>JABSTQ010009451.1:3322500-3777500 GCA_013358835.2 Ixodes persulcatus
GGAAGAAACCATGCACGATCAGCCGGAGTGCCTGGTGATGGAACGAGTCCAGCACACTTGGCGTGGCCGGAGGCCTTTCCCGTCTCGTGCGTATAGGTGAGGGCACTGACGGCGCGCCAGTTAAGGCACTCTTTTCAACAAGCTTTTTCCATCTAAAGATTGTGGCGTACCCTACACCCGTTAAGTCTGCCACTCTCCGAACAGTCTCGTGATACGGCGCATCCGGAATCTCGACACGAAGCTTAAAATACACGTTAAGTACAATCTGCCGCGCCAGACTACTGAAGGGAGCTTTCTTAAATACCGTCTGGTAGCGATGTGGCGAAGAGAACCCGGGATCAGAACCAGTGGCCATTAGATAATGAAGATGAGTCTGATTGAGTGGTCGCGTGTTCGACGAGGGAACGACCGTACAAAATGTGCACGAAGATTGGATTGGATTGTTATGGCTAAGGCGAAACGACTTTACCTCAGTGTTGCCTGCGCGCCCTCCAACTTCTCAAAATAGTTGACGTGTGTGCGAAATATGGCACCAATATTTATGAAACTAAACACAATTTACATTTACTTAACCAATATAAAATAGCGTGTTATAACAATAGAGAACCATACGCGTAATATTGGTGCTCTTCGTACTCGGCGTACCGGAATTTCTTTTGCGCACTTCTTTGCAATGCGGATGCACGCTTTTCTGAGGCGGTGCTCCACCCGCCAGCTTCGGGCCCTAGTCCATCGTAGGGTGAGACGGAGTATAGGTGGATTCTGTTGCGATCCATAGTAATTTTCTAGACAGCACGCCAGAGAAAAAGCGTGACTTGGAAAAAGCTTGGCAATCCGAGAGGATTTGTTTCTCAACCCCACCATTACATGTAATAGGAATTATAGAATATTGTTATTATAATCCGAGAGGCTTAACATGCGCCGAATGAGGTTTTGCTGTAAAGCGCTTGTTAGGACCAAGCTCATTTCTCCTTGCCCTAACTAGTCAGAGAAAAGTCGAAGTTTGGTGAGTCTTGTTCCCCATATAAGTGCCACAGTGCCACACACAACCCAAAAGGTAAAGGTGAAAAACAAGCAAACGGCAGTGAAGCCAAACCCTCGCATTTCCTCGGGGAATGATACCACCTGCAATCATATTTAACCGTCTCCCTTTTTTTGAGGTTTCCACGTCTCTTGGGGTTCGCGCAAGCCAGCGGCACGGAGAGAGTAACTAAACATCAGTGCGTCATATTTTAACCGGACGACGCGGAAACCTCCTCCACCTACGGGGGCGACCCGCGGCGCCGAAAGCGCGCAACATGTTAAGTCTTTGGTCCTCGGCTTACTACTGGTCAGAGCCACTAAAAGCTTCGTTTTAGTGGAAATACAAAATATAAGTGGCGCGATCCGTTTCAATTATTTATAAAAGTAGTTTTTCTTGAGTGTTTTGGATCAGAAAAGGAACTAGTGCAGTTTAGAAAGTACAGAAAGAAGAAATGACCCGTCAACATACCCGCCTCCAAGCGGTGGAAAAGGGGGCGCATACTAGAAAGGTGTAGTGGGATCAGGAACCGACGAGCGGCGAGAGAAGAAAGGTCCCGGATGTACGCGGCGGCGCTGCGGTCGTATGGACTGGAGGATCGGACCGGTTCCGAGCGTTCCCAAGGCCTTCGGGGATCAGCTTTGGCTTGAGGTTTGACCGTTTGACGGTATGGCAGCGCGAAGTGGCTCCCGTTCTGAACATTTTTTTACCGCGTGTTTGCTGTCGATTGTGGCCAGTGGAAACGTTAGCGCACTCCCCAGCTTATTATGTTCTTTGTATTCCTTTAAACTTGACAGATTCAGGGGTTTTTGGTAGCGCTCAGCAAGTTTGTAATTAGAACCATAAGCTTTTTTTGACACATTGAAACGCTACTTCACATTTTTTGTTATTTATTCGACTTATTTTGACAGGTATTAATTTATATCATGTCCCCTTGGCACTACAACTCTACCACACGGACTGCGGTATGATATCTTTCACGCCATTTTAAAGCATGATGTGGATGTTAACGCTCCCCCCCCCCAATCCCAAACTTTTGTCCGTCCGTCCTTCTGTCCGTCCGTGAGTGCATTTTCCGCTAAATCTGGCGGAGAAAGTCGCATTGCTTGGCATCTGTTGAGCTAGCGGGACCTATACAAGTTGAGAAAACTGACGGAACGGGATTTATACAGAAACTCAGTTTCCCCTCTAAATTTAGCGGAAAGATTTATGTATTGTGGCCAAAACATCAATATAGTTTCCCAGCTGAATTTAAAGGGCCTATGCACCAATTCAGTTACCCGCTAAATATAGCAAGAAAATCAGCATCTTGTGACCTAGATACCAATCCAGTCTCCCCGCTATATTTATCGTTAGAAATTGACGTCACGTGACCTGACGTCACATGACCGATTCAAACCTTCAGTTTTCCCGCAAAATTTGGCGGGAAAATATACCTCATGTGACACACCAATTCCGTCGTCATTTTTCTCACCACTTACCTATAAAGGTCGCTGACAATTTTTCTTTAAGGTTATTCAGTTTGAACTAAAAATCAAACACCTTCTATATAATTAGGAACGTTTTATTATAAAAATGTTTTATCGTTTATTCTCTGCAACGGACATTGTACGACATGAATGAATAAAGAGCCGTGTGGACAGAGCTGCATGAAACAAAACTTTTTTTAGATGCGGACTCTTGCTCGGGTCTATGTCCCGCGGCGTCGTAGTCCGCACTCACACTACGCATGCGCAACGCTCCTCCTTCCCTCTCTCCAACAGCTGCGCGTTACTCTCTCCGCACTCTCTCTCTACCAGCTGCGTGCACTTCGCGTGCGTTCGCTTCTACTCACACCGCGCGCGCATGCGCAACTCTCCTCCTCTAGTCTCCTCTCCTTCAAGTGTGAATATAAGCAGCGGTAGCGCGCTGCGCGCGTTCAGTTCAGCGCTGTTGACTCCACTTCACTCCGTTCTTCCGATGAAGTGTGATGGAAGCAACAGTCCCGACAGTTTAACGATCCGCGATACTCCGCATCACCCCATGGTTCCCCTCGGGAAGATGGTGTAGTTTTTTTTGTTTTAATAGCACAACTTATTTTACACAATCCTAATTACAAATATGTTACCACTGCTTCACGGCGAAATTGACTGTAAACGTAACCAAATGCATCCTCCCGTAATTTTGAATATGGGGTGAGGTTTCTGATGTTATAAAATATGTAGCTGCTTCCTCAAGCATAAAGCCGGAAACTTAGGCATTTTGTATCAGTCGTCATTAGACGTAATCCCAACACAACCCAGTTCACCTCCGCAAAGATACTATCAAATGCTTTTCAGACACACAAAAAGAAAATATGTTGCACAACTCTCCAACTCTTTAGCAGATATGTACACGTTTCTAAAAGTTATAACTAAATACCGTTTCTCGTTACTCGCTCAGAAAGTAACTAAGTACGTTACTCGTTACCGCTTCTCAAAAGGAACGCGTTATTTTACTTCAAAAGTAACGAGTTACTTTTCTCGTTACTTTGACGACAAAATACACTGCTCCTTTTGTTTCATGGTTTATTGTTTTCTTTTCATTAGTCGTAGCACTTAAGCAGTAGCTGCGTCTCCTAGCTTTCACCGGTTATTTTAACCCGTTTTCTTGTAAATATATCT
The DNA here is from genome assembly GCA_013358835.2 of Ixodes persulcatus. Lineage (NCBI taxonomy): Eukaryota > Metazoa > Arthropoda > Arachnida > Ixodida > Ixodidae > Ixodes > Ixodes persulcatus. Next base: position 3,326,164 of record JABSTQ010009451.1, read on the forward strand.
CCGGCTACACTGGGGAGCTGCTTTACTGATGTGCTCGAAGGAACGGCAGTGTTGTGCTTCAGGAAGGCCTGGCGACTCTTCTATTCAACTCTCTCTTTTATTCTCTTCACTTCTAATGTTCGAATTGCACAGTGGGCTTTGTGCCTTCTCGTGTGGGCAACCTCAGGGTTTACATTCCTTCTGTGCACGATTCTAGAAGGTGTCACCAACAAACCTTATTGTGTTCTCTTGGTGAAGGACATTCCCAGCTCTACTGTTTGACTGACGGGCTCAGCAATAGACTTTGCTTTACTGTTCTAATGTTTAGTTGTCTTTCGGGTGGCCTCTCTGCCTTTGCCGCAGTAGACGCATACTCAGGTTAAAATTAAAACAAGGCTGTTGAAAAGAAGTTGCACACTTTTCACATAAAAAGTAACGAAATGTCGGTACTCGTTAGCTGAAATGAAAAGTAAGTAAATGCGTTACTGTTTCCCTTTTTTTTTAATGTAGCTAAATACTTTTCTCGTTACCGAAAAAAGTATCTAGGTGGAAATAACTCGTTACTGGTAACGTGTTATTTACATGTATACTCTTTAGCAACCATATTATGGGTCAAACATATTCCGACAGATCTGCTCCTGAGAGCTACATTAATTCTTATCTACTTTTCCATTTTGGTCTTCCAAACACAACCCAATCACTACCACGGCCGCGTGAAGTGCAAATAAGATACCTAACCTCCAGTCAACGTACGACGTTGCAAGACCGGCATCTATACTTCTGCCTCCGTTGCAATGCGACCCAACAAAACAAAAATTGGGCTTAAATGAATGCTACCGCAACAACGGTTGCACAATTCGGATCCTGCACCACAAGACCGCTGCCCCTTCCAGACTCCCAAATTGGTTCAACGGAAGGATTGCTTCAGCGAAAACGTTTCGACAGAGCCTAGCCGGTTTCACCAACTTTCATCTTATTTTCCGGAACGAGACAGGTGCAGTTAAATCCGTCTTCATTTGTTCTTCCTTTTTTAGTTTGAGTAATTTATACCATACTTTAATTTTTACCAAGAGCCAAAGCTCCTTAACAACACTACTAGAGACACAAGGAGAACACGCCGTGACTTCATATTAGCATCTTGTCTGGTGTACCTGTCTCATTTTTTATTTTTTCTTGTTCGCCCTTGCCATTTGCCTGTCCCCCTCTCTTCTCAAATATTCTTTTGCATTTTTATTCTCTTACGTGCATTTAGTCTTTCTGTCCTTGTTGTTACTTCGTTTTTTCCTTCTCACTCATTCACTTTCTAACTTTCACTATTTTTTCTTTCGTCACCATCGGGTACTTTTCTTCAATATTTTTTTCAAGGCAAGACCCTCTTTTTTCACACTAATGCAGCTGTGACTGTGACACCGAAGCGGGATAAATGATTCACGAAAAGTTAATACTCAGAAATATTACCTACTTCCGTTCCTTCCCTTTTCTATGTAAACCTAGAAGGCAAATACTTCAAATTATACTTTTCAACACCCGAAATTCATTGGATGTTGTACTTTATTCGTTGTGTATGTTTTTTTCTTCCACTGGTCCTTCGGTTTTTATTTCGTGCTGTTTGAATACCAATTCAACAGGACCAGCGAACTAGCCCAACTACACACCTTGTTAATTGTAAACGCTGAACTAATCTTGAATCCAAATAAAATCGTTAAACGTTCGCTGGTTTCTCAGGTTCAAAAGAAACCTACACAATTTTGCAGCCCAAATAGCAAATAGGCTGGTGGTTCATGAGATACTGTAAACTGAATTAAAAATCTACCGAAAAACCCAGTATAAAGTTTCACTATCTAGACTGTGTAACTGGAAATATAACTGGAGTCGTTTCTGTCAAGTTGAAGTCCAGATTGCAGGCAAAGAAATGATTTCCGAAACCCTGAACTACAGACAGAATATAGTTAGATTTTCAATTTCAAAATCCAGATCGCGAAAGGTTATACTGGGTTTCTCGGTAGGGAAACCGGACTGTTTTATGAAATTTGTGGGCTGTTATATAAAGGACTAAACCAGTTAGACAGCTTTATGTTTTTGTCAGTTGTGTCAACTCTCTCAACTAAATTGAAGTTCCTTCGTCTTTATTAAATCCAGGCACAAAAATATTTCTTGAAATATTTGCACCGACCTTACGTTTAGTGATCTTCATATGGAAGTTGCATTTGTGCCTAATATTTTGAACTTGGAGTAGCTAAATATATATATCAGTGTTTCCTGACTTTATTGAGTTCTGACAATGCATGAAATCGGAATACACATATATTCTAACACAAGAAACCGACAGGGTGATATATTTTTAACATAAATTCAATTCAAACGAAATTAAATTCCTTGGTACGTTTTGACAACAGGAGCGCGTAAATAATCCTGTCAACGTTGAAGAAATTTGAGGTACCCCGAGGAACTTATCCTGATATTAAGCATTTTAATAGTCATGTCTCGTTTATATGGACCCCGTTAATAGGCATGCCCGCTATCTGGACACTATTTTCGTGGGCAAACTGGGGAAATGCAAGCATGTCGTATCGTTATTATGAATAAATTACATTATGAATAATTGTTTCTGAGACCGGAGGTGTCCATAATAATGAGATATCACTGTAACGCTGACAGCAGACGGAACTCACCCACCAATTATTGGACATGTTCATACTCCGCAAACTGCGAATCCTAGGCCCGCAGTCTTCCTCGTAGTCACTCAAGAGACTTTCGCGTCCAGGAAATCAAAAATAAAATTCAAAGGTTTGGGGTACAATACAGTGAATATAGTACCCACCGGAGAAACACTTTATCGGAGAATCACCATTCGTGTCGTGTAGAATTAAATTGAAAATATACACGCAACACATTAAATGATCACATTTAAGAATGTTTCCTCTTTCCGCAGCTGACATTTTGAAATAATAACATGGTGTGAGTCCTCATTTTAATACTTTTAGATGTGATCAGTTTTTAGCGCTTTATTTCTCGCTTGTGGCTAGCAAAGGCCGACACACTTCAGATGATATTTCAATTAAAAGCAACGGTGCAAGCGAGCTGGACAGGAATCACGAAAATAATCCTTGGAGAAGGGGCACAAGGGCGACAAAAGAAAGACGCAAATCTCCAAACACATTTAGGTTACTGGTAAGCAACCTAACAAATCCAACCAGTCCTGGTACCGAACCTGGTACCTCTCCATTTACTGTGGACCGGGCACCAACTGAGCTAACCAGCAGTTCGACGTCAGTAGAGTAAACGGGTTTTATCAGCTGCCACCAGTCTAATACCAACAAGGATGAATGGCCTGAATTTTAAAGCTTATAATGATATTGCAGGGATAAACGCAAAGGAGTATGCGAGCTGGACATGAATGTCGAAAATAATCCCTGGAGAAGGGGAACAAGGGGGGAGGGGACAGGAAAAACACAAATCTCTAAGAAGAGCTAGATAACTTGTGACCGACTGATAAAATCCGCCTGTTACTGACATCAAACCAGACAAATGGAGAGGTTTTTACACTGAAATAAACTATTGATGAGGTTTTCAACTTGCCACGTATGAGAGTCGAACTATCCAGCGTAATTCTTGACACTAAAAGGTCGAATATAAAAAAAAATGTAAAGGGTGCAACAGTCAACAGGAAGCTCGAAAAATGAAGCAATAAATCTGTGGCTACCTTTTTTGTGAAAAGGGTGTGTACTTTTTTGTGCAATAAATTTGACGCCGACTGGTGGTAATAGCCCTTCTTATGCGATCTGTGGATCTAAACTGATGTTACCGGTCTTGGATTTCCTTCTGTAGAGTTTCTTAGGAAATCGTTGAAAAACATCTGTTAATTTGATATAACGGCTCATTTTGTGAGAAATGACATGCGATTCAAAAATGAACAGCGGAGAAAACCCTAAATGTTTAATGTCGAGATCTTGTGACAAAACTTACATGCAATACGCGTCGTCGCGGGTGCCAATGTCAGTGTGTTAGCAGGATCTAGCGCTGGCGAAAGGCTCACTCAATTCAGCACGATACTGCTGTTTTATTTTTTACACGCCCGGTATTCACAACACTTCTAAAATAAAATACACAAAAAACAACGACAATTGACTGGAACTCTTCAAGGAAGCCTTTAAAAACAAAATCTAGACTAAGAGGGCTCCAGCCCTATCCATGGGTACCTGGGAGCTTCGTGTGTTGAAAATTCGGCCACGCGAGCGGCAATATTATAATTTTATATTATCCAAGAAAAAAGACAATTAAAAGTTTGCAGAAAACATTGCACATTGTAGCTAAGAAAAAATAAATCATAGATTTCCGTCAGCTTAGCGCGTCTGATTGAACTAATATGTAAAGTCAATTTCTAAGATCAGCATATATTTGGTACGTGTATAAAAGATTTCGTTAATGTTATATTTGATATCTAATCACGCTTGTCGCTTTCATTGCGAACACCTATTAAATTAATTATTAATTTTATTTTTTAATGCAATTTTACGGTCTTCACTTAGAGGTGATCACAGTTCGTCCAAGCATAATTTTGGTTTTCTTCTGTAGACCACTTTCTGTTTAGTCAGATAAGAAAGCGATTTTAAGATTAAACAGATTTGTTTAAACAAAAGAGTGTGATTGATTAGCACAAGGTGTCTTTTTTGCGGTGCAAAATAATTAGCACAGCCACAGTAAAGACGCGGGCGTTTGGTATCCATTCACTATCTCACCTTATATATAAAAACCAAGAACACCTTTAGTTCCGGCTCCTTCCCTCCCAACGCACCCTTGCTACAATAAGTTTTATTACAAGGGGGCTTCTATGTGACCGTGTTTAAATTTTGTTTTATTTTTTACAACCTAAAGCCATCAAAAGCGTCCAAGAAATATATTTTGTTGGCCAACTTTCCCCGAGCGACTGAAGCGACTACAGGGAGATATAGTTCAAGTTTGTGCCACCCTAGAAGTGACTCTATTTACCCAAAGCTGACACCCCGTTCGCACACTTATACGCCGCTGACGAAGCGTGGGCCTCGCGGTGCCGTTGCCGGTGTCAGGCTTGAACCAAAATCGATCGACTGGCTTGAAATGTAGTCGTATCTAGAGGATGAAGAACCTTCTGGTCGATAGAAGGATTTTCAATCACGTCTAGCTACCCTGCCCCCCCCCCCCCTCCTCCCCCAAGCTTTCTAAGAAGTTTGCTGACTTGGAAGGCAGGGTTGAGAATTAGACACCACGGTTGAACCTGAGAGGGGCACTTTGGGTCTCCTGAAGTAGGCTTCGTAATTTTTCTTTTCTTTTTCAAATTTAAATAAATTTGCTTTATTTTCCGTAAAGGTCGTTTTTGGGACAGGCAGCCTTCATATAACACTGAACCTCATTGCAATATATTTTATGTTGTGTTTGTCACGTATACGTGATTTAAAATATCGATGATTGGTCTAAAATACAAAACTCTTCAGCAATCTGTATCTCTACGGACGTACAAAGCAGGAGCTGCGGTATAAGGAGCAATCATTGATATTTCCCTCGTGAACAATCCTATATGTATCAGACATTTCTTTGTCCAATGAATACATATCATCAAATGCGGTCATATAAGACCACACAAGGAACATTTTAAGAAAATATAAGAACGATATAAGATTTTATAAGAACTTGCAAGAAAGTTCTCATCCGTTTCTTAAAGCTCCTTATATCATTTTATATTGTATGTAAATGTTATTATAAGGTTCTTGTATGCTTTTATAATAACTTATTTGATCATATGCGTTTATTGAACCAAGAAATGTCTTATACATATGATTTTTTCCAAAGGTTCTTTAGCAGTAAGTTAGCAATAGTTTTGAAAGTGAAGACGAAGTTATTTTTCATCAATTTCCCCGCTAAATGTATTACCGGGAAACTGAATAGGTTCATAGTTTACGTGTTGTTCATTTTCCCAAAATTTGACGGGGAAATTTAACTAATGTGTCAGTAAAACCACATTACATTTATGCAAAGTCTTTATATCAGTTTATCCTCCAATTGTAGGCGCCATGAGCTGTACAATCGCAACTTGACTCAGTCAAAAAAAAACAAAAAAAAAAAAACATAAAGAAACTTTATGAACAAATTTTATTTTGTTACTATACTCCTTGTTATGCTGATAATCATATTATTAAGCTTGACTTTTACGCATCTAAGAACAGCTTATGGGTTTCTGCTTGATACACAACACGCATAATACAACGTTAATAAAGCAGAAAAAATTAGTTTCGTAAAAAAATATACCATCGAGATTTCGGTGACACATTTCCTATCAAACATGTTTCAAGGTATAATTATTCACACTTGTGAATTTAAAGCAGCATTCTTATACTACAAGATGAGATAAAAGGCGCATGCCGTTACAAAAAGCTGTGATTACGGCAAGTAGGCCGAGGGAGGGTTTCCAGCCACTTAATGTCCGCTAAGCCTGTTACACACACAAGCAGTGGGGATGGTGTCCATGCACCGGTAACCGCCTCTTCTTAAATATATCTTGAAATTAATATCAAACATCCTGTACAATGAAGACACGTATCCAAACCACAGTAAAGCTAACGCTTTAAACGACTTGGCCCCTGGCCCTTGACAGAAGGTGTCATGCACTGTAGCATTGCAGACGATGTGGATTAAAGGAGGGTCTTGTCATTGACAATAAACAAAAAGTAAACGTTACACAGGAACTACTAAAAACAAATCGCGCATTTGAATCAGGTGTTCATCTTAAATACGCTTTTAAAAAATGCTCACCTCACATCGATAACTTTAAAATAGAAAAAAAAAAAAAAACTTCCGCCTTGTGTTCGCTGTAATGAAACACGACCGGTAGAATGTTTCCGAGAAACTGGGTTAGTGGCTTAAACCCCCAGTACCCGTTCTGGGCATCACATGGTGTGGGCAAAGCGCAGGTACTGTTTGGCAGACCGATAACTGATTTGCAGTGGACTACGTGTGTTTTCAAATAACTAAGAGGATAAAAACATAATAAATTCTCTTGAACTAAAGGTGTTATTGTAACTTCTTATAACCAAAACTTTTACATGAAATACAAAACATATTTTGCAGAATAAGCATATAAAAAAGAATGTCAGCATGAGTTATTTTTTTCCTCAGTTTTTTTTTTTTATGATGACTTTGCACGAATTGTAAAAGACCTGTAGTGTGAGCGTAGTTGTAAACGCGAGACTTCGTTCGTGTCGCTCTGTGTTTGCTTCTTTTTCGTATCTCTAGTCTCGGGTTTACTACTATGCCCAATTTCCACCAGCTAGCCTGCACCCTCACCATAGCTTAATTGCATGTAGTGTAGTTATAAATAAAAATTAAAATAGTCGCGTTTTTCCGTACCACAGCTATTTTCACAACTATTCTACATTGGGGTATGTTAGATACAACACGTTTACCTTGCAAAAAGGGGAAATGATCTCTCAAAATAATCAACAGTATCATCTAAGACAGCAGGTTAAGTGTGTTGTTTTTATTCTGAGGGGCTACACGTGGCAGCGTATAATACCTGTTTGAGGTTTCATTTCTTGGCTTACCTCTATCAATGTGGTTATCTCTAGACTGATGTGCTCCAGCATCAAAGATAAAACATATTCAGCAAGTCATCTATGAACTATTCCGGTTTTACTTTACAAACCTATCCAAGTGGTGCTACCTATTTTTATGAAATAATAAAATAAACTAAGTTGTCCCAAGCAGCACCTCACCTAAAACAACAAGCTGCTACACGATTTATTAGACCCAATTACAAATTCGATGTCGTTTTATTCCCAACTAACTTAACTTAAGTAGGCACCCCGAAGCGAAGAGAGGTTAAGCTAAGCATTTTCCGACTGAGCAATGCCATTCATCAGTAAAATGCTTTGGCTAAGTCTTGCACCCACGCCTCGTATCGGTTTCGTTGCGAAACTTGATGCAGTCTTTTCTATTCAGGAGCGGTGAATCGCTACGAGAGAAAGGTTCCTTGAAACCAGCATTGCTTCGTCCCTTTATGACCGCTTGTTGAACGGACAATGGAAGGATTTCTTAAGTCCCTACCGTCGTTCGATTACAACGACTGACAGATTGCAAGGCGTAAGAGGTATGGGGTGTCAAGAGGCATTTGCCGGACTACCTTCCTCGGTCTGACATTGATGCGCGCTCTCTTAATGGCGGTTATTTATGGTTTCTCGTCACACGGTAACCCCGAATTGTAAGTGACGCAACCTGTTCACGCTAGATGAAACACACTGTGTATATGACACGGAGTATGCCACGTGGCTCGACATTCTCCGTTTCATCTTTTGGTGAACCTCAGCAGGTGCTACGAGCCATTCCAACCAATCCAGCGCTGCCAATAGATGACGTAACTCCGTCCCCAGCGCGTCGCTGCGTTCCTTACAATGGTCAAGTGAAACTTGTACATTGTTGGATTGGCGTCGAGGACACGTAGTGTCCGCTACGGCCCACCGTACGGACGAACAGAGTTTAGCGAATGTGCCACATTCACTTCTGTAATGAGAACAATAGCAATTATATTTCCAAAGGCGACCCCCGGGTGCGCAGAAAGTTGTATTATTTATACTGTGCAAACCTGCGGCGTCTGGTGAAACGATTCTTTATTGTGTAAATGTTGCTGAACGAAACACAGCAAATCAGTGGTGTGGCATTCGGTATTCGTGCTTTTTCTGCCAGCTGAATAGGTGTTGCGTGTCTGGCGTGTTTTAACTGAGTTGAACGCTCTGTGCCTTGTTACTTTGTGACGATCCTGTGGTCTGACTGCGCCCTGACACCCACAAGACAAAAACGGGACGCAGAACAGAGCCCTGACCGACTCCAGATGTGACCGCCACATAGTTTGATCGCTTGCCATTGTTTGTACCTGATTTCTTTCTTTGAAATAAAGAATCCGCGAACCATGCAAGCATGGTAAGAGGAATGTTTAATGTTGAGAGCTAATGCACAATGAATGCGTAAGGCACCACGTTGAAGACCACCTGAAAAAAAAAAGAAGTATGTAATCCATTTGAAGCCCACTATTCAACCAAGTTGTAACGTCGTGGTAAAATTCAACCAGCTGCATTTAACAGAAAAACCACTTTCTAAATTTCTGAATCAAGGATGACAGGAAGCCTGTGGAAGCCTTTTTGAGCATAATTATAACCAATAGCCATAGCGGACTTTACACCTAAAACGACTTCGCTACTTAAATATTTCGAACACTCTATGAGCGATTGCGAGTTTTGTAAAGTTGGACACAAATCTAAGTTTCTATAAAAATTTAACCTGAAAGAATCGTTCCTATTTTATTAGAAAGGTACCTGCATGCATGATCTCGTACGAGCAAGCACTTTTCTGGAAGTACTCCTAGCAACAAGTTTAATGCCGCGTTTTGTTGCCTGGGTGACGGCGTAAATTCTTTACCCAATCCGAGAGCCCGGTTCGAAGGTTTGTTTACCGACTGTTCTCTTCTGATGCAAATCATTCCGCTACCTCAACTGACTCTCGCAAAATCTCTACCCCACTTTGAAAGGCCGTTAATCCTGTGAGCACTTCAGGGCAGCTGGGTGTAACACAATTTATTTGAAGAAAAAACGTGCTTCAGAGGACTTCGAAAAACGCAGTTCACTTGACTGATTTTTAAAACTTATGATAAATAACTAAATATGGTTTATTTGCCGCACGATGTTAAGGAAACATGTTGAAACGTAGTTGTGTTACAAAATTTATTTTAACCAAAGGTCTGTGAGGGTATATTTTACATTTCAATGTACAATTTTCCATGCAACTGTATCCTCAATTGAACCGATTGAGGCAGCCTGACCTTGTGTTATATATTATTGGGCGGAACAAATCAAGAATATGCTACGAGAAAATTCTCTATGTTTTTGTACTCCCGGAATGTATTCTGTCGGGACTGTTCGAAATAATCGAATCGCCTAAAAAATATAAACCCGTGGTTTTCATGCGTTTCTATATTTACCATAAACATTCGCACTCAAAAACTTTAATCATAGCTCGAAAGAAGATCGAGCGCAAAAACTAAGTTAAAATGACAATTCGATTTCTTGTATTTTGTCAAATCTGTAATAATAAATAAAACAAGGTAAAAGCAGTTCAATACGGGAAACTTTAAAATTTATGGTCGCATTCGCTTCTTCAGTTGTGGAGGCTAAGACACAAGGTAATACCATGACACCCCAATTGGGACCGAATTGAATCTGAATTCCGATATCTGCTTTTGTGACCTGTTGAGATACCACGGCAAAACTGTAATTTATGAAAACGTTCAAGTTTTCTTCGAACCATGACTTGTCAGAACATCCAATTGTGATTTTTTCGTTGTCACGTGAGATTGGTGCTAATTAAACCTAATACGGGCGTGTATGCGTTTTGTGTCACCATCTGTTCACTTTGCCTGATTGTCAAGAAGAAGACGCTACGAGATGCGTCAGTTAGCTGTCAAACAACGGATGTCAGTAGGCGTTTCGGGTGGTCTCGTTTTGAAACATAATTACTTCCCATATTATACAGATGCTATTAGGCTAAACTCAACAAAACACTCGTACCTACAACACAATGGCTGTGATCATGCTATTTTATAAAACTTTAATTTGCTACAATAATATTTCAACCAGACTAAGCACTTTATTATTGATATAAAAAAAATGTTTCGTACATTCACGACTTCTGTTATCGAATGTTTTTTTAGGTATTTTTTTGTATTGCAATTAGAAACAAAGTAAGTGTAAGTGAGCAAAAAATCTTTTTATTCCATCAAGAGGTTTTGCAGAAAAAAATAATTTTATCCGAAGCGCTTATACCCAATACACAACACAAAATGCCGCGCTCCGAAGAAATCCGGATGCCGGATTTATTGAGTCCTGACGCTCCAGTCTGCGTGTACGGTTCGAAGAGAGCTTCCCCTGTTACTCTAAATGTATTGCGGCGTTTCAAACCGCAGGATTCAGTTCCACATGAGGTTGGTAGTGACGCATGCGTTTTTACTTTCAAAGAAAGTCTTGCTAATCCGTTTAAGAGTCTATAAAGTGCATAACTCGCAAACGACTATTCTTTTTTCACAGTATTCATGCATGCTACACTAATGCCCAACTGGAGCATTCTCAACAATCATAAGTTTGAAAAACAAACTCGTAAAAAGTTTATGAACGGGGTTGAAAACATCGCTCGTTCCCTAGCGAACCTGGCAGACGAAGTCATTTGTAAAAAGGTGTTGTGCGTTGCTTCGCGGTGATGTTGAACAAACGGGTTTGTTATCGTTTTATGCCTTGAAGGAGCGAACATCAAGCCGAGTAGCGCCTGTGAAAGGCAATTGTACCAAGGCCAACACCATCCGGAAACTATAACCTGCACACTTCGCTTTGCGACGTCAGCTACTTCACAGCGCCTGGGCTGCGGAGTGAGATACTTTATAGGTGATAATACCTACCATGGCAAACGCTGCGACTCGATCCAGCAGGTAAACTCCTATTAGTGCGCACTTTAGTAGCCTGTGCCGACTACATAGCCGATGGCAAAACGGCCGTACTAGCAAAAAAAAAGGTGTTTGGACTTTATAGCAATTGGTAGCGTTCTTTACACTCATAACGTCTATTCTGGCTGTGACGGACGCTTTCTAGAACACCAAGCGGAGATCCCTCCGCTTCAACGCGTTCATGAACCGCTATTGCCGTCGTTGAGGCACGAAACTGGGGTTAATGACGAAGAATGTTCTAAGCAACACGTGTTGCGCGAGTACCAAGTCCTACATTAGGTGGGAAACCCAGAAGACGACTTTGGAAACAATCATGTCTCCCCTAAAGAAGCGTGGGAAACCGGGTCCGTGACAGTTTGCCATTAGCCGCGTGTCGAAGAGTCGTCTGTTGCGCCGCTTTTGTCCAAGGCGAGGAGAGAACTTTATCTGGCAGCTGCGAGGCTGCTCCTTTTACAAATATATATATCACACAGCGTTAGCGTGAACTATGCCAAGCGTTCAGAGCCAGCAGAAAGTCTACACCACAAAGTACCTGCGACGATGCCGACGATGCTCGCCGAGTAGTGCGGGCACACCACTTTTTTTTTCTTCTTTACTTTGTTTATTGTCATCTCTGTTCTGTTTGTTCCAGGCGGTGAAGGTGAAAGTGAGATGTTGGCTTTAATTGCTTAACTTCTTCAGCAATAATTAAAAAAAAATATGTTTACACGACGTGATTATGCAACGTTTTTAGACTCTTGGGGCCCTATACTTCGCTTCACCTTAAGTCCACGCACAGCCGACACCACGACTTGATGATATGATATAGAGAACGTCTAAAGGCCACCATCAGAGTGTTCGTTATGTTTCTGTACGTGTTCTATTATCGCTGAACAAGTCATAAACAGAAAAGGCCTGGTGACTCGAGCTTATGACGAGGCTTGATCCTATCCCCTCGTAGTGTTGGCAGCATCTGGACTTAAGCTGAAACATAGTGTAGACTCTTAAAACACATAGTTGGTCCTGAAGTTTACGCAGCGCACCGACGGCACTATCGTGACAATGATGCCACCGTTTCTTCGCCGAAGTCCTATCGACGCGCTTCGCGAACGTTCGCCTCCAACTTTGTGTTTTCCACTCCAAAATCCAAAACGTCCCGCATGCAAAAAAAAAAACAACATAATTAAGATTGAGCTTGCGACGTAGACGTTCACTTGATATTCGGAGACGAGAGACGAGCCTTGGGTTTCACATCGTCTGTCGTCAACAAGTGTGTTTGCGTCGAATGTGAGGGTCGTGGTGCCGTGTAAGTGGTGTGTGCCATGGTAGGGGGAATTGTGACGCGGAACCGAAGATTCATAATATCTTTTTTTAAAAAGGACGAGCATCGATGCCACCAATAAATTAAATAGAATCCCAGAAAGACTTTCAAGTCACAAGTTGTTCGCAAGTATGTAGAGCGGTTTCGCAGGTTTCAGTTATCCCTTTACTTTGATATTGACCTTGTGCTTCGCTAGATAATGTGTTGCTAAACCACTTCGCTATTTTCTGTATTCTCGAGGAGTCATCTTAGGTGCCTGTGGGATGAGCTACGGATTCCAATTGTTCTAGAACAGTTTGTTGGCTGTAGCGTGCTAGCTGCTGACTTCGGATACTGTACAATGTGTTCACCTTGTCTGAATGCTGGTGAAAAAACTCTTGTGCCGCAGTCAACTTCACCGCTTCGCTCTAGTTGTGTACAATGCAAATAGTGTTAATTGTTCGCTAGATATTGTGTGGTTACGTCAAACTCATGTCTAAAATATCTAGTAAGTATTAGAAATGTAGGTTAGAATAGCAACATCACAGTATTTATTCATATATTTTAAACGTTTACCGTAAGTTGAGCAGCGGTTATAATATATCATTTAAAGCCACTTCCGATTTACTACAAGTGACACTTTAGCGTAGTTAAAAATATATACGTTTTATGATTCCTAGGCTTACGTAAATAGGTTTTTATAAAAGATCGTTGCTAAATTCTCATCTCCTCAGATTAAAATTTGCGTGTTCTTTTTTATAATAAATATGATATATGCAGGCAAATACTGTGCCAGAATATATTTATAATTGATTGTGTATTTTAAACCCAGTGTGCCTTACATCTTTTATTGATTACTATTTTCGGTGTACGATTTATTTCGTTGAATGCATGTTTTTCAGAGTGGGTCTTTGAATTATACCGCTGGCTTTTCGGACTTGTAAAGATCACCCTGTATTTTTATTATAACTTTAATGTGTTTGGTTTATACAATTCTCACGCGGGTACTGTGAAATCGACTACTTCTAATATTGACATTTCAAAACAACATATTCATTGAGGTGGTGGAGTAATAAACTTATAAAAAAATATATCATAATAAACATCGGAAAAAAGGGCGCTCTTTTTAGACTTTACACATATGCTTTAAAAAAAAAAAAGACGCGAACATTAAAGTACAATGGTCTGGTAAAGCGAGTTCCACTCTCAGGGGGACACGATATAAAAGCTAATCACCAGGATAACTAAGGTATTAACTACAGTATGTAATTTTGTTTTAATTGGTTGAACTATACATCTGGTCTTAATCAGAGGCATTCTAAGCTTCATCAAAGAAGCACTAAGTTATTACAGGTTAGAAAGACATGTGAATTACGATAGTGCCCAAACATTTCCTCTGAGGCATCAAAAACACTGCTGACGGTTCAAAAAAGAAAAGAAAAAAAGAACATGTGGCACGACACGGAAAAACCGCGCTGGCATTTCTTTACTCAGCACAACCAGTTTCTCGCGTTTTTGCCCTGAGTAGTAAGTGTAGAGCACCACCGCTCATCCTACCCGCTCCAAGTGTTTCTAAAGTTCACTAATTTTGTGGTTCTCGATCACGCTCAGCAAGCTTCTTATTGGAGCCATATAGTTATCTTGAGCAACAGCGAAGCTCATTAAAAATTGTAATTATTTATCTTACTTCTGACTATTATGCCTCTATATTATGGCCCCCTGGCCCTGAAACTCCTTTGCTCATATCACAGTTGTGTAGCTTTTACAAGCTTTTTTGAAACAGTTTTTATTTAAAGGGAAGAAATTAAAGACGTTTACAATTCTTTGTAATTCACAATTAGAGCGCAGCTCTTGAAGAAGAGGAGACGGTAAGGTGGGCAGGGTATGGCCCTCCTCCTCTTCTCCTCCTCCCCACCGGCTCTCCTGCTCGCCTCCCATTTAGCGGTATATTTTCGCTAAATTTCTCGCTAAATTTATAGGGAACTTTTTCTCCTAAACTTAGCGGGACATTTCCCATAATGACATCACACGTGGCGTCACGTCTGACGTCGTTAGGGTAAAATTTTCCCGCTAAATTTGACGGGAATATTTTCCTACTAAATTTAGCACAAAATTTCCGGCCAAATTTAGAGAGACATTTTACCGCAAATTTAGCGAAAAGGTTTTCCGCACAATTTGGCGGGAAAACGTTACCCTCGTGACGTCAAACGTGACGTCACATGTTACGTGATTATGGGAACCGTTCAGCTGAATTTAGAGATTATTTTTTCTGCAAAATATACCGAAAAATGTTCCCAAAAATTTAACGGAAAACTGACCCTCGTTACGTCACACGTGACGTCACGTGTGCCGTTAATATGGAAACGTCCCATAATGCAATGTGCGGTTACGCTGACGCCGATGCCGGTCAGCCTAGAAACAAGCGCCTAAGAGCTGCGCTCTAAAAAAAAAAAAAAGTACACCATCCATGTACTTGTCAACACTCATGCAAGAAAAGATGTCCCATCCGACTAACAGATCCACATTGAGATGGAAGTAAATATAATCGAGTTTTATTGAAACCCGTGACTAGAATATTGATAATGAAGGTAATTAAAGTATGAATAAAACTACGCCGACTTTACGTAACAAATATAACAATTTAATCAGACGTTTCGTATCCCGTGCCAAAGTTGGCGTAGTTTGTTTCATCATGATGAGTCCCAGCTTCTGGAACACTCTTGCACTTACATTAAATGCAAAAAAATGGAAGACATTTTTTTTAAAGAGCTCATAAATCGCGCGTAAGTAATCGTGCTACAATACCGGCCGCGAAAATAGAGTAATCAATTCGTCATGAAATATAACGTTCTCAACTTTTTACTCGTAAATTTATGGCTATCATGAGAAGAAACATAGCATCGCGATTTGTCCGGAATTTATTCTGAGTTGCAGCCTTCAGAGATTGCTTCACATAACACAAGTCCTCTGCTTGTCATCAATTCTCGCAGAAACAATTGGATTCAGGAAGGCGAACATTTCGAAGTGCCTGAGATTATTTCTGAATAACATCAAGTTTTTATTTTAGTTTTATTCAGCTATGTTTTGTTTATTTCGTAAAAAGGACTTCATCTTAAAACAACAAAGGAAACACGCGATGTACGGGCATTGTTAGGAATGCAATCACTGAAGAAGTATTGAACGAGGAATGACAGATGGTTTTATTCGCGAAGGAATGAAGGAAAGCTTTTCTGGACGGAATTGTAGAATATTTAGGGAAGCTCTGTATAATATTGTACGCAGCACTGTTCCATTAGTTCTCAAAAGCTTTTTATTTTGTATACGCAAGTGAACCGCCGTAAAAAAGTGCGTTCATCTGCCTAGACTAATTCAAATGCATTGAGACTTTTGTTGTCTAGAAAAGGAAGCATTGTTCTAATCTTGACCTGAGTGCATTAGAAATAAATTTTTAAATATTAAATTCATAGGCACAGTTTTACGGAGCATATGAATTGTTCATAATGTGGCTACTTGCAGTACGAAGTAATGTACTGCCCCTGAATTATGACAAAATACTGGCTGGGATTGTTTTAAATGCTATTTAAGTGCAAATCCCGCTAAATATTTTATTCCAATTGTATTTTTTTTTCACAATGACCGAAATTATTCCATTGATATACAGGCTGAATTCTAAATAAACCACCGCATATTTAACGGGAATATTGGACATAAGACAGCAGAAAAAAAAAAAACATTAGAGTAACTTGATATTTTATGCAACTCTACAACACTTGATTAATGCGATAACTGAAAACGGGCTTTGGGAAACACGACATTACTTTTCGCGTTTTTGTCTCTTGATTCTGAAACAACAAGCGCCACGAATCCTAAAGCCAACACTTTGTAAAAATGGCAGGTACTTGCTAAGACATCGAGTCACCATCTGGGCAACGAGAGCCGGGCGTATCCACCAATGAGAGGCTTCCTAGATAAAAACGAGGTGCACGAAACGACTAAGTCACTCGTGTTAACGTAGCAGCTTGGGCGAGTTGGTTGCACATTATTACACACACCACGGCGCACTATAGCAAACAACACTCACTCCTTACACACGAAAAATAAAGCAAAATTCAAACAAACCGCGCTGACTGACAACTTTTTTTATATAACTTTGTCTTCTTCAACCTCTAGCAACACCGCATTTTCCCAAATCACGCGCGCAAATCTCCTAGATGCCTAAAAGTGTTTTCTCTTTTTCTGTCAGGTGTAAAGAAGGTGTACTAATACAGTTGTTAGAATTCCTGGCGATATGTTCTGCTTCGATAATTTCTCGAGTTAATTGGTTACTGTTCCGACCTAAAATGGTACAGGATGGCAGTTGAACGTCGCACCCGCAATCACGGCAGTGTATGCCTAGATGGCCTGAGCTGGCTCTAGTGCTGTTGGTTTTGTGTTCACGGAGCCTATCATTGAGGCATCGTCCGGTCTGACCTATGTACACTTTCCCTCACGAAAGGGGAAATGAGTACACCACTTCATCGGCACACTCAACGAACCTGTTCTGATGGTTTTTGGTGCAGCAAACTGTTCGGTGGGAAACAGGCGAGTTGACTTGTTACACAAGTTGCCAAGCTCCCAATAAGCTTGGCAACTTGTGTAACAAGTCAACTCGCCTGTTTCCCACCGAACAGTTTGCTGCACCAAAAACCATCAGAACAGGTTCGTTGAGTGTGCCGATGAAGTGGTGTACTCATTTCCCCTTTCGTGAGGGAAAGTGTACATAGGTCAGACCGGACGATGCCTCAATGATAAGCTCCGTGAACACAAAACCAACAGCACCAGAGCCAACTCGGGCCATCTAGGCATACACTGCCGTGATTGCGGGTGCGACGTTCAACTGCCATCCTGTACCATTTTAGGTAGGAACAGTAACCAATTAACTCGAGAATTATCGAAGCAGAACATATCGCCAGGAATTCTAACAACTATATTAGTACACCTTCTTTACACCTGACACAAAAAGAGAAAAAAAATTGTAGGCATCTAGGAGGTTTGCGCGCGTGATTTGGGAAAATTCGGTGTTGCTAGAGGTTGAAGAAGACACAGTTATATAAAAAGAGTTGTCAGTCAGCGCGGATTGTTTGAATTTTGCTTTATTTTTCGTGTGTAAAGAGTGAGTGTTGTTTGCTATAGTGAGCTGTGGTGTGTGTAATAAGTCACTCGTGTACGTGTCGTTGGAGAAAGGTTCTTCGGGCGCTTTTCACTATTTTATTTCAGAGTTCGATATGAACACGCGCAAAGCGCTTCGACGAATATTTTAAAACCGGCTTTCCACTTCTAGGTAACTGTATTAACAACCGAAAAGCGAACATAACTCGCAATTTAAATAAGAAGTTTTGTTTTATGCACGAAAGAAGGAACAAGTAGGATAGAGCACAGAGCCGTCCTAAATGATTATTATTACGTGCGTAAAAAATAAACCTTACCAGCACGCTCGCCTTTTAGTTATATAATAATATTATAGCTTTTTACATAGTGTAGCTAATAATTCTTGTATTTGTGACGCATGTCTCCCATAGAATGTCCGTCAAAATTCGATACACAATAAAAAAAAAACAGTGTTTATTCACCAGTCTCCTACCTTGTTATGTGTTCCGATTAAACATAAAGCACCCTGTATGCTATCTTACTTCAGTTTTATAAATCGCTTTATGTTTAGAATATGAATGCTACGCATTATTGATCAAGTTTTTTTATAAAACGTTTTGCACGTGTAACATAACCAATCAATAAATAACAATATAAACAATTGAAGCACACAGGAGGAAGAGAGATGAACAAATATATATCATGCACTTTAAAAAAGGAAAAACATGCATTCAAGTAGAGAAAATTTCATTTTGAGCCATGCTCGAATAAATATCCCAAACCGACCTTGCTTCTGTAAATATAGTAGTATTTTTGATTCGGGGTTTTTGGCTGCAATGGAACCATATATGTCCCAAATTCGTGCAGCTTTCTCCTTTATGATGACTGTGATGATACTTGAAAATCAACCTAGGTGGGGACTATTTATGGTGCCAATGTGCTCTGATAATATTACGATATAAAACTTTTATATGTGTAATTTCTTGGTGACTTTATCATTTAAAAAAAATATTTTTATTGTGTGGCGATTTCTGGTAGACAGAGTGCTTTCTGATAATTTTTTTGAAATCAAAACGACCTTTCTAGTTGATGGTGGCTGAGAATCATGTATTTATTTAATTACATTCATCCACCGCAGAAACATTTTGTAGACCGTTTTGTGTAAAAACTGACATTAGATAAATAGAGCGCTTTACAAGGGATTTTTCAGACAGGTTTCATTTTACAGTATTGTGTTGTATTGATTAATTTGCTTTAAGAGGTGACGAATAAGCTTAACAAACACCGTCGCAGAAGGATGTTCACTTGTCATTGTATTAAAACAGGTCAACCCAAGAACTACTGAAGCCTAATGTTCAACGGCGTGTCAATTATTCAATCCACTTATGTCCGTGTGCGTTCCGGTATTATCTCATTGCAAGATAAGATAGTAGCAAACAATATGGACCTAACGATGACCGAGCTTTCTTCGCCACTCCATAAACCTCTGTTGTATGCTCAGTTGCTGAAGTCTCTGTTCATGCAACCTTACGACGTAATCAAATTTGGAACGCGAGAAAAGCTTCACAAAAGTTGGACAGACACTCACGTTGCCTGCACGTTTTTAATTTACGTGTATTTCTTCGTGCATTTTTTTTGGGTTTAAAATGGCATACTTTGTTGCCTTGTTCACGACAAAAGGTATGATAAAAAAAAAAGCACGAAAGCCGTTTACAACTCCCTGTAACGCCGAATCAGAGCGCAGCTCTTGAGGAGGAGGGGAAGGCACGGGGGGGGGGGGGGGGGGGGGGTCACGTGACCTCGAGGAGTGGGGGGCGGAGAAAATGTTCCGCTAAATCTAGCGGGGAAAATTTTCCGCTAGATTTAGCGGGGAAAATTTTCCGCTAAATTTAGCGGGGAAAATTTTCCGCTAGATTTAGCGGGGAAAATTTTCCGCTAGATTTAGCGGGGAAAATTTTTCGCTAGATTTAGCGGGGAAATTTTTCCGCTAGATTTAGCGGGGAAAATTTCCGCTAGATTTAGCGGCCAAAATTTTCCGCTAAATTTAGCGGGAAAATTTTCCGCTAAATTTAGCGGGGAAAATTTTCCCCTACATTTAGCGGGGAACATTTTCCGCTAGATTTAGCGGGCAAAATTTTCCGCTAAATTTAGCGGGGAAACTTTTCGCTAGATTTAGCGGGCAAAATTTTCCGCTAAATTTAGCGGGGAAACTTTTCGCTAGATTTGGCGGGGAAAATTTTCCGCTAGATTTAGCGGGGAAAATTACCCATCATGCACCGCGCGGTTACGCCGACGCCGACGGCGACGGCGACGCCGCTCAAGCCGGAAACGGGCCCCTAAGAGCTGCGCACTAAAAAATGAAAGCCGTTTACAATTCCCTGTAACGCCGAATTAGAGCGCAGCTCTTGAGCAGGAGGATGGAAGGGTACTGATGGGAGGGTATACCCCTCCTCCCTGCTCCTCACCTCGTCATCCTGCCTGCTACTCCGCCACGGGGACCACGTGGCCTCACGGGGGGGGGGGGGGGGGGCACGTGTGCCCCGTAAGATCACGTGACTCCCTTGACGTCACGGGGGTCACATGATCTCAGAGGGGGGTCACGTGACCTCAGAGGGGTCACGGGACCTCGGGGGGAGGAGGGGGGTTACTTGACCTCAGGGAGGCCGCGTGACCTACCTCAGGACCCCTCTCCGGAGGGTCACATGACCCCCCGTGGTTACGCCGACGTCGCGGTTACGCCGACGGCGACGGCGACGCCGCTCAAGCCGGACACGGGCGCCTAAGAGCTGCACTCTAATAAACAAATGGTATGCTTGTATGTCAGAAATATTAATTTCCCCTTTGGCTGCCGACGAGTCCCTAATTACAGAGATGGCAGGAAGACGGTGGCAAGTGTGTAGTAGAATCCATGAATAACTCTAAATGGGGAAACACACAACTAAAAAAAATGAAGGAGAAACAAAATTGACGCAATATTATCGTCATAGGCTTTCCTTCCTTACCGTTTTATCTGAGGTTGTGCGGCGTTGAATGAAAAGCAGCCAAGATATTTCTTGTCACTTAGGCTGAAGTATAATCCCACACATCGTTCAGGAGCATAAGTTTTGGTATGCGCGGATAATTGACGTCGATATATTAACCATTCGCTAAGAGTTTTAACTCTCGACATAACCCCAACCTATTATGCGTGATAGAGCAAGAATAAAATTATATTTTGTATGGGCGAATTACCAAAAGCCTTCCGAAATAAAGCCTAACTTCTGACGAATTGATTTTAACATCAACACCCACCGCCGCACATTGAATCGCAGACCCCCCCCCCCCCCTTTTCCAAACACACACACACGCCACAAATATATATATATCTATGGGAATGTTCTTTTAGGCAACGCGGAAGCGAGCGATAACGAATCAGCCTTTGTGAATGATGAACTACCCTTGTCGGGAAGCGCAACTGAAATTCATCTCAGCTTGGTTATTATTCTTCGATTAATTTCGTCGCATCTAGGTTTCTCATTCGGAGCCGTCCTATGCAGGAGGGCGGATGTTTTGTAAGTAAATAATAAGGAAAACCTTCGTACAGATTGCATTTAGTGAATGTTATGATTGCTTTACGCACCCAGGCACTACGCACTTGATTAAAAAAGTAGTATAGAAGTATTAGTACTTTAGGCGTGCAAATAATTTAAACTGCCGAGCGACGCCTCACGCCTCTTGCGCCTCACCCCGAATTAGTTTAAAGCACGAGGCTAAAATAAGTACGAAAAGATACAAAAAGCGAGAAAAGAGCGAGAGAAAAGTATAAGGTGCTTAAACAAATTTAAAAAGAAAAATGCCAGAAAAAAACTTTTAACATAGGCAAATGTTTGTTAATGGTTAATTTCTAATAAAAATAGTTTACGTTCCTCCTTTTAACCTAATTTCTATATTTCTTTTGCATCGACTTCAGATCTTAAAAGCACTAGAAGATGAAGGTTGGCAGAGAAGAAAAAAAAAAAACGTTCAAATTATAATTAAGGTTAGATATATCTAATGAAGTGAGAAGAAGAGAAACTGCCTCTTACCTTCGAGTAGCTGGATCCAACATTTCTTAGGCAGGTAAGGATACATTTTGAACATAAAGTTTTCATAGAGCCTTGTGTCCACACATTGTGATAACTGAAACCTGCAAGCTAAAAAGAAAACCTTGATATATCGCTGAAATAGCGTGGTTTGCTCGTATGCGAATAATTGAGGAAAGTCTAGCTCACACGCCCCCAACGTTTTATTAGACCTTGGTTACAGAGGAAATTATTTTTTTTAATATTCCCAAAATTTTAGTTTCTGTTTAACTATTGCTTTTACTGCATATGATTAATGTCATAAACGACTTCAAAATGTGGAGCCGAGATTTTAGGAATGCCACAGAGAAATCACACAGTGATGTTTTGCTTTTTATGGTAGATTTTTACTAAAAGGCTGTACATGTGTATGCACCTACTAGTTTAAAAGAGAGAGTTTTGTTTTTATTATTAATCAACGTACGTCAACCCGCTGCGTGAACAGCAAGCGTGCCGACGTGCATGAATGAGTTCATTTAGTAGTTTTTGCCTTCTTATGCTTTAGTTTTTTTTATCTTAAAGCCGCAAATGTTGCAAGAAGGCGGTTTGTGCAGGTGATTTATACCGCCATGGGGGTACACGGTGCTAATCTTTCGGATAAATCGAAATATCTAAAAATCGGTCGATAACTTTTTTTAAATATAAATATATAGTTATTGTTCTAAATCCGCTGTGCCTCGTCGAAAACCACTAACTTAGTAATTTTTAAAAATTATTCGAGACAATGGCAAACGCTATAGTGCGCTAAAGTTTTACCACTCGTCCAACCGGCAGGCTCCCGGTGGGAAGACGTGGGTCATAGAAAACGGAAAAACGGCGCTTAAGCATTATCGCACCACTAGCCATGCTCCTGCTGCACGAGTAATAACTTTAGCTCTCAAACGTGCTTCCCACATGCTCCTACTTATTTAATTGACTGATTTGGGTGGTTTTTATGACGCTCAGCAAGTTTCTGATTGAAACTGTGTGTTTGTTTTTACCAATTAAAATTATATTAGGATATTTTAGTTAACTAACCGACTTATGGTGGCAATTAACCCCACATCTTATGTGCCCCTGGTTGTATAACTCACCTGCATAAACCACAAGAGTGTAGATTGTATGGCTTTAAAAATAAAGAAGACATTTAAAATCTAAATAAAATACTCTTTATAAGTCAAGCCCAGTGGCGTACAAAACGGCACAATAAATTTACCGATACTCAGGCTGCCATGAATATGGTATATTCAATATAAATTACGTAAATACGTCTCTGACTGAATCCCCGCATTATGCAAGAGTGCATCATGATTAGCAGGCAGAAAAAAGTCACGATTTTATATATCAAATAAAACAGATTTATTAGGTTTTAGACATAATGTTTAGTAATTAATATTTGTGATTTCGAACCACTTTTTGTTTCTAGCTTCAGTGATTTAAATCGAATTATTACAATTTATATTATCAGATAATTTTGATATAGACACTGGAGCTAGAGAATAGGAATTCTTAATCACTACGTGCATTTTTAAACATGGCAGATTGCTCGATTAATTCGTTCGATTATGATAAGAATACAAAAAAATCATGTAACACGAAAGAAGTTTCCATAACAACTTTATATTCATATCAACTGCGCCATACTAGAACAAAATTAGCTTGATTGTTTTTTGTAAGATGAAAAGCTGATTTGCTGTTTTTTTTTTCACGTTCTGATTTGCATTCATTAAAAATTAGTTTTCCATTTTTGTTTCTTTTTTTCGCCTTATCGTTGACGTCCGTTACGTCACTGACAACCGCAGTGAAAACTAGGAAGAAAGCTGAGTTTTCTGATTTGCTAAAAAAAACACACAAAAAAACACTGTGTTTTGCTGGAGTTCGGCCTGATATAAACTCGTTTGTTGGTAATTTGTGGATTTCAGTACAATACAAATCCACACCGAAGGCATCAAATGAGAAACCAGCTGTAAAAAAAAATATCTATTTTAGGGATTATTTATTGCGGGTAAGTTTTTATTTAAAT
This sequence comes from Ixodes persulcatus, assembly GCA_013358835.2. Taxonomy (NCBI): domain Eukaryota; kingdom Metazoa; phylum Arthropoda; class Arachnida; order Ixodida; family Ixodidae; genus Ixodes; species Ixodes persulcatus. The sequence goes on from JABSTQ010009451.1 coordinate 3,350,163, forward strand.
CATCACAGTAAAAAAGATCTAGTTTAAATCAGGATTTCAACCAAATTTAAAGTATGGTTTAAACCACTTTGACATTTAATCTCTACCCTGATGGTGTGTCTTATTCTATGAGATCTAGTTTGATGCTTATCATTATGTGTAAGAATAATCAAGACTGGCTGCACCGCACAACAGGATCACACTAGACAGAGCCTTCTGTACCCCTTCCAATCATTTACGTATTGTTATCGATTGCCCCAATAGAATCCCCGCCCCCCCTAAAAAAAAGAGTGAACGGAAGCGAAGTTAAAGTAAGTGCAGAAGAGCAGATTTCTTTCGGAGCTCAGATTCCCAATTGTGACGGCGAGATCGTCGATACAAACTTGGAATTCTTGGACTTGGTCCAAGTCCAAATTAGCTGCCGGCTCTTCGGCCTCGTTTCTGCCTTTACAACTTTCAATGGCGCCTCTTTGTGTTTTCGAAATTCAGCACTTTCTTTTTGGTTACATATAACTCTTTCAGTTACGCATTCAACCCTTAATTTATTTAGCACTTCCTACCTGAAACTGAAATCTGATATCGTTAGCCCGACACGCATGTCTCCCATTGAAAAAAAACGGTCTTCCCGACGTATGTAGGAAAAATCAATCAATAAAGTGCATATCAAATAAAATGACCGGATAACAAGTCAACTCTTGTACAGAAAAAATATAAGTATAGTACCAATATTATCTAGGTTGCAGGATCGAAAATCTAAGCTTTCTCAATTTCTTATTTTCTGCAATAAAAAAATAATGATGTCTCTTTTCTTTGTTGCGCCGTACTGGTGCACCTATACCGTTGTTGTAAGGAAAAAACAAAATACGTGCAGAAGACCATCTACTTTGAGACAGAGATTTCTTGGCTTCGGCAAATAGAATTTTGTGTGTTTTGTTTTCTTTCTCCGACAACACTTGTTCTCTATCATATTGTAAATCTACGAGTGTGGTTCACTTAACCTACCTCGTATTCGACATTTTACTGAAGTAATTTTGTTTTTGTTTTTTATGAGCGAAAACAAAATTGGAAGTTATCAAAATATGATAACTATTTCTCTGCAATAATAAATCAGTTTGATGCACGTGAGATGCGCGCTTTACGGTTTTCGAGATACAGTTGACTCACAGCGTCTGTCATTGTACCTATTGTTTCAAAGCATCTGAGTTTTATCAGCGAAATTAAGACTCAACGGTAATTTAGTTTCATCCATAACGCTACACTCAATTTCAGGCACTCAATTTTTTTTTTTGTTTTTTGTGAAATTGCGAGAATTTGTCGCATAAGAAAACATTAGTATTTTCAATAAGCAGGGCCAGAAGTGCTCATCTATGATCTACCTTTTGTTATTTAAAATATCCGCATCGTTTTTATACGACTGCGATGAAACCTTTGAGAATCATAAACATATAAGTCACGGCATATCGACAATACCAGATTTTTTTTTTACTCCTGGCATCCACTTTTCAAATGGATGGATATTTTTAAGATGTTTAATATAAAAATGCGAGAATAGGACAATTGTTTTTATAGAAAGTGTTTGTGCGAATAGTTTAAAAAGTTCGTAAAATATGCTGTTCAAGATAAAAAGAAACTCTTTGCGGGAACAAAGTACAAGCCTTAGCGGCCGTGAAGGATTGCAATAGCATACTAATTAGCAAAATATTGAAATAAAACTTACTAATTATTTTTTAAGTAATGAAAATAAACATATGGTTCCACTGATAGGCTGCGCGCCGTGTGCATCATACATGCGTGGCAAGAAGTAAATGGGCTGCGAGTGCATCTTCGATTAGGTACCTATATTTTAAAAAGCAAAACTTTTCTCTTTTTTTTTGCGTTTGCAGAGTTGGAGAATGTGTGTTTATTATCGGAGGGAATAACTTTCTTCTGCATTTCCAAAAAGGAGAAAATGTGTTTGTGTCGAAGGCAGCTTTGTACGTTGTTCTAAAAAAACGCTAAGTTTGGACCCGTTTCTATGCTTTGGTTTCTTATGGGAGCGCATCTTTGCTCCCGCTGTCCCGCTCCCTGGTGGTCTTGGCGCGTGCCATCCCCTCCTTTCTCTCGTAGGATTGCCGGAAGAATGGCTTTCATGCTTTGCGCGCCTCGACCACGGGGGTGCAGAGCTGCTTGCGCAGATACGTTCGATAAGAAACCTGAACCTGGAAACGCGTCAAATTTGAGCGTTTTTTTTCCTTTTCAGAACGCCATAAAATGCTATCCATGCCTTATAAGTTATATCTATCTAAAATAGTTGATTTAGTGGTTTTCGATGACGCTTAGCAGGTTTCTCAGTGTTAACCATATGTTTATTTTTACTAAAATTTATGCAACATTTTCACTCTTACGTTAGGACTTCGCAGTCAATTTGAGATTGGTTAGTCGCAATACGTGACTCCCGACGTTAAACCCCAAAAAGCAAAGAAAACTTTTCAGGAGTTTCTTGAAATCAGAAAAATATATAAGTAATTAATAGACGCCCCTTTTGTTCGGGCGGACAAGAAGAAAAAAAAATGTTCGTTGTTAAACACCTTTATATTAGAATAAATCGAGCATGACATGGCCTGGGAATCAGAATTCTTAAGCCATATCTCAGACCGAGTCAAAAATTCGGTGCATCGCTTCCGTAGAAACAAGTTACGAAGTGAAGTCGCATCTTAATTTCTCTTCCAAAAATGACTAAATTGGCTTCCATGGCTCTCCTGGCTGCCTTGAGACAATGTCTAGCAAGCAAAGTGTACTGGAGTGTAAAACGTAAGACGCTTCAGAAGCGGCAGATCATTTTCCGGCATCTCTTCTCATCCGGAAGAGTCACGAAATGTGTGCGCGACTTTGACTCGAACAGTTGCGATTTCCAATTGTTTTTTTTGTTTTTTTTTTTGCCGCGCTTTTTCTATCGGAATGTTCCCCCATCCCACGCTCCCTTTCTGCATTCTGTAAAATAAAGGTTTTTCCGAGAAACATGCACCAAATGAGACTCCTCCCCATATCGTGGTAAAAATTCACAGCGTAAACAAAACACGAAAACAAACAGACACGGGAAAGGAGGGAGACTTTCGATAGAAGAGGCAAGAACGAAAACGTCGCCACGCATAAAACCGTTTATTGCGCTCATGGGAGTCATTGTACCGTACCGCACATTTTATTGTCTTTTGGGGCTGTTTTTGTTTTGGTACGCCACACGTGACGATATGTAGTTTGAATGTGTTATGTGACAAATTCGGGAACTCAGGAGGTAATGGCTTTGACTTTAATTCCGTGATATCTGTGGGCCCACACCTGAAACTGCGCCTTTAACGGGAGGCGCCGATAGCGTTTTTCGCTATGTCTATCTTTTATTATTTTTTACACATGATTCATAAATCATTTCAGCATCGCAAACAAGCGGCGTACGTATATGAGCGCATTAAAAATAATATATATAATAAGGGCATATGGGGGTTTCTTGGGCAGCTTTAGAGCAAAGATACCAATATTCATTTTTATTTTATGTTTTGTTTTATTCGTACTCCGTCAACTCTGCTGTTTCACCTGGGTCAGTTAACGCGGTGAGCTGTTTTAAGGAGAAAAGAGAATTGTACGAGCAGCTATATATTGGATGTAACAACGTGCCGTATTCTAGCTATTGCATCCGATACCACTACACACGTCCCCGTTAAGGTTACTTAGTATTAATTAAAACATACGCTTAATAAAAATGTGCTACTTTTAAAACAACTTTTAGTGCCATAATAATGGGCCAGGTGAACCTGCGCTTTATGATTTGTTTACTCGCAAAGCAAGAACTACATGCAAATCACAGATGCGAGTGGTTAATATGAAAATTTGCTTCCAGGTATAAAACTCTGACATTGTTTCGATTATAATAAAACATGATAGTTAAATATCGGTAACTTAATTTGCGACTGTGGGAAATATATACTCAGATAAATAATATAAAACAAAAACGTGATGATATCGAAGTTACTACGAAACATGCAAAATATAAAAGTTTAGATTCTTCGATCTAAAGGAGGAAAGGTTCGAAAGTATATTCGTGTAAAAATAAATACCTGCAACTGAAAGTAAGTATGGTTTAGCAAAAGAAGAAAAACGAGTCTACATACAAAGAGTCTGGCAATAGATGCTTTTAATGTGAATCATTAATAAAAAGTTCGCTCGGTGTCTGCTTTCTTTTTTTTTATATCTGCAAATATAATTTTTTCGAGTCTGGCAATTGCACATACCCATTCGGTTCTTCAAAGTGTGAGCGGAAGAAGTGCGCTGAACTTCCTTTTTCAAAAGACTCTGCCGTTTTCTGTCGAATATAATATGTATAATAATTTTCTATCCTTGGAATCGAGTTCAGTCTGAGCGTCCTGTTGAATGAGAATTAAAATAAAATCAAGATAGCAATATAATAACTTAAGAATAAATACAAAAATTAATTTTACAAGAATCATTTAAGGACTATACATAATCGAAATGGGGCTGCGGGGGCCAATGAAAAATTATTGCATGTGATTGTGTTCAAGAGTCGAAGGCAAATATGCGAATTTTGTTGCATGCCCTTTCAGCTTCCGAATATATATATATATATATATATATATATATATATATATATATATATATATATATAACTTTAACTTTAAAGCAATAAATTCAATAATCACCTTCTCCCCTCTTGGTTCACAATATTACTATGGCTGCACTTGTCAATCTTTACTCATTCCCATTACATACACGGTGCAGCCTGTCCCTATGGGGAGGAGTGGTTCCCTAGATATCTTGGAAGACGGGCCCTTTCCGACATTTGCAAGCTGAGAACGTTCCACGTCACTGCCGCAATTCGGAAATAGCGCGGGCCTTAAATCAGCAACGGTTGTCGTCTCCCCAGTTAAGCGAATTCGAAACTAACAGTAGTACACAGAGAGCTGGTCAAAAATTGAGTCCGCCGAAACCAGTGGCCGGGATGGTCTAATCAGTTAACGCGTCGCCCCGGACAGGCGAAGGTTGCGGGTTCGATCCCCGCTCCTGGCCCAATTTTCGCCAGCTCTCTTTCCCTTTCCCTAACTTTAATGCAATAAATTCAATAATCAACTTCTCCCCTCTTGGTTCACAATATTACTACGGCTGCACTTGTCAATCTTTACTCATTCCCATTACATACACGGTGCAGCCTGTCCCTATGGGGAGGAGTGGTTCCCTAGATATCTTGGAAGACGGGCCCTTTCCGACATTTGCAAGCTGAGAACGTTCCACGTCACTGCCGCAATTCGGAAATAGCGCGGGCCTTAAATCAGCAACGGTTGTCGTCTCCCCAGTTAAGCGAATTCGAAACTAACAGTAGTACACAGAGAGCTGGTCAAAAATTGAGTCCGCCGAAACCAGTGGCCGGGATGGTCTAATCAGTTAACGCGTCGCCCCGGACAGGCGAAGGTTGCGGGTTCGATCCCCGCTCCTGGCCCAATTTTCGCCAGCTCTCTTTCCCTTTCCCTAACTTTAATGCAATAAATTCAATAATCAACTTCTCCCCTCTTGGTTCACAATATTACTACGGCTGCACTTGTCAATCTTTACTCATTCGCAATATATATATATATATATATACTGTAAACGACTATATATATATATATATATACAAGTGCAGCCGTATATATATATATATGTATATATATATATATACGGCTGCACTTGTATATATATATTTGTATATATATACAAATATATATATATATATATATATATATATTTGTATATATATACAAATATATATATTAAATAGTATATTGAGAAATTTTACGCTTCGCATATGTTTCTGGGAGACATTTGTTTTATTGTTCTCTGGAGGATGGGAAGGGAAAGAAGTCTAGCATTATGCATTTTTTCTAATCTATTCGGCTTTGCTAGCTAGAAGGTTAATTCCGCTGTGCCTTGCATAACTGTTTGAAACAGTGATTAAACCCGCATTTGGCTTAAGTGATGTCAATTGTGAGTGACTCATGCATAAAACTTTTAATCCTAACCTAACAATAAAATGTTTTCCTTTTAAAGAAGTGCATGGATACCCTAGAGTTTATTTCACCAGAATGTTCGGACAGGTCGACTGTACATAAAGAAAATAGGCAAACCGTTGTGGAACCCTTCTAAACAAAAACTTCTAAAAATGTTACAAAAACTAAAAAAGACATAAAATGCAGTAACTTACACCTTCCATATACAAACAGTACGGACGCCAAGTAAACTATTAAACGCAAAGAAGTAACCCCTTTAATTGGGTACCTTTATTTAGGTACACCTTAATTAGGTACACTGGAAAATTAAGACAAGACTGTATTTTAGAGAAGGAATATTCCTTCTCTAAAATAATGGCTTGTCTTAATTTTCCTGTGGCTTTTTAAATGACAGTGATGGCGGCCAACAGTAAGCTAGATATCAGATGCGGTGGAAGGAGCAGCCCAAAAATTTAAATATGCAATCACCATTTATTTGGCTGGTTGACAACTTGCGAGAGGATGTAAGCACAACCGAATTAAACTGTCATGTTAATCAATAGAACCGTCCCTACTGTGGGAACATTTTGATCTACACTCCTCGTTTGCTATTTTCGCATTCCGTGATTGGGACACATATACAATATGATTTAACATAACTACGGTTTTGGTGCTGCGCAGGTTTCTCATAGACATTACCTAACTACTCTTTTTGTTACAAAATATCATGAGTGTTGCTCAAATTCCTTATACGTTTCTGTTTAAAGACCTGCTTCGAAACCTGCTTCGTCTGCTTCGCAGTGCGTCACATTGAAGGGGAGTAGGAAAAAAGCTCGCCACGTTTAAATTGAAATGTTCAACTTGTTGTAGTCTCACATGTCCATGATGTAGATCGCAGGTGTCATTTAAGAGTCCAAATAACCTCTTTCACATTGCTAATACCTGTTCGTGCAAATCCCCAATATTTATCACCGCACAATTCGTCTAACATTTTTGTTATATGTCACCCCAGGTAGCACCGAGTTCTGGGCCAAAATTTGACTTTTGTCTGGGAGTTTAGGGCATTAAAAAGCCCGAAAAAGCCAAAGTAGAGCCAAACCGGACCTTCCTTGGCAAGAGTCTGGGTATTTTGGCCCTAATTCGCCAAACATGTGCCAAAGTTAGGCTTCACTGCCTGGTAGTTCGGCTGTCATCTGGCATATTTGAGCCTAAATCGCCTAACAAATGCCAGAGTTAGGCTTACTGTCCGGTAGTTTGGCTGATATTTGGCATTTTTGGGCCAAAATTGCCAAACAAATGCCAAAGTTAGGCTTCACTTTTTGATAGTTCGGCTGTCATCTGGCACCTTTGGGCCAAAATCGCCACAGATGTGCCAGAGTTAGGCTTAGTGGCTTGTAGTTCGGCTGACATCTGGCATCTTAGGGCCAAAATCGCCTAACAAGTGCCAAAGTTAGGCTTCACTTTCCTATAGTTCGGCAGTCATCTGGCACCTTTGGGCCAAAATTGCCACAGATGTGCCAGAGTTAGGCTTACTTCCTTGTAGTTCGGCTGAGATCTGGCATTTTTGGGGCAAAATCGCCAAACAAGTGAAGTTAGGCTTCATTTTGTGATAGTTCGGCTCTCATCTGGCATCTTTGGGCCAAAACCAGAGAAAAGCCAAACTTTGGCACGTCCCAAATACCGAAATTAGGCGTTGCTCTGGCGGTTATGGCTGAAGTATGGCACCAACTTTGGCGCTCCTCTGGCGGACTAAAGAAACGCCAAACCTTGGCATGCCCCGAATTCCCAGATTAGGATTTACTATGGCAGTTATGGCTCAAGTATGGCACCAACTTTGGCGCTCCTCTGGCGGACCAGAGAAACGCCAAACCTTGGCATGCCCCGAAATCCCAGATTCGGATTTGCTATGGCAGTTATGGCTCAAGTATGGCACCAACTTTGGCACTCCTCTGGCGTACCAGAGAAGAGCCAAACTTTGGCATGCCCTAGGATCGCCCAACTAAGGCTATCGTTAGGCACCGTACTTTGGCACTGATGAGTGCCTTGGTGCAAAACCCTAACTGCGCCAACGTTAGGCCCTTATGTTTGCCAGACCTTTGCCCAAGTTGGGCATTCCTCTGGCGTGCTACCTGGGACAGCTGCTATTAAAATGATGCTACCTTTCAAAAAAAAAAAAAACATATTGTAGGTAATTTTATTATAGTCCCATGATAGACGATGGCTACGTGCGCTGTCCTTAAATTGTACGTAGTTGTACCGGCGGTGACTTTTAACCATGCATTCCGAAACACAATTTGAAAGCAAAAAAAATCCCGAAATATACCGTCCGTAGGGCACAGGGGCGTCCGAACATTTATTCGTCACTGTCCTTTCCAGTTCTGGAAAAAACAAAAACTGTTTTTATCGCTTCCATTTAAGCTATCACATAATAGTCAGCATAGTTGGGCTACAGAGCTGTTGCCAAAAGAAGGTAACCAGTAAATGCAAATATCTAAAGGTATACTGCAAGGTTGGCAAGAGGGACCTGGGGTTAGAGCTGCAGACAGAACTACAGAAGGTCAGGGAGTCATAGAAAAAAAGGAGGGGGTGTGCTACTTTTAATACGAAACGATATAGAAGGAACAGTTCTTTCCAAATAGGAAAATATAATTGACGACTACAAAAAAATAACACCAGGCAGCAAAACGTTTCTTCAACGGCTAAGCTAATGAATCCATGGTGCGGTAGCCAGCCACTGCCCTGACGCCCGCTCTACGTATACACCTCGAAATTCTTTCTAACACAATAAAGAAACAGGGTCAGTGGACAGATCTATCTGTCAAAAAGCAGTCCTGCTCTCCGTACGTACGGCCTTCTTCGGAGTACAAGATGACCAATACTGTGAGCTTTTTATTTAAATTTTGGAACTCTTTTTGGTTCCGAAGATACAGAAAGGGAAGGGGGGTACGCTTACCAAGAATCAGCAAGCCACTTGGACCGGCGATGAACCGTATGCGTCTCGCGAGCCGCGGTTTCGCCACCCCTAGGTATAGCGTATGCCTGTAGTACTTCGTGTATTGAGCTCAATAAACAAAACACGGCCCGCTTCTACTTAAGGACATGTTCGCGAGATGTTTCTAGGGCACCAAAAAGTAGCTAAATAAAATACACAGAATTATAAAAAAAGTATAATGTGTTCGCTCTCAGTTGTCATTGTTGCGTTATTGGTGTATATATCTAGGATTCAACTACGTATACATTTGTCCGTGGTTTCAGGGAAGAGTGCATGGGGGCCATAATGTTGTAGCTAAGGAAATTTGTTTTGCCTAATGGAATATTGATGTCTCCTGCTGCCGAAAGCTGGTCGCATTCTGCTTCCATATTTGACATAGCTGGGACTCTCGCATTGCATAAGCCACTCTCGAAAACCTTTGTTACCTCGGTAGAAACCCAAATAACGACTACCTATGTTTATATTTAGATTTTTGTAATGACTTAATTTTGTTGAAGCTTGGAGCGTAATGTCTATAAGGGCCAGGATAAAAACAGTTATTTCAAGTAAAGCTACAAGGGCTTGTGCTGTCAGATAACACTGTTAAAGACTGTAATGTCAACATAACTTAAGTAAAAATTATAAATTTTAATTTCATTTGGACAATACACGGAAATTCAATCAATCTTTATACGGTGATATGCGTGCCAACAGCTACTGCTTATTTAAGCAGGGCTCTAAATATTCCCGCGATAATGTATTTTTGAAAAATATTGCGCTAAAAAATAAGATTTCCCTCTACAGTGTTTGAGGTTGCTTAACGAGTCGCATACAAAGGATCAAACGTTGAAACGGTTAAGCCGGTTAAGTATTCCTAGTCCCAACGACCTAATAAATCTAGGTTAATTTGAATTTAGTGCCGGGAAGAAACCATGAGACCCTTAAACGACCCTGTACAGTGTAGAGAAGTCATTTCCCGGAGCTATCCGCTGTGAAGTTAATCAACAAAATCTAGCGGTGTCAAAAGTTGTTGCGCGTATATTTTAAATATTATAGGACTGAAACTAGGGTTGCAACGGTTTGGTGCTTGAAGAAAAAAAAAGGACGACGACGTTTCTTCAGCGCTTTCACACAAATCTAAGTCCGCGTGTGTGGGCTGTTGCGTTGCCCATTTTAGAGCGCAGCTCTTAGGCGTTCGTTTCCGGCTTGAGTGGCGTCGGCGTCGACGTCGGCGTCGGCGTAACCTCGAGGTGCATTAAGGGACGCGTGACGTCACTGATGACGTCATCAGTGACGTCACTGATGATGTCATCGTCATCGGCATCAGCATCGTCACTGATGACGTCATCAGTGACGTCACTGATGACGTAATCGGCATCCGCATCGTCATCGTCACTGATGACGTCATCAGTGACGTCACTGATGACATCATCGGCATCCGCATCGTCACGTGACCCCCAAATCACGAGACCCCCCAAGGTCCCGTGACCCCCCCAGGTCACGTGACCCCCCCCCCCTCCCGAGGTCACTTGACCCACCCCCCAGTACCCTTCCCTCCTCCTCCTCAAGAGCTGCGCCTCTAATTCGGCGTTACAGAGAGTTGTAAACGGCTTTCACTTTTTTTAATCATAAAAAGACCACTTTTTATTTCATGTACGTGATATTTTTGAAGATCAATGAATCATTGGCCTCATTGAAGTAATAGACACGTTGAAGTTTCAGTAACATATAGTTTAAAACTGGGGTGATCAGTCAACTGCTATAAAGTATTTTATAATTTGTTCGTTTTGTTTGTGTTGTTCAGTCTAATATAAATTGAATAATCGTTATGTAAATTTTGAATTATCAACAATATTCAAAATTTGTTATAATTGCAGTTTGTAGCAGGGTGATTACCACGCCCAACAAGTGAGAATATGACAACTATCAAAACTGCAAAATATTTAGGTTGTGATAATCAAGATGATGACTCACATTAGAAAAACAAATTGCCGCTTACCTTTATGATTGCCATTATTCAACGCTAATTTAGGTTAATGCTTTATTCAGTGATTTCTATGTTGGAAATAAGAAGGACGATTTTTGGTGGGATCAATTCTTATTTTGTTTATGCACCTGGCTTAGCATGTGTTTTGCTCGCAGTGCAGCTTTTTTCTAGTTTTTCACGAGTTTGGGGGATAAGATTGTGAATTCACAGTACACACGGCTTTTCTGAGTTTTGGGAATAACAATATGAATACATGAAAAGGAACCAGGATGGAAATACTGTCTTTTCACATCCTTAGCATTTTGCCATTCGTGTTTGTTCTAGCTACTCCGGGACATTTTTAGAGCTAGTATACCGTTTCATCTACTTAAACAAGCCGCTTTCATTTTGGCTCATATACTCTTGAAAGACCTCTTCACTTAAATTGTCAAAAACAAAGTCAGAAAATGTCATGTTCCAATATTCAGAACGGTCATTGACAGGTTGCATTATAACGCTACTATATCAGGTAAGTAGTGGGAAACATTAGCCACAGTATTAAAGGGCAACTCCGGTCCATACTTTCGATTTTGGGATTATGACTGTTTTTAGTGCAGTCTGCGTCCCTGAATTGCAAAGTGTAATTTGTTTTCTTGTTATTGTGCGTAGTTTTAAAGATATCGACGCCTCAAAGTTATGTTCGGGGCGCGGCCAACAAACCCGAAACTAGCCGCTCGAGGCCCCGGCAACACTGGAAATCAGCCGCTGTGTGAACGTGACGTCAGGATCGTTCTCGTTCAACGAGTACGCAGGCCGAGCGGCACCTACCTCTGTTGCGCTAGCCGTCTAAAGATAGGAGGTAAGCTGATTTTGTTTTAATTCGTATACGTGGGCGTTATCCAGCATATGTAGCAAGAGTTAGTGCGTATACCCAAAAGCTAGCGACTGGAAAACCCGCACACTCGTTCGGTGCCGTACCAAGACGCAGCACTCGGCGGCCGCCACCAAAAGCTATAGCGATTGGAAAACGAGTGAACTCGTTCGTTGCCGTACTCGTCGGCTATCGCCTTGCGTGCGGTCTTCCGTACTCGTCTCTAGGCCTAAATTGTCATCGGGGCTCCGTGGATGGAGCGGCGTTACTCTACGCCGCGCTGCCAGTGACGTACAGTACTGGGGGCCCTCTCGCTTTCGCGCTGCGGGTCAGTCCCAGACACCAAGCTTTGAGGCTCTCCGGCGTGGGCTGCGGCGCCCGAACACACGTGTGCTGGGCTGTACATGTCTGTTTTTTCGTTCTTTTTTTCCTCGGGCGCGTAAAAGCCGAAGTCCAAAGTCCACTCGTCGGACAGCGTTCACCCACACCCTCTCAAATTTCCGGTCTGTTGGAAACTTGTGAAAAAGCACCTCCGTGTTGCGCAGCGGGTTGTTTGAGCAGCCCACAGCGCTACAAGTTGCACTCGGAATTTTTTGAGGAACAGCTGGGCAGTCTTGGGCGCATTGAGTTGCTCGCTAAAACGAGTCTTGGAGTCCTCACAAGCAAATAAACAAAAGGCTATACCGAAGCTACACGGGCTACAGATAAAAGCAACGGCTATACACGCCAATCACAAGCCGAAGTAGCGGTGGTAGCAGCCCAAAGAAGCGCACTCCGCGCAACGCCCGGACCGGAGGAAAAAAAAAGAGAACGATATTGACGTCACGGCCCATTGTTGCTTAAGCGATCGGCAACCCGCAGGCCGCCCGCTAAGGAGCAGCGGCTCTCGGCGGGTCGCATTTTTATTATCTGCATTAGTTGAGAATGCGGCGTCCCACGGACGTAATATTTTGGCTGGGGTCGTATTTTGTGTCACTACAGCGATACCGGTAGTTTATTTCATTTTGAGTTTTGGCCGGAGCTGCCCTTTAAGTTACCCTTGGTCCAGCTTGAGTAGCATGCTCGAGAAACACCTGTTTGAGCATACTGTAAAAAAACACTTCCCAGAAAGGCGTGTTGTATGCCATCTTCCTACCTCCCTGTTCTCCGATACCAAAGCAAATTTACGCTTCTGAGTCAGCGAAAAGCCGCGCATTCTGTTAACTCTTCTGAGAACAGGTTTATTATTCGGAGCTGAGATTATGTCGCATCTCTCCCTGAAACAATATTCTAGTATAACATAACTTACTAGCTTCTGTAATTGAATTCTAGAGGCGCCATACTTCGTTTCAGCTTCAGCTCAGAGGCAGCCGAGGCTACGAGGTAATAGGACCAATTAATGAGCGTCGAAAGCGCGGTGCACTAGGCATTTTCTGTTTGTAACTGGATCAGCGATGATATAGGACTTACGGAGACATGAACACCATGATGTTGGGATTTTGACGCTGTCCAATTGGTCCCATCAGCTCATAGCGTTGACTGCGTTTGAACGTAAGGTGAGACAAACTTTATACTGCCCTATGAATAGTGAATTATTTCTATTTCCTGTGCAACAAACTATTTTCGCAGACAACTTAACGAACGCCGTCGACTTTCGAGCTTTATGTTATCGCTCCTTATCCTGATGAAATTGCAGCATGAGCCAGATGAGGACGGCAAAGAGTGAATTAGGGAGCAAAGTATACGAACAGGCCTGTGCGTTTTAAGCTGTCCGCGCCAATATGCGACTCCGTCGAAACTTGTGGGACGGACGTGATATTAGAGAAGAAAATAGAACAAAAACGTTGCAATTGGTGTATCAGCCTGGCAAAGGCGATGCACCGTTGACAGCATGAGTGGCTCGCGGCTCTCCACCGCAAGCTCCACAGCGAGATTGCAACCTCATCCATCATTGTCGATAACGTCAGTCCCGGCTGCTCGGCATCAAGTTTTAGATCGGGATATGTCGACCCGCAGCGGCCACTTTTGCATTCCGATAATACGGGCGTGGGAGGAAAGGCATTGGGTCTGCTGCAGCTGACTCCTAGAAGGCGTATTTGTGTGTGTAAAGGCGGCACTTTCGTCCTGCGATTTCAATTAAATTACATAGTCTTATTTTTAATACATAAGTGCCCGAGTGGAATTCGTAGCTTTTGGGAACGTTGAATGCATTTTAAATTTCGCGTTTTTTTTTTCTGAAAGAGAGTCTTTAATTGCATTTGATCGTAATAGTAGTGAGTCAACATTGTTTGCTGTAAACTCAACAAACAGCGTCACAGAATCCTACCTGCTCGTATTATAATCAGGTCGTCGAGGCCTGCCACACCTTATCCTAATATTTTAGTGACGCGGAGCTTGGAAAGTGTCCGTCGTAGAGTTATACGCTTGTTACTATACTTCTGGTAATAAAATGCTCTCATCACTTCGGCTGCGAGTGTAAAAAAAAGCGTTATCTAAGTGTCGTCTTGTGGTCGCAAAAAGTATCGCAGGTTCTCTCAGCGCACTGTCAAAAAAAAAAAAAAGCAGAAGTGAATTTACGTTATACCGCTTAACGTGTGTGACAGAGACAGCAGCAATTCGCACTAGCGTAAAGCGTGTTTCACATGCAGCGGTTTTGGCCCCAGAGCGGCGAGATTTCTGCCGTCGCGGCGCTCTGGCCAGCACCAGCGGTTGAGGGGCACGAGCGCCACGACGGCAGAAATCGCGCCGCTCTAGGGCCAAAATCGCTGCATGTGAACCAGGCTTAATCCGTTGTCGTTGTGGTGCCGTTGTCTCCTTTCCCTACAAACTCCCAAGCACGCCATTTTTGAGGATTTTCGAGCAGTGCTCGATTTCGCTCACGGTTCCCCCGCCCGTCCTAAATTCCTGCTACTTTTACGACTAGCCTCCTCGGCCAATCCCATCTAGACGACAAGGCCCGTCGCGTGACGAAAGTCGCTGCAAAAACGCCAGACGCGTTCGTCTTGCTCTGAGTGAATCCCCAAGCGATGACATATGTGGCGAAATTTGCGAGGTTTTGTCTTCTATAGCTGGCATCGCTAGTGCCAACACTTCCAATACGGGTAGAAACTGACGGAGAGAAGGAAAGGAGAGCACGCGGTGATATCAGAACGCCGAGCACTGGTTGGAATTACTAGTGAGTATAGACGCGAAGTTAGCCGTCTCTGTCTGGATCGCTGTTCGATCGTGTTCGCACGCCGAACACGGGAGTCTGGCATTCGGCCTTTGCTTTTGAACAGCCTGTAGAGGCAAAGGCGGCTAAATTTGAATCTATACCCACCAATCATTTCAACCAGAGCTCGATAGTCTGACGTACCAGTGCGCTTTCATTTTCCTCCTCTCCCTTGGTTTCTACCCGTAAAAGCACCGAGAAGGTCAGGAGAACGTCGGGGTGTCGCTTTAGAACGTGCTGCCTTCTAGCACGTCCTAGTTGGCTTTTCGCTTGCGGGCATGCTCGGGGCTAAGGAGACGCTGAAGAGCTATCAAAGGTAGATTTACGTGGACTGTTACACCGCATTTAATACGCCGATATTTGCCATGTCGTTAGCCCAGTTTTTGGAGCGATAAACTTTGCAGAAAACGATCCCTGTCATTCGTAGCTTGCCGGTTCGAATCTGGCTCGGCGGGAGAAAATATTTCTCTTATTACAAACTGAGCAGTGGCGGGTGAGTTTCAATCGTGCGTTTGATGACGTCACCAGGAGTTTTCGAGTCGACCGTGCGATTTTCCTGGTAGGTTATCACTAGCAGGTGTCGCTGTAAAAGCTATCTGCAGTGCTATATAAAATACCCTTTGATGGGAAACTTTATTGCTCCGTTTGAATCCCCAACTCATAGTAGAGCAGAAGTTTGAGAAGTGGTAGTGAAGAAAATTACTCGAGTCTAGAAAATTGGTTTCGTCAGACACCAGTGCGTATAATCTTATAAAAATAACACAATAATTGCACTAGATATAATATTTCGAATATTCGAATAAAAATCGACCCACCACCAATATTCATTAACGAAGTTTTGTACTGAAAAAAGAGATCCACACTTTTTAGTTTGTTCTCTAACTAGCCCTAACTTTACTTTATTTTAGAGGTCGAACACGCATACCAGATTTAATAGTATCAAAGTCGTTCCAACAACACTATACAGACCGACACGCCGTATACAAACAAGCCCGCGTTTGCCCACACCATGTGGGGGCACTGCGCGTGCGCAGAAACCGAATTGGCGTGAAGAGAAACGTCTGCGCATGCGCAGTGGAGTCAACAGCGCCACCGCCGCTAGGTGAGGTCAGGGCCGCGTGTTGGTTTATAATTACAATCATTTCGAGGAATCATCGTATTTATGATAACGTCAGAGTACAATAAAATATTCGGAGGTTTGCGTAAATGTATTTGAATATTTCGCAGCCAGTTTGGCCCGTTGAATACGAGAATTGCCACGATTTCTTGAAGCACGTAGCAGAATAAGCTTTTTTTCAAAAAAAAAAAAAAAACACTAAGCAGATAAACGTGATATATAAATAAATGTTTTACATTAGCAGTTATATTAATTGGGAAATTTTATTATCTCTCGCGAAATGTTTATCGAATCGGGGACCATTGTCTTATCTGGACAAAACCGATTACTGTTGGGTTAGTAAAATAAAAACAAAACCGTTGGGTTCTGGATCAGTTATATTCTACTACACTCGACAAGGTCCTGGGAGCTCACAGCAGAACGCATTACAAATTGTAAGTCACCCAAAAAAAACTAGGAAAATGCGTTGTTCCGTACAGTCTTAACTAAAATATACAAGGCATTTATCTGAAATCAACATAAACATTTGCTCGGAAGACCGATATTTTAAATAAGCATTGTTCTCAATTTACTGATAAAAAAAAAAAAAACAACTCAGTTACCTAAAAAAAAAATATTGTCCAGACAGTGCTCCAATTTCCGATAGTAGCATTCAATGCCAGTGATCCTAAAGAGCGATTTTGAGATGCGTCTCAAGTACGACCGCTCCTCACCTGGCTCATCCCTTTTGAGGGGAGGGCAACCTTATCCTATCCTAATTAAACCGCAACGAGTGCTTTGTCTCAGTAAATATGTTTTTGTGCCGTTAACGTCGCTTAAAGGCGCAATGCTGGAAACGAAAAAGGATATGTTGCGCAAAGATATCTTCCAAAAACAAACAGCAATAAAGTTTAGCCGAACCTTTGCGTAATTAACTGAGAGTAATTTTGTATTACAAAAAACGGTTTTCGGAGCTTCGGATAATAAATATTTAAACCCCACTTCAAAGGACCATAGGAGTCCTATTTATCTTGTGATATTCGCAGGTTAAATGACGCCCTCTATTGTTCTTTGGGTTAAAGAAAACGAAAAAAAAGCGTTGTATTGTAATATAGCCTGAGGTCATTACACTAAGACAGGCGCAGCACGTGCGCAAATTGCGCGTAGAACAGAGCTATTTGCATGCGCAATTTTGCACTAATAAATTTTATTCTATTATTTGCATACCTCTTCGTACTTCAAGCATGCGTTGTTTTGTTTACGGCATGCCAGAATAATTCTTCACTTTGTCCGAACTAGTGACGAGCTGCTGATTGACATTGCTAGACCTTTTTTAGAGTATCCACCAAAAATGAGAGGAATTTGCGCATAATATGTTGTATGCTGTCTGGAGGTAATCAAAAAGCAGCGGCTTTCCAGGCCTAGGCGATAAGTTGCCCTCTGGTAGCCGTCACAGGGTTTGCGGTACCTGTTATTTTATTGACAGGCACACGTGAATGAACCTGCACGGAATGATGGTTTTGCAATTTGATCAAAAGTATACGCATACTGCAGATACATTTAAGTTAATCACTCCGAACGATTATGTTTTTGAGCCTCATGTTACAAAAAGTAAGCAAAATCGAGAAACACTACCACGTAAGTGGCCGACTCCTCAACTTAGTCGAGGGAAATGTAAATCCAACTATAACGCCACTTCTTCATCTCTCCTACCACAGGTGTTTCTCCTGTATTCCGAGCGACCCACGCAGCGTTAAAAGGGGGACGTTTCTTCCAGAATTACGGAACCCCCCAAAACACTTGAGTACACCTTAAGCAAATAAAATTTATATTAAAATATAGTTTGGTATAAGCGAATTTGAGCGGAGAATAAGTGCCCAATTACGCTGTTGGGTTATTGCACGCGTACCTAGTACTGACGAAATCTGCAATGGAGCGTTCTCAAAGAGAATATAAAAATAAGTGTTAATTTGAAAGTATTGTTACGTCAAACTTTTGCAACCACCAACAAGAAAATGAGGTGTTTCTAAAACAAAATGCAACTCACAAATTACATAGTTTGAGGAAATATTATTCCTAGTCTTCCATATAATGCGACTTGATTTCAAAATATGTTAATTGGTCATTTGGTAGAAAAATTCTGATATTGATGGGAGGACGGAGGTAGCAAACAGCATGTGTACAAAACGTAATAAAAGTAAGTAAACGAGCATGGTGGCATATTAAAAAATAAAATCTAAATCGTAATCTTAATCTTAGTCCAGTTAGCCATCGCCCCACTCTTACAAAGAGGTTCTTTACATAAATCATCGTATTAACGTAAAGTGCTACTATTACATTGTGTGTTTTATTACATGACTAACATATAGGGTGTTGGAGAGAAATCCGAACCCGGCTTTTCGCACCGCCAAAATAAACTAGACATCGCAGGGAAATCATACTCCATCAGAACGTAGCCGAAGCCGTTTGAGCAAGATGCCAAAGTTTCAGCACCAACCGTTATCATAATCAAAAGTTATAAGGGATTTTTTTTTTTAATTTTCAATGGAAAAATGGTGTTCATTTGCGCCTGATTTCGGTTTCTGGTGCCATAGAGCTCCAAGTAATCGAGAGCTTCGTCGGCCGCCATTTTTCCATTGACATTTTTAGAAAATTGCCTATAACTTCTGAGTAAGATTACGGTTCTTGATTTCAAGATAATAAGATAACGGCAGGCACTTCCAAACGCACAAAGAAGATTAACGTCGTTACGATGCATTCCTCGCGCCGCTTGAGTGAGCCCATCCGATCATAGTGTCTGCTGCGTTCGTATGCGTAGTGTGAACCGGAGAAAAAGTCTTTTCTTTATGCCTTTCTGGAAACTAGCTAATGTGACTGGACTGCGCGCTTAGCTTTGGTCTACTCGTCCTTGCTTCGACGCCCTCATTATCTAGGCGCGTGGTCACGACGTGGGTAAAATCGTTCGCTAAATTTTTAATTAATCAAAGGTGACCTGATTGTAAACGTGCGCCGTAGCAGCAGGTGGGCAGCAAAGGGTGCACAAAGTCTAACGCATAATCAGACAGAGTCAGATAACAGTATCAACCTTACTCTGGTCCGGATGCTATCTCTCGTTGCTAGTTTGACTACCCGCGCCGAGGCGGCGCCACAGGTGTGTTTCCGTTATCGCTAGGTCGTTTCAAGTTCCTACGCTCCCCACGACTGTGCAGAGAGTGCTCTAGCTCTGAAACTAAAGAATACCTAAGGGGTGGTTCGAGCTAGCAACAGTTATAAATCGCATGTGCCCATGGACATTTATTATATGTGTAAAGAGAGGTGACCCTTTCTTTTCTCTGAATATCTGTTGACTTTGACTCTTCAAACCCAAATTTGGTGCGGAAGTTAACAGAGCGCGTGGATTGGACCCATGCCAGAGTGGCACTTGTGAATGAGGCCAGCTGAACATGAAAAACACACAGAGAAAAAATATGAGATTCGCACCGCTGGACTAGTAACATTTAATGATGCCTCTTTTTCCTTTTCTTCTAATCCTTGATTTCGGTTTTCTTTTTTTTTTTACACTAACCAAGATTTCTTAATTTTTTTACACTTGATTTAGGTTTTCTTTTTCTTTACGTTTAATTCGGAATTTCTTTCCTTTAACGCATTTTCTTTTCATTAAACGCCGTGGCCTTTCTGCTGTCCGAATTAAGCGTAAAAAAAAAAAACACCTAAATCAAGTGTAAAAAAAAAAAATAAGAAATCTTAGTGTAAAGAAAAAGAAAACCGAAGTCAAGAATTAGAAGAAAAGGAAAAAGAGGCATCATTAAATGTTGCTAATCCAGTGGTGCGAATGTCATATTTTTTCTCTGTGTGTTTTTCATGTTCAGCTGGCCCCATTCACAAGCAATGAACCAACTTGCCCAGCTAAAGCCCGTAACAAGAGTGACACTTTTGTCGCTGAAGTTCAGTCGGTGTTCCTCACGAACTGTCGGCCCCAGCTTGGTGTCTGACGAGACGAGAGCCCCAACAGTTAACAATGCTTTGTTAAAAAACCAAAAATGCAGTGTTGACTAAAGGTTTTTAATAATGATCCTAGTTTGTCTTTTTTACTCGCAAGGTTCTTTGCTCTTTATTATTTTACGAAGACATTAAAGACTAATAAGTTTGACTAGTGCAGCATGATGCAATCTTCCGCACAAAATCATGGACGATAAGATTTTAGGCTGTAGGGTTTCATGCCGCGCCTCCAATATCCTGCAGTTTCAAGCAATCCTTTGTGTTGTTTTCTTATTGTACCTTTATTCCTCGTTCTAAGTACGAGCGAAAAACCAAAATCATCTAGGCCGGGTTTTGTTTCGCCGTACCGCGTAAATGACGTACATCTAAACAAGTTCTACTGTTTCACATATACTGGGCGGTTCATCGGAGGCTTTCAGAAATCCCTGCAAGTTGTCTGGTTGAGAAAAAAAGAAACACATTCCGGTAACAAACTGCCTGCCAGCCATGACGAAAGTCACGAATTGCGAAAACCATTCTAATTGGCCAAATATCGACTAAAATTTACTAATCAACCTTTTGAATCAGTGCAAAAAAACACGTGGGTCCAATGAGACTATTGCTAAGAATCATCCACAACCACTAAATGCACTCATTCGAGAAAGCAATAAGGCCAAAAAAAGCATTTTACAGTGAAAAAAACAAAAAAACAAAGAGGCGCTCAATCGGGACGCGTTTCTATGTTTTTGTTACTTATCGGAGCGCATCATTACGACAGCGTTTCTGCTTCTCGGTGGCCGAGGAGCGAAGCTATGCCTTGCCTCTCTTCTAGGATGGAGGGAAGTGTGGCGCAGGTGTGTTGCGCATCTCGGCCACTTTGGAGCAAGACCGCAGGAGCAAAGGAAATCTAAAGCTAGAACATGTCCAAATGAAGTTTAGTTGTTTTTTTGACTCTGTAAAACTTGGTTTTTGCTTTATATATTTCTAAAATATGTTAATTTAGTAGTATATTTGTTATGTTAAGCGAGTTTCTCAAAACCCATATGTTTATTTTTATTAATTAGAAATAGTTAGTAAACCTTTGGCAATTATTTAGCTAATTAATATGTCTTTTGCAAATCCTTGACGTCCGTTGTGGCTGGCAGTTTGTTCACTGAAAGAATTCCTCTTTTTCCTTAACCAGACTATTTTTAGGAATTTTTGAAAGCCTTCTTTCTAACCCCCCTGTACGATCTTCAGAAGGAAGGTGTCACGTCACGGGGAAGTGAAGATGCGCTTCGCAGAAATCGGAACATCATCTCTACAATAATGCCCCTAGCTCTACTTTAATCTTCGCCACCCTTTTTCTTCCATTTGTGAAATGTCATTGTATAATGATTACACGCGTCGTCACAGGCACTTTATGGTAAAGACGAAATGCATTTTGCGGCGCCGCGGCTCCTAATCTAAAATGAATATCAATGTCACCATATCTAACCTTTTATTTTTTATCACAATTTGTTTTATTCTAAAATAAAAAGAAGAAAGTCCGACACCATGGTGCTTCGAGGTAAAAGTAAAGCCATACGCAACATCATTATATTTTTTACCGCATTAAGAATAAAAGTTTATAAATAAAATACCAAAGCAAGCACCACCGATGTACAAGCATATGGGCAATTCTGAGCTGCGCATGTTAAAATATATAAATATTTTTAGCCCACAGGAAGGGGAGATCAACCTACTCATTCTGAAGCCGTACACCTGATGACGCCTTGCGAAGATTAGTGAAGACAATTCTGTGGCCACCATTTGGAAACATAATTGGCCAGTGCGGAAGGGTGCCAACTGGACCGTATAATAGCATCCATAAACCTTTGATGAGCTTGCGGTTTGAATATGTCAACCAGCAATTCTACGAGCTGCTCACTTTATTCCAGTGATAATGCTCTAGATATGCTGTGTTTCAATTTGTATTTAATGTTTTGTCAATATAGTTATAAACACACAAAATTACGAAGCTACACGGATGGTCTGCATTTTACGGCGTCCAACTGCAGCTCAGTTCGGCTTTATGCTTGAAATTCCTATATATGTCGGAGTAAAATGTCTTTAATTGTTTTCAAACAGTTGCCTATATAATTAAACTTCGTCACAGAGCAGTTTTGGTCCGATTATTTGAAAGCATTGTAAAGTAAAAAAAAATGTTTGATGTCAAGTGGTTCAGATGTAAAACTAAAAAAAAGACAGGTTAAACGTACAATTAAACAATACACAAATCAGGACGAACTGTAATGGAAAACATTCGTTCAGCATGACTGGCTTGGTTCTATTCAGTTGATTTACATTGATTCCGTACTCATAACGAGCCAATGTTTTTGAGACTATGCACAGAAATACTGTAGACAGTTTTCTTTCGACGGTCGCCATGGTGAAATATGACGTAGCCTTGTTGGATGATAAACGATGAAATATAGAGTGTAAACATAAGCACAATAAAAAAGCATAGCTCTAAAAAAAGTTTAACTATTGGCACGAACACCTTGTATTTCAGAGCCTTCGAATCTCCCAAAAAAGTAATTTGCTAGTTTGTCCTGACTCGGCTACAGCGAAACTCATCATAGCGGCCGCCACAAAAAAAGTCTACATTTAGTTATATGGTTAGTTTACAAACTAAATAAGTCTGGAACTAGATATGCCAGGAGTCTGAATTCACTTACGATAATATGCAAATAGTATGAACGTGTAAATAAACGTCAGCAGTGCAACACAGAGTTTTTGCTGGGTATAGATATGGATATGTTTGAGAATGCTTATTATAATAAAAACAATTATTTAAAAAGTTCGATATTTTCTCAATTCGCAAATACTACACAGACCAACAGGTATTATCGGTTTACACTGCATCATAGCAAGATCTAATATATAGCATTGTTTGACATAGCTATGTAAGAACTTGCTCTGATGGAGTGTAAAGAGAAAGTCAGAGTTGATTTTTGTAGTATTTTCGAATTGAAAATAATCGATGGTATTTTGCAGAAGGTTGCGCACTATCTCGACACATCTCTTTGTCTTTTGGAAATTAAAATCGAACCAAAAACAAATGTGCTATCAGGGAACAACAATAGAAGGCTACCGTATAGAACCTGCCAAGCTCAGACTATGAGATCCCCTGAAAGAATGCGTCTGGAGGGTTCATTATTAACGCCTCAGTAGTCACTTCCTTAATTCGTGTCATTTTTTATACAGTTAAGGAACATGGCCGAACACAAGGTGGCGCTACCGTAAATTCTATATCCATTCTCCAATTTTCCTGGCAATGCTATATAGTCTTTCATCAACAACACATGCGCTCCCTTGTGTAAAGACACTCGCATACAGACATGCATGCACCTCGACGCACAAGGCACATTATTCCAAATATATACATACTCATGAAAACAAATTCGGTACAGCTTACGCCACCCGAGGCGCTTTCTCTGGATAGGATGTTACGTCCAGGGAGGGCTGAGTGCTCATTAGGCAGCCCGAACTTCGCGAGACCTTGGCTCTTCCCTGGCCCTCCTCTTACCCCCTGTCTACACGCTTTTCTCATACGCACACATATCAAAAGTACAAAAGCCAAATACACCGAGATACGGTGTAATTGGTAGGGTTGTTGCTAGATGAGCTTCGAGTCAACGGACAGTGATGTTAATCAACATAAGCGTATAAGGGGAGCGTCGATATAAAAAGATAGTAAAAAGAAGTCAGGCCCTGCCATGTGCCCTTGGTTTGGTCTAGAAATGAGTAAACCTAACTTGAATGCGCTCCCTAGGTGTATGCGTCACTGCAGCATCATAAAACATTGGCAGTCCCGGGTTAATACATATTACAGTCGCAGCAATAGCCGCGACACGTCGCGGAGAAATCCTCACGTCACGGAACGTCACGTCGATAACTCTGTCAGGTCACGGCGTCACGGCGAAGTCTTTGCGTATCGGCGTCGCGTTCACGCACGGTCGTGCAACGTTACTATAGGCTGCCTGGAACAAATCTCCGACTCATGTGTCTACCGTGCGTCCAAAGAAGTGGTCCCTCGATTTTCGCCTGATGACGTCATACAAGGGTCGTACTCTCGCTGACCGCGATCATGGCGGCGTCAGAGCAGCGCCGGTGTATGTGGCCGACGCCCGTTCTGCTGCAGGTCGCTCTACAGCCTGACAGACAGCGTAAGCTTCGGCAGGCAGGAGTTTTGATGCTGTGGAGACAGCGACCCTAGCGTTCGCTCTTACATTTCGCCTGAATTTTTATAACCGACCGCCAGGGACGTCAATGCGGGGGCTGAATGGGACGCTAAGCATGTCAGTCAGAGACGCGTTCCCTGCAGTTATTGGATCAAAGTCAATTGACCAGCACCTGGAACGCTCGGAGCCTTTGCGTAGCACGTGCGCTCGGTGGAGCTCGCTACATTATCAGCTCGTCCAATGAACAGAAGCTGGGACATTGTTGGAACGTTGGATTGAAATTACCAGCGTTCGAATGGAGTTCTATTGAGGTTTTTATGGTAAAACTAAAGTTTGCGTAAACATAGAAGCAAAAAGAGCGTCGGTCGAGAATGGTTCTACACACGTCGCTCAAGGACAGGGGGCGCGAGCAGGTCCGGATGACGCGAGCATGCCATGCTGGATGTACACCACCCACGTAATACGACCCTAAAAGCGGCACCGTAACGTCCGATTATGCACGTGCCACGTTCGATAACAAGCATATCTCAACATCTCTATATATGTAATAAAGACGCGTCGAAAAAAAAAAATATGCGGCATGCGAATTTAGCGTTTTATCAAACATTAATTTCTGCTTTATTCTTTGTATCGCTTTCTTGCATAGCCACCATTCATAAAAAAAAAAATGATTGAACCATTTGAGGCGTTGTGGGAACAGACTATAACCATTTAATTAAACTCTGGTTTCTTAAATAGGTTCCCATATTGAGGTTCACATATCGCTCCTACGCGGCGAATCAGCAAATCAAAGAAGAAAAGGAAAAAAAATATTTGCGCTGTCTTTTTTTGGGGCGTGAATTTAAATACTTCTATCAATCATAACGCGGCGTCACTTTGTAAGAAATATTAAAAATCGAAATAATTTTATCTAGTGCAATGCTTAATTTGTTTTCTGTGGGCGCGTTTTGGCTCGTTCAACTCTATCGACTATAACAATGAGCCATGGAGCTAAGGCGAAGCATGAGATAACGCCTGGGACAGCGACGCCTAATACTATCTCTTACTCAGGAGGGTTCTTGAATTTGAGGCCACCTCGCGCTTGCACACTGCCTACAGTTTGGATACATTAAGGGTTGCAATCGCTCCCGAAATTCAAACTTCCTAATTGAATATCGAGTTTGAGGTTCGGAATTAATGGTTATACTGCCGAAAGGAACTGCCATTATTCTTTAGGAGAAGCGCTTTATTCTCGAGACGCACTAGGTTGAAGTTGCTGGTACTAAACTGTACTTTGAATTTGGCCGGCGAGGCGGCGAAATAAATAAAAGTAGATTGAGTCGTATGTTCCTAGGCCACGTGGTTAGCAAAGATGATGTTCGTCCAGACCCAGAGAAGACTCGCGCCGTTGCGGCATTTCCAGCGCCGGCAGACAAGATGGCCGTGCGAAGATTCCTTGGACTATGTGCGTACTATCGGCGCTTCGTTTGCAATATCGCAAGGATTTCCTCACCGCTCACAAACCTCACTAAGGACACCCAGATGTTCGAATGGGCCGAAGAGCAACAGCAGGCATTCGACGAGCTGAAGGGGCAACTCCAGACTTCTCCAGTTCTTGGCGCGGAATTGGCGCAGCACTGGTTGAAGTGCAAGAAGGCACCGAGCGAGTCATCGCCTACGCAAGTCGGACACTGTCCAAAGCGGAGATAAATTACTCCACGACTGAAAAGGGATGTCTTGCGGTCGTCTGGGCCATCACGAAGTTTTGCCCGTACCTGTACGGGAGCCCGTTCCGTGTTGTCATGGCCCACCACTCGCTCTGCTGGCTTGCGAACCTACAGGACCCTTCAGGACGCCTCGCTCGATGAAGCCTGCGACTGCAGCAGTTCAACATGACTGTGGTCTATAAGTCAGGCCGCAAGCACAGCGACGCCTACTGCCTGTCATGAGCCCCCGTCGATACACCTTGCGGCAGCAGCGACGACGATGACGACGAGTGCTTCCTAGGTGCAGTGAACACCGACGACATGGCACGACGTCAAAGAGAGGATCCTGAGTTGCGCGCGCTAATCGAGCGCCCTAAACGACGAGGGGGTACTGTCCCCCGGGTCCTCTCGAGATCCCTGCCGACTTTTGTCCTCCGACAAGGTGTACTTTAAAAGGAGAACTTCGGAGACAACAGCTCGCCATGGCAGCTGGTAATTCTTTCCGACCTTAGAGTGGAGATCTTTCAAGCCTGCCACGACGACCCGACATCCGGACACCTTGGTCACAGACGTACGCTGGCCCGAATTCCTGAAAGGTATTACTGGCCCAAGCTGCCAAAGACCGTTCACCTCTACACACGATCGTGTCACGAGTGTCAGCTACGAAAGAAACCGCCGACGAAGCTGGCAGGTCTCCTGTATCCGATTGCTCTCCCCACCACGCCGTTCCAGCAGATCGGAATGGATCTACTTGGTCCTTTCCCACCATCGACGCAAGGCAACAAATGGATAATCATCGCCATAGATTATCTCACGCGGTAAGCCGAAACGAAAGCCCTTCCTTCAGGGACTGCTGCGGACGTCGCCAGGTTTTTCATCGAGTCCATCGTCCTCCGGCACTGCGCTTCCGAAGTTCTGATCTCAGACCGTGGATCATCATTCATGGCCCAGCTGACGCAACAAATCCTTCGTCTCAGTCACACCAGCCATCCGCGCTCCACGGCGTACCACCCGCAGGCCAACGGGCTGACAGAGAGACTCAGCAAAACCATCGCCGACATGATCTCCTTGTAAAACGGAGTATAGACAGGGTTTCCGCTTGTTGTTTTGAATTATCAACTGCGTTGTTGCTGTCGTCATCTAGCCTATGTAGCCGGCTATAGTCACACTTTTCTTTGACCAGCGGGCACGCGCAATTTCTATGTCTCCTCGAGTGCCTAAAGAAACACGGGAACGTGTTGTGAGACATTCGATGGGCGGCATGACGCAAAGGGATATAGCAACAACAGTCGACCACCTTGTATGGTCCAAAGTACCGTTTCAGCAGTTTCTCACTGAGGCCGTGGCGACGGATGGGCGTCCACACCCACACCCTGTCTCCGGGCTGGAAGTGGACGTCCCTGCAACAAAGGTTGTAGCGGCCCGCGTCGACTCGTTGCTGATCTTGAATCAGGAGTCGGGCGCCCTATTGAAAAATCCGGCAAAAACTTTCAGTGACATTCGGTGGAGACGGGTTAATTTCCACTATTTTTCAGCAGAAACCAGCGTAGCTTAAAAGCTTGTTCTGCTGGGCAAGTTAGTACTGGACATTCATATTAAAAATAGCGCAAAAAAAAAGACGGGACAAAAAGACGAAGACGCACACAAGACAAGCGCTATCTTGCTTGTCTTAGCACTTGTCTTGTGCGCTTCTTCGTCTTTTTGTCCCATCTTTTTTTGCACTATTTTTAATATGAATGTCCAGCGTAGCTTACCAGTCTTTGGCAAAAATATTACCGGTAGCC
Source organism: Ixodes persulcatus (assembly GCA_013358835.2). NCBI lineage: Eukaryota > Metazoa > Arthropoda > Arachnida > Ixodida > Ixodidae > Ixodes > Ixodes persulcatus. The sequence goes on from JABSTQ010009451.1 coordinate 3,377,896, forward strand.
ACGTTCGCTGGAAGTTTTACCAGAACTACTTTCGATTGCCCGTCGTTGGAATACTACCGGAAGCCACTCTCGTTTTACGGGCACCGAACTTCACTGGAAGCCGAAGCAAGGGGAACGGCTAAAGGCAAGGATGCCAAGACGAGCAGGGGGACTGAGTTTGTAATGGTGGCCGCCAATGCAGTGGCATTCTCGTGAGTGCGTGTTTTAGCTCGAGACGACGTTGCAATCCTGCAAGAAGTGCATGCAGCGAACTGTTTTGACGATGCAAAAAGGTGTACAGCGATCACCGGCAACTTGCTATTTGCGATAGGCGAAAGTCGGGGCCAGAGCTGGTACGAGACCACTCAGCCGGCATTCTCGTGAGTGCGAGTTTTAGCTCGGGACGACATTGCAATCCTCAAGAAGTGCGTGCAGCGAACTGTTTTGACGATCAAAAAAGGTGGGCACTTTCACCCGTTTTCATCTGAAACCAGCTTACCAGTCTTTGCTAGATTATTTTTCGCAAAAAGATTTCGCTGGAATTTCACCGGCATCGGGATTCCAGATTTCGCTGGAATGTCACCGTCAGCCACTTTTGTTTACCAGACAACCCGGTTTTGCTAGAAACCTTACCCGAAATGGGTGACTCGCTTCCCTTTTTGCCGAACTGCACTCGAAGCCGACGCGAGGGGAAAGGGAAGCCGAGGCGAGCCGGGGACTGGGTGTGTAATTATGGTGCCTCGCACCAAGGACAAGTCCCCACGCACCTTCTCTCCCTCGCATTGAGTTCGTGGGGAAAATGCGAGAGGGTCGTTTTGCTGACTTTTTTTAAAAAAAACCGGTTCCTTTGTCCGTCAACGAGCAACGGCCGGCCAGGAACGAACGCTCAGTCTCGGCTTCTCGTTCCAAGTGTGCGACCTGTATCTTCCAAAGCAGCTTGGTGTGCTAATGAAAAGAAAATATTTTTCAGTGACCTGTTTCTTACGCCTCTTTGTCTGTCCGTCTTCAGAAGCATCCAGCGAGCGTAAAAGTCTGTGCCCGAGATTTCTCAACGTCGGCGGATGTTCGTTTCGCGCGTTCATGGTTTTCGCTAAGCGTGTTACTGACAGCGTGTATGTGTCCGCCTGGTGTACCAGCGGTGACATCAGAGACGACATCGTGACTGTGCCCGGGATTTCTCAACGGCGGCCGATGTTCGTTCCGCGCGTTCGTGGTTTTCGCTAAACGTGCTGACAGTATACGTGTGTGTGTCCCTGTGGTGCACCTGCGCGGTTTTATTTGTTGAAGTACCGTACGTCTAGGAATTTACCCAGCGGCATTGTGAGTACCTTGAAAGTTATTTTTTGCGACAAAGAACTCGGTTTTCCTATTTGGTCTGATTGCTTTTGTCGACAGCTGTGCAAATTGTTTCACTGGTATCGACCCTGTTAAATGAATACATAAATCCTTCAGGTCTATATGGACTAACCACTTTAATTGTTACCGAGTCGTCCAGCATCTGGTAAACATACACCAACCACGGTTCACAGGCTTCTTCCCAAGTGCCTTCCGTTGGCGTCCGAAAAAAGAAAGAACACGGTAAATTCCGGCCAATCTGGTGATCTTCTGGTAAATTCTGGCTTTACTGGAAGTGAAAAGAGCCCCATAATCCAGTAAAATAAATTTTTACTGGAAATTAACTTCCGGTAAAAATCTGGGACATTGCTGTAATACAACCGGTGACATTCCTGTAAAATATGGCTTTACTGGAAGTGAAAACAGTCCCATAATCCAGTAAAATAGACTTTCACTCGAAATGACATTCAGGTACAAAATAGTTTTCAATAAAGGGGGGGGGGGGGTATACAGGCAACCGTCAATAGGATTGTGAACGCATTCCAAGAGGAGGGGCGTATCGGCGATGCACTTCGACATTGCAAGCGCCCTGCCCTCCTTTGCTACGGAGCAGGGGCTCTGTGCGTTCAACGGATTAGCCTAGCAGACGACGCTCCCGCCAGAAAGGGCTTTGTGCGCACGCGCTTAATCTCTCCCGTTTCGCCGCACGCCTCCGCGACACGGCGCTGGCCGTCCCGGCGGTCGACGCTCGCTTGATACTATTAAAAAAATTGAGACACTGTACATAAGGGGCTCCACGTGGCGAACCGCAGTCAGTCTCGCCCCAGCACTCGATCCTGAGGTTTCGCCGACATCGACGCCCGCGACGCTCAGCTGTTTTCTTCTCTTCCCTTTTTGTTTTGGGCAAAGTTCACCCCATTAATCGTTTAGTTTCTTTAGTTATCATCGCCTCATCGATTGCCATTCGTTACAATATAAGTAATTTTTTTTCTTTTTTTTTTTAGGTCGTTCGAATCTACTTTGCGAAATGATTTGAACGTATCACTCCAGGTGATGTCACAGTCGCAATGCTTCGAGAAATAATTAATATAAGCAGTATATCTTTGGAAGATACAAAAATATACATGTGTGACATTCGGCAATTCAGTGTCGTCTAAGTTTTGTGCGCGTTTTACATTGATTGAGCTCATTTTCTTGCCACAGCTGTGACTACAATTAATTTCTTAGTTTTCGAAACGCAAACTTACCCACTTAAAATGCAAATTAGGATGCTGATCGAACAGGCCTAATGGTCGAGACGCCGCAAATTAACACCATTTTATGTAACCGTACGGCTTTCAATAAAAGGGTATAACAAACATAAAAGGTAACTTTGACTAAAATAAAAAAGTATAAAACGAGATAAGTGGAATTTGGGGATAATTAGTAATTTTTAAACTCATGATTGTTAAAGAACCAGTGCTATTAATGGTGCTCATTTTGAGAACGTATCGTTTCGGAGTATAGGGTTGCGACAATGCAACACTTTGTCTTTCCACAATTTGTTTTTCCTTCAATATACCCTAGGAGCATTGTCTGTGTAACACAAAGAAGAGCGGCGATCGCAAAAAAAAAAAATGTTTTTTCGACAAGAGTTTTAATACCGATTTTTAATTACGTCTTTGTTTGGAAAGAAGCTTCTTCAAAGTGCCATGCTTAAAGGCCTGCCCGACCGTGACACTTTTGTACGTGTGTAAGGTCTTCTCTGGGTGACTAGCTGGTAATTAAGCGCATGAAGAAATAAAAAAGAGTGCAAAGTAGAATATCAAAAGGTAAAAAAAAGACAAGATAACTCCCAGAAAACATACACAAGTGTTTGTGCTGAAATAAATTCCTGGTGCTAGCAGTTCTTGCATACGGGGAATATATATTTTATCAACGAATTTGCCGCAGTTAGTCTCCATCCCCACGATGCTTGCGTGGTGCTTGAATTGTTGAAGGCGGACATACATGGTAGTTTTTCTAGGCTTCAAAACTTTGTCTGGAAAAAAGCCCTGAAAATCACAATAGTGAAGTTTGTGCCAGTGAGTTGTACGGCCAAGGGTACAAACTAATGGGGGAAACTCGTCACAGTAAGTCAGGTATTTAACTAAAAAGCGCCCAGCAACTTTTTAAATAGTGAAAAGAAACACGTGGTTCCAATTAGGAACTTGCTAAGAGTAATCAAAATCAACTAAATTTGTAATGTTAGAAACACCTTGAGTGGGTGGGAAACGCAGTAGTGCGATTGATTTACCACTCGTGCAACAGGCACAAGGCTGACAGGGAGAAAACATGGATGATACGAGACAGAAAAACGGCGCGGACGCCTTATCGCACTGGTAGCCTTGCTGCTGCGTCAAGTCTATCTATAATTGACGGATTTAGTGGTTCACGATGACGCTCAGAAAGGTTCTATTTAATGTTTGTTTTCAAAGATTGAAAAGTTAATATACGCATTCTAGTTAATTAGCCGATTTATCCGAAAAATTAGTGCCTCTATTATGTACTCTTATTTGTATAAATCGTCCGCACAAACCGCAGTAGTGTAGCATTGAGAGCTTTATTAGAACAAATTTGTTGATTCTAAACTCACACCCTGTATAGTATAACAAAAATGTATGGTTTAGGAAATACAGGATGCAAGTAATGAGCAATATATATGCTATTGCTGAGTCCATGTTGTAATTTATGTAACTTCTAGCAGCATAGCAGGAATTATTACTATTTCAAACTCAAGCTTTTTTTTTTTTGAAACTATAGAAGCCAATTTGATTGAACGATATGCTGCCGTAAATGTGCAAGTCGTTTCTAAATATGACGTACAGTAGACTGTAAGAAAACATCCCTTAATATTTATTTATTTTGATTAAGCTTCCCCTTTAAGAGCGGAACGCGAAAGACTTCCAAGCGATTCTGCGAGGCATAGCCAGTAGCGTTTATGGCTCGGAACCGAAGAGTTGTAAGTTCAAAATCCGCCTAAAATGTTTCAATATTTTTCCAGTCAAATGAATTACTTTCTGAAGTGGTACGTTGAGTGAAAACAAAGCTAGATACAGGACTCCTAAAAATCTTTTAGAAAACAACACAATTCACGAGTATGACAAGTCGTTTTGGAAACCAGACTCCAAATGACGTCGACAGCTAACAGACGATCAATATCTTTGCTGTCTGAGAAAGAAAAAAAATGCGTCGATAAAATATTGGCTTGCGTAGTTCAATACAATTGACTAGGGCTAAGGAACTGTGCTGCTACCTGGGGCGACGCATCATGTAAGATTCCTCCATGGAACAAAACTCTTCTTCGTGCGTGCTGGTGAAGAGAATGTCGGCAGAGTAACAAATGATCTCGCTTATCCAGAAAGGGTTACATCATAGTCTGGAGACAGCAGCGAGGGTCTCGTAAAAATAAAACCGTCGGCCACGAAGATAATGAGGTCAGTATGAAGTAATATTATTAGTCGGAAGCTACGGCTCGTGTCCCTTACTTTTTAGCTTCGAAGTACGCTAGACTCGCCCCATTTTTATCCATTGAATTGGGGGAAGGTGCCATACTAGGACGCGATTTTAGTTACCTAAAGTAGTAGAAAATAGCAACTTTAATTAGATAAGTGTGACGCAAGGAGAACTTGATGTAAGGAATTTTCCAGTGGCAACATCATCGCTCTGCTCATAGCGGCAAGATAGTGAATTACCGATTTTGTCCGGGAATAATTTGTTCTGAGGTTGAGTTGGTGGAAGAGATTTTTATTTCAGATAAGGTGAAGATCGAGGGCACCACCGCTAGAGAGGGTGTGCGTTTGAGCTGCAAGCAGGCTCACAAAAATTAGTCTTTTTTTTTCTTAATTATGAGCGAGTCGCAGAACGTTTCATAAGCTTTTTTGACAACGCATATGGCTAGAGCACCCGCAAGGATATAATGTAGGTTATCTTGATTCTGCAAAGTCTAATAACGGTTTCGGTCATATAGAGTAAAAAGCGAAAAAACGCCCAACCTTCCCCGACCAGCTAACATGCTAGAGATAAAGGCGTCGGTATGGTCAGATATCCGAAATTTATGCAGAAGAGGTTCACAATAAAATAACTGTACTATATTGTCTTTATCTTGTCAACTAGTACACATTACAGCAGATGATTTGAAAGCAGTATTTGCTCCATACTTTATATTATCTATTAGTACGCATCGTTCCGATGACAGAACAAATAGCGTATCGGTGCACGTGACAAATCAGCAAAACATTTTTTGCGACCGTGAATTGTATCAAAAAGACAATAAACCTCATCACAAGATAATTTATACAAAAAACGCAATCTATCAAGGATAATTTAATTGAAGCATAAAGGTTCAATACATTCTTATATTGACATTTAAGTGCGGACTGCAATGGAAATACATGTGGGCAAGCAGATAAACTGAGTTTCGTATTTTTTTTCTTACCTTATCAATGTGAGCCTGCCATGCTGACACAATAAGAACGCACATAGTCTCCACTGGTAATATAATATACAGTATTAATTTAATTCCATAAATAAAATGATGATTTCATTTGGTCACACATCAGTAAATATATGCACTATACATTCTCGTCGGACAATAGGGTTCTGTCCTCCGTGTTTGGGGTCACATGTAGTTCCTATTTTAGGTGCCAAGCACTGAAACACCGGGTGTTCAGAAAAAAAAAAAAAAAAAAAAAACGGTGTTTTTTCTACACTACAAAAAGAGTGCACCACCCAGTCCTCAGTACCTGCCTGAATGCAGCGCTAGCGGTCGGTACACAAAGCCAAGGTATCGAAACAAGTGCTCTTATCTGACACAAAAGTTATACGTATTTTGCGGAACATTTTAGAGCGCTAATGACAGCGAACAAAACGTGCGAGCGCATGGAGATGACTTAACGGCCTCAAGGGCATCATTTTAATAAACATGTCTGAGAGGGACGTTTCCGAATATTTTCACGCCAAATTTGTGGACATTGACATTTCTTCCCAACTGCTGGTGTTACGTTAGGGAAAACCTTGACACTTTGGTCATGTGCTTTTTGTTTGTTTTTCTTTGCGGTGAACAAAACACGGTTTACTTTTCTTCCCAAACGCACTGCACTCTCATAGGCATGCGTGCGTTCATGAGTTCATATACCCTTTTCAAAAGTGCGCGCCATCTCGCGGCTGCTGCACCTGTTTTCCGAGTTGGCCATTGTTTGGGCACAGACTCGGAGCATGTATTGGGCCCCAGGGCTACGTCAGCACTCGGCGTGACCTCGGCTCAGCTCTTATTGGGCACGAGCGCTGCGTTACCGTTCGGCGAGGACTCGGATTCAATTACGCGTTTTGCGCCCTATGAAATGGTGACCGTCGATGTTGTTCGATGCGTTTTTAAAAAGGCTCTATTGCAAACCCATTGGTATTTAAAAAATGGGTCCACATTTTCTTGAACGCGATTTTTTATAGAAGCGCGGATTCGCGGTGTGCGTATCCCCGCCTATTGACCTCCTTTCAGCGAGCTTCGTCGACTGAGCCCCGTTCCATCTGATTTCGACGGCTATCCTTCGTCGGAGCACACATGTTGGACATTGAAACACGCACCACAAGGAACGCTTGACTTGAGGTCGTAATTGTGCGACCTCTGAATTTCGAAAAGTCATTAGAGCGAGTGGCGGCTTCGGTGGTCGCGATGAGAAGTAACGGTCGTGAGAGAAAGAGAAAGACTAATTGCTCGTTCCTTATTCGTAATTATTGTCGCAGCTGTCCGGCCGTCTATAAATTACCCTTAACGAGGAGTATTAAACAACCCGCCGCATTTACCAATCGAGACTACGTAAGTTCTGTGGCCAAAAAAGTGATTCGCTTAAGCGTGTGTTGTTCACGGGAGAATACAATAACACGAAATATCTGCTATTTTTGACGGCGAAACTGTTCGTCTTGTACGAATCTTCATATTGAAAAGAACAACAATGCAGTCTTTTTACCAAACATAAATAACCGATTTTTCAGCGCTTTAGTTGGCGGACTATAAGTGACGTAAAAAAAAAAAAAAAACGAGTTGACACAAAAACTATATTTATTTTGCACAATAGACCGATCTCACCAAGCGTTCGTCGCATGCGTGGCGCTGCCATAACTTTAGTTCACAGGAGACAAAGGGCTGTGCACGAGAGGGCTCGTGCCGTCTCGTGCTCTACACGCGCAAAGCTCCTGCGAGTTTGTCGCACGTGCAGAAAAACTAAAGTTCCTCGATGCATTGCGGCAGCGGTGGCGTAGTCAAACTGGCTGGTGAGATCGGTCTATTGATAACAAATATGTTACAGTCGCCCCGCGCATACTGTTATATAGGAGAGCAGTCAAAATAGATTAAGACGGCGCTAGGGGTGAAATCGAGATGAATTATGTCCAAAAAAAAAAAAGAAATTGTGTGGCTTGGTGCACAATCAATTTATCAAATTGGATAATCAAATTTACACGTCCTTGCAATCGGCCAATTCTACACTGCGCGCGTTCTCATTGAACCTTTTGCGTGTCCAAGTGTGCGTCCTTCAGACTGCCGTCACGTCACTGCTAGTCACCAATCTAGCTCTTGCGAGTCACGATTTACGGCGCAATGACTCGAGACCCGAAGGAGGTAACCACAAAGCGTTGCGACGACAGAAAACTGATTCCCAACGACAGATCAAACCCGGTGACCTCACCCGAATCTCGGAGAGCCGAGGCAGCTGGAAGATGGGATCCGCCAGTTTAGGCTGAGAGATCTCGTTCCGTTCTGACCCAATATTTTCCAGTCTACTTCAGCTTGCCTACTTGCTTTTTTGCCCTTTTCTCTCTCTCAGTCTCAATGTTCCCAAAGCAAAAAGAATCCAAGAAATAATGGGAGAAGGAAGTATCATGAAATTCCGTTTCTCCTCGATTTCACACACGACCCATCCCTTCGGATTTGCGTGGGGCTTCATAGAGGCGCTCCAAGTAGTCCCCGCTTTTTTTTTCTTTCACTGTTATGGCGACGGTTTGCTTCGCTTTTCGTCTCGCATTCGGCTCCATGAGGGATCGTGCTAGAAAAAACAAAATCTCTCAGGAGCGTCGCTGACGTGTCGGCAAGACAGGCTCACGGCCCTGTCTTCTCTGCGCTCATATTGGCCCCCTGGGGTTAGTTTGCGTAGCGAGTAGAAGGCTCTCGATAAAGTCTGGTAACCGAAATGCGCTCCGTGGATAAAATGTGTTGTTTCTTGGATGTCTGTTTTCATAATGATGGATGTTGATTGTCACCGACAGTGCCGGCTGACCATCTTGGAAGATAGGTGGAGAAAAAGCGGTCTTCTTAGTTTGTGCGTCATGCGAAAGGACTATTAGATGTGTCTCCTGAGGAGCCCTTCTGTTGATAGCTTCCACGAGATTGTCAACTGACTACCATGGGAAATTGGGTTATGACATAAAGGTAAGTTTTAAATATGGAACTGCACTTCTATCAGCTGAGGTAGAAAATATGTACGAAACGTTTCAATCGTCTCTGAATAGATTAGCGCAGATTATTAAACGGAGCAGCGCAGCGAAATAGTATCATAAACCTGGATAAAAGGTTCATTATACCATAAATAACGCGACTAAAAGGGCATCATTTGGAAATACTCATGTTTTTCAAAGTGCAGAAGAAATCTCTGAGAAGGAGGCACCTTTTACCCAAACATTTTTATACCTCCTGCTAACACCGCTAAGGAGTTAGGTGGCATCACCGGGCGGAAGCACGTAACCTAAAGAAGAGAAAAACAAATAGATTTGTGCTTTCAAAGCAGAATAATATCTATCTGGGCCGATATGAGCTGCACACAGACGACGCTGCTGAGCGAAGTAGTCGGGCACTACACGGCTGGTCCCGTGAGCGGACGGAAGCTGGGGATAGAAGCTGCCTCCGAAAAACTGACCTGAATGACGAAGCAGCAGTATAGAGAGCAATAGGAGATAAATAGAACCTTCTAAACAAAGATTCTTTGCTTTATTTCCCTCTAAACTACAGTCAATGACGGCTTTAAATTACGCAGGGCGTGTCAAGGGCCGAGCTCATTGGTATCAGTCCGCACCCAAAATGAATGCAGTACGGATATTTGCCAAGGAACGATGAATCGTGATAAAACACTGCTATTCTCTTGTTGAGGAGTGTGAAACATCATTTCTTACTAGAATGCTGTATATGAAATATTATGCAATCGCTGATGACATATTTGATTTATAGTACGAATTCTTGATAACATTGCTATATCAATAATTAAGAAACGACAGTGTTTAGGGAAATTTGTGTTACCATAGTGGGTGGGTGCAACACGAACGCATTTCATACTGCATGCTACGGGGTTGTCATTTGGTAAGATTTTTATTTTCGGGAAGTAAAGCATTGGCACGTGGTGACGGGAAATTGTGTACGACATAAGCTGAAGATTGAGTTTTTTTTTTTTTTTTCTGCTCGTGGATTTATTTTTTTTTTTGCTTTCAATCTTTCTAATTTTTCCAAATTAGCTGTGCCGAAAATAGAACGTATAGACGTTATAGATGTTTGTTGTTGTTGTTGTTAAGGTTAACGAATTCCGGATCGAATCATATAGCGCAATGCCATTCCTAGCTTTGACACTGTTAAGGAAGCCGGTTTTTGTGGCTTTTACTCTCGCTGTCAAGGGTGGGAATGACTCAGTGCTATATGAATCGAACCCATATTCGCATACCCTTCTTTTTTTTTATTGTGTTTAGCCGACGCGTAGGGTTCATTTGGTATGGAACTAGGGAAGTCCCCAAGCGGTATCGGTGACTACTTCATGGTAGTAATACTGGAGTTAAAAGAAAATAGGTTTTGTATTTATTATCGGGTAATTCGTTTTCTCCGCAACATTTTGTGACTTTGGAAATACATCATTCGCAACGTCGTTCGACAGTCGTTACTCACAAAGTAGCGCGTACGGGAGTGCCTACACTACGAAATCAACTAATATACTTGTGTTTCGGCCAGTGCATATCTACGAGGGGCGTTCATAAAGTTCGTAATATCGTCACGAAGGAATAGAGATTCAGCAATCAAACTCGAGTAGGAGTTGAGACTTTCTCTACATGTTCGCCACCAAAAGTTACCCATTTTTTCCAGCGATGCACCACATGCCGGAGGCCATTGTTATAGAACTCCTCGTCTTGAGTGTTCAGGAATCGCTCCACTTCAGCAATCACTTGGTCGCCGTCCTTGAAATTCTTTCCTCTTATTTGGCCACACTAGAAGCGTCTGTGCCCTTTAACCAAAAGTGTCGTAAACTGGGACGTTGTCCCCGAACAACGCTCCCAGGTTGAAATAAATATCCTTGGCATTGCTTCCCTTCAAATGAAAAAAACGGATCACAGCATGTGCTTGGCACCGACGGGCGGTGCCATTTTTGTTTTGTCTCCCTAGCGGCGTTCCGAGCTACTATAGCATGCGATATTTATACTGTGCGGAAAATAGAGGGACGCGAGCTCATGTTGATGCCTGTTTTGTTCCGTTTCCTTTATTTTTTTGTGCCGATAATACGAACTTTATGAACGCCCCTCGTAAACAACGTTCACTACATCTCGTTGCCATCATGTGAATTCGCTCGTATGATGCTCTTACTATCTATGAGTTGTGACATCTCATAAATAGGAGGAAATATCAGGAACACTATCGCTTGTAAGCGCCTTCGCTTCTTATCATAAATATTAGTTATATCTGAGAACCAAGTATTGATGACAGGTAACACAGCAGCCGGTTTGAAAACCGAGGGCGCACTTTCCCTGAGCGTCAGCCAAGGAAATTGCGTTCCCCGCGTACAATCCAAAAAAGACACTCCGAGAAGAGAGTTAGAAAAAGCGAATTTCACTTTTAGTTCCCCTGTGTTTTTATTTAGCAGAATTTGATGGGTTGGAAACCCTGCACACGCGGAACCGAACGTTCTCACCTTTTATTTAAAAGCAAGACCTGACACAATTTTAGGTTTAAATATCTTATTTTGTCCCTCGGACGTCCACGCCCAAGCCCATGCGCTCGTCAAGAAAGTCAGTGAAGAGTAAACACCTCCGAAATGAAGTCAGGAATTGCCTTTCCTCCTCTGTCTTTTATGAGACTTTTTGAACACTTACCGTTACGATATTTACGAGAAAAGAGTGAAGTATCTACTATAATGGCCGACAAAATAAAGTTCAGAGCACTGTTCGTTCCCCCCTTTCTCAATGGGCAATACACAGAAAAAAAAATACACGGTGAAGCCTTACTGTGGCAGAGTTTTAAGTGGCTTCAGAACGTACACATAAATACAGACTAAAAGCAGCCAACAAGAGCAATGTTCGCCTTGAATCGTGTAGGCCCAAAGACAAACACAAATATGTCAAGCTCTTTTGTGTGTATTGAAGTCGAAGAGCTCAAGAGACAGAATTTGAAGTGCCATGCCTTCCTCTTCCAGTGACGTTATTTCGTATGCAGAGATGTTCGCTCGAGTCGTGTGACAAGTGCACAATATTTATTTTGCGGATAAAAACATAAAAAAGAGACTTCCATTTATATCACACGAGAGACGCGCGTCATAAACAATATGCATGTTTTACGGCAGCTGCTTGTAAAACTGAAAGAAGTATTTATGAAAAAAAAGCACAGAATGACGGCGTTTTCTATGAAGGGGTAACTGTACTAAATATAAGGACTTCTCATACGCTGCACATGTACTTCAATAAAAAAATGCTTTGTGCCTTAAAAAAAGCACGACATTTTGAAGGTAAAACAATGTCGGTGGCTTTCGCATGTCAGGGGAGGCTTTGGGTTATTAGATCTTCTACTACATCCTTCCCCTTCTGATTTACGCAGTTAGAAGTTAAAACAAAAGAGTTTGGTATGTGTGTTCAGGGCAGTGTCAAATGAAAACAAAGTCGTTTTTTACACTTTTCCGGGCCTTATTTTGAAGTATGTCCGCGTGCGTCACGTGGTGCCAAAGTCAATCACTATATCTTACAGCAAAACATAGGGTGAATGGTCGTTACGAAAGTATGGTTTCTTTTGATATATGTTATTCTAATTGGGGATATCTAATAAATAATAAAAAATGACAGACATAAAATGCATTGGACAGACAACGTCTCAAATGAAACATCATTTGACCTTTTTTTGTTTCTCTGACTTTTGAAAGTGTTTAGTTTCTACATTTTTCAAGTTTATATTGTGGTTAAATTATGCCAACTTGTCAAACCGTGCCAACATTGTTTTTTCGTTATTTATGTTCTTATGTATAGCACATTCCAAATATCGATGTAGTAAAAATAGTATTCAATTGGTGTATTGCTTAGGTGTTCATTAGAATGTAAACACGAACAGAAATCTAGAAGGGAAGGAGATACGTATGGTGTGATGCAGCTTACATATCGTATTGGTAGCATATTTTAACTTCTAAAAGAAAAAAACATATACCGCACACGCTCAACACTAGCACTTCAAGAAGTTCCAACTTTACAACCAAATGTATCTTGCTCACGTATGAGGATTTGTTTTTGCTTCCTTGCGGAAGCGAAAATGCGTATCTTTCAATTTGTGAACGTACTGCGTCAACACAGGAATTGCTATACCGCTGTCCCCCATGACAATACATTGCCGCAGAGCACATATGCAGGAACACGCAATCCTCAAACCTGGCAAGTATTGCGACGGAACGTTCACGACAAATTCACTGGAGCGTAATGTGCGCACGTTCAGTGGACGTGACTAGGGACAGAGTGCTGCAATGACAGTTTGACCCCTGCTGCATTTTGTGTTCTTAGCCCATGGAGCAGTTTCGGCGGTCGCTCTGACACTTTTTGATATCTGCTTGTTCTTGGTTACGTCCCATTCCCATTTTTGCGAAACAGAGTAAATGGTAGGCGATAACCATACTAGCTTGGTTTGCAACGCTGGCGTTTGGTGGCAAGCATGCCTTGGCATAATTAATGTACCGCTAACACGTCGACTTTACGATGTCGACGAGTTGCTTGTCTGCTTGTAGCTGCTGCGTTTGAATTTTTTTTTAGGCCTATGGGCAAGTTCTCAGTGGCGTTTTGGCCTTTTTGCTCTGTAGCTGTAGTGTACTGATTTGCTGGTATAATTTTACAGAATAGCATAATGTAAATGTGACGACGATTCAGGTAGACTTTATGTTTTGCAGGAACTATGCTGCACCCTGGCGTGGAGTCTTGACTGAAAGGCATGAGCGCAAGAGAAGCACATATAGGACGGAATAAAAAAAAACATTTTAGGCATTAGCATTACCTTGTCTCCAGAGAAGAAACATTATATTGGAAACATATTGATGCCCCGACGCCTGCCATGGATGATTGCCTAACCATTGCTTTTTGTAGCCGAGAAAAAAAAATAACGGGAACTGATAATAGAACAGGAAACTATCATCCTGTTTAATTTATTGTTAATTAAACACATATATCAAGTATATCAAGAACCTCTTCTCGGACGACCTCGGCGATGGAGATTGTGGCCGGGCGCTGAGCAGTCGGCAAAAGCTTCTTTAGCTCCTCCTTTACGACGTCGCGGTTGATGTTGCGAAGGCCGGGGATGCTAGCGCTGATGTCGTAGCCCGATGCAGAAGCAGCAGCGACGCTTGAGAGCCGATGATGGTGGCTAGCTTTTGCGAGTAGGGCACGTTCTATGTTCGGGGACTCCGTGATGAAATCATCGACGGTGGATGGGGGGTTGCGAACAAGACCACCAAAGATGTCATCCTTCACACCTCGCATTAGGATCCGCAGCTTCTTTTCGTCGGTGGCTTGAGGGTTGGCGCGAGCGACCAGGTGCAAAACCTCTTCGACAAAACTGGTGATAGTCTCGTTTGCGCCCTGGATCCTCATTCGAAGAAGGTCCACGGCCCTCTCCCGTCGATATTGGTTGGTGAATGTCCGTCTCAGCGCAACCGTCCAGACGGATAACGAGATCAAGAAAGTCTCGCGATTCTCCATCCAGTGCCTGGCCGTCCCCTCGAGCTCGAAGTAAAGGCTCTGCAGGCGCTTGTCGTCCGTCCATCGGTTGTGCTGGGCCATTTGCTCGTACTTCTGTAGCCAGTCCTCGATGTCTTCGTAAGGCTCTCCATGGAAGGACGCGGGCCTACGGGAAGCGACGGGTAGGACAATGACGGGTGGAGTGGTCATCGTCGTAGACTTCTTTGGTTCCTGCTGCAGAGGTACGAGTTCCGAGGTAGGCCTTGGTTTTGGTGACTTGATCGGGCGTCGGTGTCTTCTGCGAAGGGTAGCCTTCCGGGGCTGAGCACTTCACTGGGCCTGGATGTCTTTGTAGGTGTACGCTTCACGGGCATAGAAAGCGTTATTCAGCACCTCCATCAAAAATGTCACAAATGTCTTTTGATGAGGAGACAAAACCTGAAATAAACTAAACGTTTAATGAGGCAAACGTGTGCACAAAACAAAAATAGAAGTATGTTAGCGTCGCAGGCGTCTACGTCATCGATACAGCAGGATCGAGCGCTGGGACGAGACTGACTCCGCTCGCCATACGGAGTCTCTTTTGTACCTTCGTGGGCTTCTGGAACATTCGGCGTAGAGCTTTCAGCACGTAGAACATTCGGAACTCGATCAGACGAAATGTTCTCGAACTTACGGGAACGCCATACCGAAAGAATAAATAAAAGGACATTCCATTGGCTGGATTCCAACGTAGACTTTCCGAGTGACAGTCAAGCGCGCTAACCATTCGTCCACGTACGCGGTCGCTCCGCGACGCGCGTGGCAATATTCTGGTTATGGAAAAATTAAATAAACATTTTGAGCTATCGTTTATCAATAAGTACATAGAAAAGCAAAAGCAGAATGGTTACTCAACTTTAACACTAAAAAAAATATTCTCAGGACCGATTTACATCTTAAATGATAAAAGAAGTTTCTAACACAATTGTTTATCCGACATAAAAGGTAGTTGTGCTATCTTTGGCGGAGCAGAGAATATTGAAAACAAAGCCACACTCTTTTGGTCAAGCTGAAATAACTTAATAGCAACTCTGAGACTGGGGAAGGACAAATATAAAAGTGGAAGAGGACAGAAAAAGGTAGGACAGACATCGTATGAAGCTCAGCGCCTAAACGTGGGTGAGCAGAATTTGTGAGACTCTATCTGTCCCCCTACTTTTCACTTCATTTACTGTTTTATTTCTGCTTACCCCGTTCTCAGGGTTACCATCATGTACAATACGCACCAGCTCACTTGCACGCCGAGTATTTTTTTGCCAACCTTAAATATTCGATTAAAATATTAGGGTTGTGTTGAAAGGAGGCTGCACATACAAATTTCTGGAAAACAACTTGCAGGACTAGAAAACTGTTAAAATCAAATATATGCAATTGAAATTGAAATTCTTATTAATTATGTACTTTGTTTTTGTTTCTAGAAAGGAGGTAGACAAACCTCTGCCTTCCTTCAGCAGCAGAGAAGACAGGATGTACATATACGAAATATTTTAGCAATATTACGACACAAAAAAATTAACAACAGGTGGTAGGGAGAGGAACGGATATCGATTGACCCAGGTTTTCAAGATTCAAAAATTCCACGGACATTCTCTTACAAACCTTAAAAGAACACTTTGCCGGGATTCACTCAACACTTCACTATTCAGTTCAGTCAAACGATTTAGAAACCGTGACACTGTGCCTTTCTACATCTGTTTATCATAGCTCGTTTTTGAGTGCGGCACTATCCTCATGATGACACAGGAAGTTTCATGGGCAACCTGCCTCAACCTAATGTTAGAAATTGATATGAATACATTTTCGTTTTGGCTAAGACACCTTATCAAAGCAAGAAAAAGATGATAATAATACTGATTTGGAATTTGTACTGTATTCAATCCATTAAATAATGGACTGGTATGAGCGTCATACGCACATAAAAAAAACACTTCACCTTCGTCAGTTGAAAACAAAAACAGACTGTAAGAGTCCCTCTGCACATACCTAAAGGTATGTGCACAGTGTATACTGTGGGCAAGTATAACACTATTATAAATAAGCGTTTGCGCCAAAGCAGCTTCTTTTAGGGCGATACCTTCAATTTTTATATCACATAACCTATCCGCGTGCGACCCTTGTTTTTTAAACCATTTAAGTGTTTCCAAACAACATCTGATCTCTTATCATCTTTCAGTAAATTTTTGAAATACGTGCGTGTGGCCTGCCCTAAGGTCTTCGCTATATGATTTCTAAGTTTCTTAAATATAAACAAGATGTTAATGTCTTTAGTGTGTAGATATCTATGGCAGAGTGTTCGTTCTATATTTTTTTATTTTTTTATTTCAGGCCTAACTAAGGGTTTACGACACTTTTGAGGGACATTATTCAATTCGTAAGGAAAGCAACGATCATATATAATCTTAAACATTTCAAGGAAGCAATTAAACGCTTCCTCGGCAAACACGCTAGACAGCACCGCACTACAGCTTTCAGATCTATCTGTTGTGCGGAAAGATCAGGGTTTCTAGTGCTTATGTTTCTGAAAAAAGTTTGTGGATCACATAAAAAGTTTGAAGTGTATTCTGCATTAGAAAGCATATAGATTAGAAGGTGATCACTAAAAGATTCCCCGACCACGCCAGCAACTATATCAGTTTTTGAAACAATGGTTAAAAATGAATCCTACAACGCCTTATTTCGAAGTGTTATACGAGTAGGTTGAAAATGGTATTAAACAATTCATGGAATTGATACAGAGACAACAATTCCATCCTTTGTGGGGAAGACGCTAGCGTATCTATATTGAAATCCTCGTCATAATCGGCAGTCAATTTATTTTCACCAGTAAAACTAAAATACCCTCGGGAAACTAAACAAAAAGGATATATTGCCTCTCGGCGGGCGATAGCCAAGAAACACGAACAGTGATTGTATGTTGTATAGTTCGAATTTTATAGACGTTTGTAATAGTTGTGAAGTCACTTTTAAGTGTACCACCCAGACCTTTTTTTACATGTATACATACTCTCCCTCCTGCTTTACTGGTTCCGTTTGCAGTGAATATTTCGTAATCCTTGAGCATATCCACTTCATTGACATTTTAAGCCATGTATCAGTAAGCATATTAACATCTTACAGAAAGTTAAAACCACCTAAAAAAATGTTAAATTCATTAAACTTATTCCGTATCGATTGTACAAATAGGTGAAACTAAGGAATGGGCATTTTCGGTTGGGTTCTGGAAACGATTTTGATTTCCCCTTCCAATGAATAGGTTGCTGTCATACATACTAAAAAAAATATTTAAAATAAATCACCAGCAGCAGAACTACTCAAGTGTCTGCAAGTCATTCACTGTTTTCGCTACATGTGCTTGCGCCCTATCTTTCTCCCTTGCAGTATTTTTACAGGTTTTTACCAAACGTATTTGTATCGTTTTGCCTTTGCCCATTCCTTTGTTTCACAAAAAAAGTGTTTTGTCTTGTAGTGTTAAATTCTTCTAGAGATATAGGCTCTGCTTTGCGCTCGCTTCATGTTCGCCCGTTTTTCGAGACACAAGTCCAGTGTCGCTTGGCTTGAAAATTGAATGAGGATTCAGGGTATCTTATCATGGCGGGTGAGAAGCCGATGCGGGACTATGATTTGACCGTCTTTCAATTCAGGCACTTTTAGTTGATTTTCTATTTCATTTTTCTTAGCCATGAGGTTTTCATTTTCGTTCTTGGGAATACCGTGTATTTCAAAGTTTTGTCTTCGGCTCCTGCATTCAAGGTCCTGAACGTTTTTGTTTCAGGCTGTCGATTTCTGCTGCCGGCTCCGTGTTTTCCAAGTGTGTAACGGTTTTTCTTAATTTTTTATATTATCATCATGGTCATCCATTTGCTCCAGTACTGCATCATAATTTGCTGACCTGTGCTGAAGTGACTGCTCCATGGCATCCACTGTTTCTTTCAAGTTCAACAGAGTGTCTAATTTAAAGTTCACGGTGACTAGCATAGTGGCTAGATCTGGTTTCTTGTTTTGTTTACCGCTTTGGCCGCCTCGCGATTTAGCCGTTTTACATGTCTGGCAACACGTGACTCCTCCGAGATTCCAGAACATGTATTTATATGGTAAGAGTACTGGCATTCAAATCACGCTAATTCCGAGCCTTTTCCCAAAAAGTCTTCGCTACAGTTCATGCAGATATCGTCCGTGTTTTTGTTTTTTTTCCTTTTCGAGCATGTGTCAAATATCGCGGCACAGCAAAAAACAATAGCAAGTACAGTAGCAGCAGCAGCAGCAGTTTATAATAGATAAATGTCACTTAGTACAAATACAAAAATAGTACCAACCTGCAATATTAAAAAGAAAAAAAAACGTTACTTAGGTTCCAGCATGACCCGCTGTCAGTGCTGCTCTGTACCTCTGTGTTGGAAACGCCGTCTTTTACTGCCGAGGTCAGAGACGGAAGCCCAGTCACCGCTCAGATATTTCGGCCTACACCGGTACTGTAGCTCGTAGGCGACTTCATAACCGGTAGTGTCATTGAGTACGCATTATTACCTTTAATGTTTTTATTGACCTGATAACCAAAACTTTTGTATATACAAAATAACGCATTATTTTAATTCCAACTTGACAATTCCTTTTTCTCCCAGTTTGTCTTGCAAGTCAAACCTCTGAGTTACCGCTTACCTTCGCCTTTTTGACAAAATAATAGAAATAAAATAGTGGGTTTGCTATATAACAAAAAAATTCATACCAGTAGACCTATTTTGAGTATCAATAAAGCATTCAGGGAAGATAAGCCCTCTGCAACAGTAGTTGGAAATTAGGGCCATAAATTAGTTTCTACATTTTACCATGTTCTCCCACTTGATGGGGGTAGATCTGAAAGGAAAGGTTAGTTGCTGGGGAGGCTTTTTATTCCTCGAAACTTATATTCTTCTGAATTTAAATATCAAGATTATACAACGTTTCTCTAAAATCTGAAAAAATGGTATGTTCTTATCAGCGGGTCGGCTTCCCTTTGGTATTTACAATAGGGTCCTTGGAGGTTTTCGTGCTAGCCCCGACTACCTAGATATTTTGTTTACTTGTGCTATTCTTGACTCCAACATAATGAAACACCTCCACGTGAAACGCGTATTGTTGAGTATCTGATACGCGATGTTCCAGCGTCATCGCCTTCAAGGGTGCCAACAAATCTTGTGGTGCAGCCATAGCTTATAGAAGCCGGTCTGCGATTGCCATGCACCCTTGGTTTGCACTCCCGGTTCTGGATGCCGCAAGACTTTCGCCATGTTGCAATAAAAATAAACACCTTGTACGTTCGTCGGTCCTTGTGAGTACAACATAACTACTACCGGGCTCTCTGGAGAGAAGAAACGTGTTTTTTTTTGGTAATCGTAAATACTGTAATCTATAGATAGCAGAAAGCTTAAACGTGTTGACATTGTTACGCCAGAGGTTGGGATAGAACGCGAAAGATCAAGACCATGGCCGTTACTTGGATCAAACGAGAATTTATAAAGACATAAAATTCTTCATGATCTGATGTCCAATTAAGCCTAATATCGTCAAAAGAGGAACCGAGATAATTGACGCAATGGTGACATTTATATCAATAAAAAAAAAACACTTCTCGCAAAAACAAATATTGTATTTCGATTTGATAAGCTATTTTCATTGATATAAATGTCACATGCGTCCAGAATATTAGTTTTTGTTGGAACAATATTAGGTATCGGCGGACGACGGCTCATAAAGAAATTTCGTCTTTTTTATTTATTTTTGGATGCAGGTAACGTCACGCTCCCAAACATTCGCATTCTATTTCAACCACTTGGGTCACATTCTCACGAAGATTTAGCTTTCTAGGATGTATTGGTTACTTACGCGGACCAGGGAGATATTTCTTTTATTTTATGACCTCCCGGAAAACTCCCTCAATTGCAAGACAGGGCTCGTAACTTCGTATTGTTATCTTTTTATTTGGACCTTGAATATTCTTTCCAGCGAAACTTAGCAGATATCTATATGTAAAGCAGAGACCTGCTCGTCTGGCAACGTGTTACTCTTACAGCCAGGTTATGAATATTCCAGCGCCACCCTCACTCTCGACCATCAACTAAGACTCATCTAGAACAGGCGGCGAAAGAAAACTCGGGACTCGCGTCGTGCGTGATTCCCCGAGAGTTTTGCGAGGAAAAAAGCCGTGTTCGTTATGTTAGAAGAGTCACGCTCTCATTGCTCGGCGCGTCTGTCGGCTTTCAGCCCTCCGGCATATTTCGCACACTTATGCAAATATATGTCGGCTATTACGTGAAGGCATAGACCCTTCATGATTTCGAGCTTGCTTAATTGTTCATTGACATATACTCATATCTTTTTTTTTTTTTTGAGGACGAACAAGTTTTGAGGAAGTTTAGATTAGAGACGTGGATGGTGATGCTCTACTGTCATATCAAGTGAAAAACAAAAACGCGAATGCAAGACACGTCGTGGTTGAAGACCAGCATAATTCAGCAAGAAGTAAATTTTCGCGCGTTACATATATACTCCTAGGTTTTACCAAGTAAAACCATAAAAGGGTGAACGCAAATTTTGGAAACACAGAGTCAAATAAACTAACTGTGAGCTTAGTCAGTGCCGCAAAGAATAATTGTATATTTAAAACAAGACGAGGACAACATTATTGTTTAGCGTGATATAAGTGTATTTTTTCATTTTGTGCAGCCGGACGCGTCATATGATAATGAAAAAAGTTTACTCTGGCTTAACTAAACAACAAAAATATAACAACAACACAGACGTTTCGCCACCTATCCGGGTGGCATCATCAGTATGTACTGGCCCGTTGGTGGGGAGAGTCAAACCAGTCGACTCTAATCTAACAAGTCTCCGTAAACGTCCGATAGGGGGCCCCGGTTTGTGTTGCACGCCCTGGGGTCACGGCGAATAAACCACGATTCCACGAACTTCCTCGGGCCCCAACGCTGTTCACGAGCCAAGGTCGCGGCATTGTCGAAGTCAAACGTGTGTCCTGTCTTCCAGCTGTGGTCGACGAGCTCAGACTTGCTTCTCGTGGCATGCGTGGCCTTCATCACATCTCTTCTGTGCTCCTTAAGCCGAGTGCTCTTCGTCTGCCGGTTTCTCCAATGTACGTGGCGTCGCAGTCGACACAGTTAACCTTGTAACACCACACCTGTCTGGGCGTTGGCGGGGGTAATGTCTTTCGGCGTGGAAAACGCCTTCGCCAAAGTGTACGCAGGCTTAAACACGGTCCGGATGCCCAAAGGGGTCATAGCTCTTCTAACCGAGTCCGAGGTTCCCCGGTCATAGGGAATACACACTATCGGCTTCCTTTTGCCTCCAGTGTCTACTTTGCACTGTTGCATGCGCTTACGCGCGTCACTTATGAAGGATCCTGGATAATTGCGCCTGCCCAAGGAAGTGGAGATCCTTGTCAGTTCACGGGACCGGAGGTCATCGTTCGAAGACAACACATCGCAACGCGACAACAGTCTCCGTACCACGGCGCGCTTGTGTTCCGCCGGGTGATGGGAATCAAAGCAAAAAACATTTCCGCTGTCACACGGTTTACGGTACACTTCAGTCTCTACGGCACCACCACCCACCCGGCGCACCAATATATACGTCCAAAAACGGCAGCACACCGTCCTTCTCAGTTTCACACGTGAACTGGATAGCCGTATGAATACTATTCAGCGCAAAGTGAAAAGCATGCAAGTTCACATTTTTCAGGATTACGAAAGTGTCATCAACATACCGGCAGTACATTTTCAAGGGAAAAGACAATGAGTTCATGACCACTTCTCCACATACTCCATTACCAAATTGGAAACCGTCACGGACACCGGGCTTCCCATCGGACAACCTTCAATCTGATGGTACACCACGTTGTCAAAAGTAAAGTAAGTCTGGTTTAATTAAACAAAACCGCAACAAAATCACAATATCCTCTACCAGTAAGGCCGTGCGGGATCCCAATGTGCAATCATCTAGCAAACGTTTTTTCACGACATCAACAGCCAACCCAATTGGCACATTCGTGAACAAAGAGACGACGTCAATGGAAGCCATTACGTCGTCATCCTCAAGCTCTTGCTTACGGACAGCTGTTACAAATTCCCGAGAGTTCGCAACAGACAGCGTGTTCTCCTCAGTCAACGGCCTCAGCAACTCCACCAGAAATTTCGAGAGTTTGTAGGTAGGCGATCCAATAAACGAAACAATCGGACATAGAGGACAGGCCTCCTTGTGCACCTTTGGTAGCCCGTAGATCTTGGGGGTGGACCCATCGGACGAAAAAAGGCGGCGATAAAGAACCTCATCGAGCCTTCCCCTCGTCTTAAGCCTGCGCAAATGATCCACAAGTTGTCTTTCTGATCGCGCAGTAGGATCAACGTTCAATTTTACAAAGTGCAAAGGGTCACTTAGACTCTTATACATTTTCTCTTCGCTTCGGTCTAACAGAACAGTGCCCTTCCCCTTGTCTGCCTCAAGGATTACGACGAAAGTATCTGACTTTAAATCAGCCAATGCCGCGTCTTTCCCTCCACTCAGGTTAGCGGGGACATTCTTAGCGTTTGCCAAAGTGCTTACGATCCGGCTCCGGGCCAAGTTGACGCCGGATACGTCACGAATATGCCGCAATCGTTCTTCGACCTCTACAATGATATCCCGTTTTGGAACCTTTCGCGGCGCCACAGCGAAATTCAGACCTTTCGACAAAAGACTTACGTGGTCTTCAGACAGTTGTTTGGAGGACAGATTATGCACGGCTGCCGCACTGTTTAGTCGTTGCGCGCGTTCCGGAAGCAAACGGGACAGTTTTTGACGGTGGACCTCAGTACACTTTTTCCGTTCCAAGTCCTCCGCTTGAATCCGTGCCATGATGACGTCATGAAAGTCGTTGTGCTGGAGCTTCGTACGGAGGCACGCCTCCGCAGCTGATACCCGACGTCTTGCCTGATGGATATGTTGCTTGTTGTCCAGAATCCGGGCTTTCAAGCAGTTGCGGCTGAAATCACGTGCGAGTTTGCGGCCATGAGGGGTGTTGACAAGTGCCCTACAGTACAAGCTCCTGGGCACCACATTGTTGTTTAGGAATACGTAGTTGAACCGCAAGTGCGACTCCACTCGGACGATCTTTGTAGACTGGTTGACGTATTCCCTCACCGTGCCAAGAAGAATACTTCCGTAAAGAACTCGGATGAATGCAAATATGTTCTAAAAGCCAGGGGTGGTCATAATTAAAACAGTTTACTCTGGCTTAACTCAACAACAAAAATATAACAACATCACAGACGTTTCGCCACCTATCCGGGTGGCATCATCAGTATGAACTGGCCCGGTGGTGGGGAGAGCCAAACCAGTCGACTCTAATCTAACAAGTCTCCGTAAACGTCGGGTAGGGGGCCCCGGTTTGTGTTGCACGCCCTGGGGTCACGGCGAATAAACCACTATTCCACGAACTTCCCCGGGCCCCAACGCTGTTCACGAGCCAAGGTCGCCGCATTGTCGAAGTCAAACGTGTGTCCTGTCGTCCAGCTGGGGTCGACGAGCTCAGACTTGCTTCTCGTGGCATGCGTGGCCTTCATCACATCTCTTCTGTGCTCCTTAAGCCGAGTGCTCCTCCGTCTGCCGGTTTCTCCAATGTACGTGGCGTCGCAGTAGACACAGTTAACCTTGTACACCACACCTTTCTGGGCGTTGGCGGGGGTAATGTCTTTCGGCTTGGAAAACGCCTTCGCCGACGCGCGTAAGCGCATGCAACAGTGCAGAGTAGACACTGGAGGCAAAAGGAAGCCGATAGTGTGTATTCCCTATGTCCGGGGAACCTCGGACTCGATTAGAAGAGCTTTGACCCCTTTGGGCATCTGGACCGTGTTTAAGCCTGCGTACACTTTGGCGAAGGCGTTTTCCAAGCCGAAAGACATTACCCCCGCCAACGCCCAGACAGGTGTGGTGTACAAGGTTAACTGTGTCGACTGCGACGCCACGTACATTGGAAAAACCGGCAGACGGAGGAGCACTCGGCTTAAGGAGCACAGAAGAGGTGTGATGAAGGCCACGCATGTCACGAGAAGCAAGTCTGAGCTCGTCGACCACAGCTGGACGACAGGTCACACGTTTGACTTCGACAATGCGGCGACCTTGGCTCGTGAACAGCGTTGGGGCCCGAGAAAGTTCGTGGAATCGTGGTTTATTCGCCGTGACCCCAGGGCGTGCAACACAAACCGGGGCCCCCTACCGGACGTTTACGGAGACTTGTTAGATTAGAGTCGACTGGTTTGACTCTCCCCACCACCGGGCCAGTTCATACTGATGATGCCACCCGGATAGGTGGCGAAACGTCTGTGTTGTTGTTATATTTTTGTTGTCGAGTTAAGCCAGAGTAAACTTCTTTCATTATGACCACCCCTGGCTTTTGGAACGTATTTGCATTCATCCGAGTTCTTTTACGGAAGTATTCTTCTTGGCACGGTGAGGGAATACGTCAACCAGTCTACAAAGATCGTCCGAGTGGAGTCGCACTTGCGGTTCAACTACGTATGCCTAAACAACAATGTGGTGCCCAGGAGCTTGTACTGTAGGGCACTCGTCGACACCCCTTATGGCCGCAAACTCACACGTGATTTCAGCAGCAACTGCTTGAAAGCCCGGATTCTGGACAACAAGCAACAGATCCATCAGGCAAGACGTCGGGTATCAGCTGCGGAGGCGTGCCTCCGTACATAGCTCCAGCCCAACGACTTTCATGACGTCATCAGGGCACGGATTCAAGTGGAGGACTTGGAACGGAAAAAGTGTAGTGAGGTCTACCGTCAAAAACTGTCCCGTTTGCTTCCGGAACGCGCGCAACGACTAAACAGTGCGGCAGCCAGTGCATAATCTGTCCTCCAAACAACTGTCTGAAGACCACGTGAGTCTTTTGTCGAAAGGTCAGAATTTCGCTGTGGCGCCGTGAAGGGTTCCCAAACGGGATATCATTGTAGAGGTTGAAGAACGATTGCGGCATATTCGTGACTTATCCGGCGTCAACTTGGCCCGGAGCCGGATCGTAAGCACTTCGGCAAACGCTAAGAACGTCCCCGCTAACCTGAGTGGAGGGGAACGCGCGGCATTGGCTAATTTAAAGTCAGATACTTCCGTCGTAATCCTTGAGGCAGACAAGGGGAAGGGCACTGTTCTGTTAGACCGAAGCGATTATAAAGAGAAAATGCATAAGATTTTAAGTGACCCTTTTCACTTTGTAAAATTGAATGTTGATCCTACTGCGCGATGAGAAAGACAACTTGTGGATCATTTGCGCAGGCTTAAGACGAGGGGAAGGCTCGATGGGGTTCTTTATCGCCGCCTTTTTTCGTCCGATGGGTCCACCCCCAAGATCTACGGGCTACCAAAGGTGCACAAGGAGGCCTGTCCTCTATGTCCGATTGTTTCGTTTATTGGATCGCCTACCTACAAACTCTCGAAATTTCTGGTGGAGTTGCTGAGGCCGTTGACTGAGGAGAACACGCTGTCTGTTGCGAACTCTCGGGAATTTGTAACAGCTGTCCGTAAGCAAGAGCTTGAGGATGACGACGTAATGGCTTCCTTTGACGTCGTCTCTTTGTTCACGAATGTGCCAATTGGGTTGGCTGTTGATGTCGTGAAAAAACGTTTGCTAGATGATTGCACATTGGGATCCCGCACGGCCTTACTGGTAGAGGATATTGTGATTTTGTTGCGGTTTTGTTTAATTAAACCAGACTTACTTTACTTTTGACAACGTGGTCTACCATCAGATTGAAGGTTGTCCGATGGGAAGCCCGGTGTCCGTTACGGTGGCCAATTTGGTAATGGAGTATGTGGAGAAGTTCGTCATGAACTCATTGTCTTTCCCCTTGAAAAATGTACTGCCGGTATGTTGATGACACCTTCGTAATCCTGAAAAAGGTGAACTTGCATGCTTTTCACTTGGCGCTGAATAGTATTTATACGGCTATCCAGTTCACGTGTGAAACTGAGAGGGACGGTGTGCTGCCGTTTTTGGACGTATTGGTGCGCCGGGTGGGTGGTGGTGCCGTAGAGACTGAAGTGTACCGTAAACCGTGTATCAGCGGAATTGTTTTGTGCTTTAATTCCCATCACCCGGCGGAACACAAGCACGCCGTGGTATGGACACTGTTGTCGCGTTGCGATGTGCTGCCTTCGAACGATGACCTCCGGTCCCGTGAACTGACAAGGATCTCCACTTCCTTGGGCAGGCGCAATTATCCAGGATCCTTCATAAGTGACGCGCGTAAGCGCATGCAACAGTGTAGAGTAGTCACTGGAGGCAAAAGGAAGCCGATAGTGTGTATTCCCTATGTCCGGGGAACCTCGGACTCGGTTAAAAAAGCTTTGACCCCTTTGGGCATCCAGGCCGTGTTTAAGCCTGCGTACATTTTGGCGAAGGCGTTTTCCACGCCGAAAGACATTACCCCCGCCAACGCCCAGACAGGTGTGGTGTTCAAGGTTAACTGTGTCGACTGCGACGCCACGTACCTTGGAGAAACCGGCAGACGGAGGAGCACTCGGCTTAAGGAGCACAGAAGAGATGTGATGAAGGCCACGCATGCCACGAGAAGCAAGTCTGAGCTCGTCGACCACAGTTGGACGACAGGACACACGTTTGACTTCGACAATGCGGCGACCTTGGCTCGTGAACAGCGTTGGGGAACGAGGAAGTTCGTGGAATCGTGGTTTATTCGCCGTGACCCCAGGGCGTGCAACACAAACCGGGGCCCCCTACCGGACGTTTACGGAGACTTGTTAGATTAGAGTCGACTGGTTTGACTCTCCCCACCACCGGGCCAGTTCATACTGATGATGCCACCCGGATAGGTGGCGAAACGTCTCTGTTGTTGTTATATTTTTGTTGTTGAGTTAAGCCAGAGTAAACTTTTTTCATTATGACCACCCCTGGCTTTTGGAACATATTTGCACGCGTCATCTGATACACACGATTAATTAGTTTGAGCCAAGTTGCTATAGTGTAATGATACGCAAAGCTGGTAATGAGTAGTCTGAAGCACACTAAGAAATGCCAACCAGCTGGCATTACTTGGACAAGTCTTGTAAAAGTCAGGAAGTTACGACAATCAAACATTTTATATTGTTTTTGTGTGGTTTAGTAGCCAATTTAAAATACTATTAGTTGTTTGCTTAATCATATAAGCAAGAAGAACCACGGCAAATACCAAAAGGTCTTCGCTTTGCGTCATTAGTGACGCCAATCTTACAAAAAAAGCCAAGAAGGTACTAGAACAGGGTTCAAAGTTTGCAGTACCACCAAAGATTAAGGCCTTTGACAAGGTTGCACTATTAAGACACATTGCGGCCAAAGCTCCAGAAGAAAAAGCATCGCAGATCATAAATGAAGGGATTGCTTGCCTTGCAAGCCTAAAGAACCCTCAACATCAGAAAATGAGTTTTGACTCTACAGTGCAAGAATTGCGGACCAAAGATCTAAACCTATGCGTATCAGAGAAGGAGGGAGGGTTCGTCGTCCTCGAAAATGGAAAGTACGGAGAAAAAGCTGTTCAAGCCATTGCAGAGAATTTCATTCCTGTGGATAAAAAAAAAAAAAAAAAACTACATCAACAAAAAAGCCAGCCTGAAGATACTAGAAAATAACCAGCTAGGCAGTCTCGTCACAAAAGTTAAAGGATCGAAGAATAACCAATTGTTTGTCCGTCTTTTTCTCAGCCAAGACACATAAAGAGAGAATTCCGTTCCGGGCAATTGTATCGGAAAGAAATACTTGGCAAGCACAAGTGTCAACCTTTCTGGCCAAACAACTGTCCGAAGTGCAGGTACAACAAGACCCTTTCAAGATTCGAAACTCAGGAAGTGTGATCTCCATTCTGCAGGAAAATGGTTCTAACATTGCCTCTGGATTTTCCCTTGACAGAAAAGATATGTATTACTCCATCCCCCATGCAGGCCTCCTAAACATACTTCGAGAAAAAATTGAACAGCAAAGTCTCGCATCATTCCAAAGTGCGGCTGGCATGTCCCTCGAACGCGTTTTGTAATTGCAAACTGTTTACCTGAAGGCGACGGTGGTGTCCTATCAAGATAAGCAGTATGTGCAGAAAATGGGTGTTTGCATTGGGTCTCGAGTGGCTCCTTACCTCAGCGATGTGTTTCTCGCAACAGGCGGACGTGCTATCCAACAAAGCATGAAAGATTCCCGGATTGAAGTCATCTTCCGCTACTTTGATGATTTTTTAATACTTTGTAACACGGAGGTGGAAGAACAAGACAACGGTTGCCGCGAGTATGTCATGAGGTGCTCTGAACAGAGCTGCTCAGGACTTGAGTTCACTCACGAACTACCCGTAAACAAATCGATCAGATTCCTCGATCTTGCCTTAGACTTTAAAGATGGTCACGTCTGCTGGCGATACCAAGCTCGGTCCTGCAAAGGGTTTCTTCCATTCGAATCCGGACACTCAAAGAACGTGAATCGTGGGGTTGCCACCACGGCACTAACATTTGCCTTAAAGAAGTCATGTGAACACAAGATCCAGAAGAGTTTTGACACTCAGATATTCAGGCTACTTGATGCTGGGTACCCGGAAACACTACTGTTTTCAATATGTGAAAATATCTTCCAGAAGTTGAAGCGCGGACAGGAAGGCATCGAGAGAGCAACAAAGAAAAAGACTGGAAATCCCCTAGTGGTAGCACCATATCTCCATGCCATCACTCACCGGCTAAAAAAGGTCGCCGGCCGGCAAGGGGTCCAAGTGATAAGTTCCGCGCCGAACAAGGGGTATTTAATGTGCGGCAGGGTAACCGAAAACCAACGTAGGCACCAAGAGGCATGTAACATCGCTCACAAAACAAGTTACGCCCAATGTCAAACAGAAGTAATTTATAACATTCCATTAACATGTGGTAAGTGTTTTATTGGGCAGACAGGGCGCTGTATTAATGATAGAACCAGAGACCATGCCACATCTTTACGAAACGTGAGAGCAGCAGGACACCTTGCAGCCCATTGTTGCGCATGCCAATGTGAAGCAACGTTG
Source organism: Ixodes persulcatus (assembly GCA_013358835.2). Taxonomy (NCBI): domain Eukaryota; kingdom Metazoa; phylum Arthropoda; class Arachnida; order Ixodida; family Ixodidae; genus Ixodes; species Ixodes persulcatus. The sequence goes on from JABSTQ010009451.1 coordinate 3,407,262, forward strand.
TGCAACGTAAACATCGGGGGGCGACATAAAAATCAACTCGCCCGTGAACTACTGGAAGACCTAGCCATCGAAGGAAAAGGCGAGGACTGTGTTAGTGTCCCTTCCGTTGCACTACACAGCCCAGAGAAGATTTGCCTGCGGAATGCCATGAGTTCCAGGCAAAGGTAGAAGAGGAAGATCGCTTAAAGGAGACAGAGGAAAAGGGATGTGAACATTCCGACAGCAGAAAGGTTAATGCGTTACAGGAAAAAAAATTCTGAATTAAGTGTAAAGAAAAAAAGAAACCTAAATCAAGTGTAAAGAATTAAAAACTCTAAGTTAGTGTAAAGAAAAAGAAAACCGGAATCAAGGATTAGCAGAAAAGAAAAAAAGAGGCATCATTAAATGTTGTTAGTCCAGGGGTGCGAATGTTATATTTTTTCTCTGTGTGTTGTTCATGTTCAGCAGGCCCCATTCACAAGCAATGAACCAACTTGCTCAGCTTAAGCCCGTAGCATATAACTGTTTTGTTATTAAAATATCTATTGAAAACCTTCCGAACGTTTGTTAGCAGCCTTTGATAATGCTTCGACTCAACGTCCTTGGATGTGATGAAAAAATGCGTAGCCTTTTTCGTTAGTGATTTTTTATTTATTCGTCACTTTTATTTCACTCCTTTGATTTCATAAGGATCAAATATTCGGGAATCATTTTCATCTTTGTTATATGCTGGTAATAAGATAGTATAAATTGGCATACTAAATACGACCTAATGTGTTGCCATATGTGGGCTTGTAGCTATACCTAGCTCAATCGTGGTCAAAGCGCCCCTCATATACAGTCCTCCTCACAATGCGGCGGAGCACGCGCTAGGTATGAACCTTGTAGATTATAGATGTATTTTTTTACTATTTCTACCGAGTCGAATGTACATCACTCTTTACCATGCTCTGCGAAATTTGTATATGTTTCTGCACCGAATATACTTGTAATGTTTCGGTAGATAGATGTTAAACAAGGTAGTGTATTATTTCAGTTGTGGAACACCGAAGCAAAACCCCTCGACCAAGCAGCTGAATTTAAAGCATAAATAATATTTATTTATCATCTGATGAAAAAATGAAAGCCGTTTACAACTCCCTGTAACGCCGAATTAGAGCGCAGCTCTTAGGCGCCCGTTTCCGGAATGAGCGGCGTCGCCGTCAGCATCGGCGTAACAACGTGGTGCATTATGGGTAAATTTCCCCGCTTAATTTAGCGGAGAACGTTCCCCGCTAAATTTAGCGGAAAACTTTCCCCGCTAAATTTAGCGGAAAACTTTCTCCATCAACTAAATTTAGCGAAAACAATTCTCCGCTAAATTTAGCAGGAAAATTTCCCCGCCAAACTTAGCGGAAAAGTTTCCCCGCCAAATTTAGCGGAAAACATTTCCCCGCTAGATTTAACGGAACAAATTCCGCCTAAATGAGAGGAAAGGAGGACGGCCATAGCCTTCTCTCCGTACCTTCCCCTCCTTCTCCTCAAGAGCTTCGCTCTAATTCGTCTTTACAGGGGATTGTAAACGTCTTTCATTTTTTGAACAATTATTCATATTAGATTACCTTTATCTCGTACGTATAGTTCTTACTGGCAAACTAGGTGATTAAAATCCGGTAGAATCAATAATACCAGTTTATTTTAAGAATGCCACTCTTAGAATCGTTGCCTTATTTACAGGCGTTTGGCGCACGAGCAAGGAAAGGCAGTTAGAAAAATCGGTGCTGCTATATAACTGTTATTTTGTTATGACTTAAGGTATTGGCAGACGCTAGTATTTCCGTTCTGAAGGAGCTGAGCGGGCTTTGCAATTTTCGCTGAATTATTTCAGATATGGCACAAATTTGTAATTATGTCTTCGAATGTAAAGTTATACATTCATATATAATATTCGAATTCATAATTTTATGTAATGTTTACCTGCGTAATTTTTATTTAGAATCAACAGCAACATGTTCTTCTAGGCAATCGATAAAACACTTTTGTTGTTTTGAAGAACAGCACTTATTCATATCCCGACCCTCGCAGATCTATTTGTTAGGGTGAAATAGGCCATGCTGGCCACAAAATCAAACTCCTACAGCAATCAAAGTTTTTAAATATATCTGAACTGTTAAATCACCAGTGATGAAGTTAATTCAAACCAAAAAAGTTGATGCCATTTATAATCACTGACTGCAAGTATCCGGTCTCGGTGCCCCTGTTAGGCGACTGGATTCGCCTTTAGCAACAATGACCTTTCCAAGATTTTCTCCCCTCCCTCATTGCAAAAACATAAAAACTGAACTGAAGTGCAACCCTTATAAATACCCCAGCATGTTTTGGCTCTGCGTTTGGTTATTACCGCGGGCACGTCTGTGAACAGTTAACATATTGGAGACCGATGTAAGAAAGAGTATATTATCTCTTTGTAAACCCTCAAATTTGCAAGGTTTTTTAGCCTTTATTTGAGACGTGTACTCACATCGTCCAGGTGCGTTAATAAGGGTGAATTTTAATGTAAGTTGTGGTAAACCGTTGTAGTTCCAAAAGATGCGCACAGATCGACGTGTGTAAACTTTAGAAGACTGCCTCGTAGTGTATACATATTTGATGCCTCCTCGTCTCGTAATGGAAGGCAGGCAGACAACTTTGCACGGAATATTTACGCTGGAGTCCTGCTTAAACATGAATGTCGTAGAACGTGTAATATCATAATTAATTAAAATAAATACACCCACACACTTTGCTGACTTAAGGCGCATCATGTGCGCAAAAAGTCTTAAAACAATATATAAACCTCGAGCCGTCGCTTAACATAGACTCCCTTTGGGGACATATCTAAACTACACTGATAAATCCTAAAAGGTAAAAAAAAAAGGTTCTATACTAGAAACGGGGCTTAAGCAAAGAAATGAAAAATGATTTTATTCATTAGTATGTCATTTCCAAATGCGAAAATTGTGATGTTTTTTCCTATATTTTTATTTTATAATTTTTTGATGTTTAATACAAACAATTTAAATAAATAAACTTTAAACAAAAGTTACTTTTTATCTACATCGTAAGTGCTCAAAAGCAGCTTTTATCCGTTTTATCTATAACAGAATACCATTCGTATGCAACATTGTGGGAGCCGAGGGTGAAAGACGAGGCAAAGGGCACGTGACAGGCGGTCGGCGGAGAAGACACGAGCTGGCGCGAGACAGTGCGTGCTACGCGTGGCTAAAGCTGGGCAGGAACATCGGAGCCGGGCTGCCTGGCCTGGCCCATGGCGAACCCCGGAGCGGTCCGCCAGCGAGGTCTGGAGCAAGACCGGTGGAAACGGCGAGCCCTGGCCATCTGGTCTAGGCCACGACGATCCCGGGGTGGTTCCGCAGCGAGACTCGGGCAGTGATGGCCCGGGACAGCCAGCCTACGCAGCGCTGGCGTGGGAGAGGCGATCCGCAGGCCTGGACACGGACTCGGACTGTGAGCTCTGAACGACGGGCGACAACAAGGGTCGGCGGGCCCGGACTACCGGATCTCGACGACGGGCAACCGGGAGGTACTTACAGTAAACCCATTCGCTGTCTTCTCGTTGTGCTATGTCACTCCCTGGGTGACGAGCGGAGCGCATACCAATCGGGCGGCGATTATTAGTAGAGGGACCTCCGTAAAGAACCCCACAACATATAGAAACTCTAACAACCCCAGTTATAATATTTAGAGTATGTCTTTTTTTTTACAAACATTATAAATATCTTGTTGAACCCGAGAAGATTTTAGCAGCCTGTAGCCTGAGGGTCAAATGAAGCCTTTATTATAATGTCATAATTTTAATCGTAAAGTGTGCCAGGCAACGTAGGGACAATCTCAAACAAATTATAACAAAAATTAATGGACCATTTTTAGATTGATTTAAATCAAATTAATTTATCTGGTTTAAGCTGAAAATGAACACTCTTATATTGTGAAATTCAGCCAGTGTATATCAAGCAGATCTTAAACGTGTATCATATAACAAAACAAAATATTTTCTTTGGAAAGCTGAATGCCTTTATTTTGTTTGCAGAAAACAAAAATAATATTTTCTTAATACACAACATAATGCCGATATAGTCAACCTTGTTTTTCTCTTCAGCAATACCTCTCGGCTTATTTCAGGCACTTTACAGATGAGGGAGGTTTAGGATACTTCATTTATTTAAAAGCACAAAGCAATGTTAATAATCTCTCCACTATAACCCCGTCACTAAATTGTGAGCTGGTGAAGGGTGCGCGTTTTCGTTTTTGTCAATAAATTAATAATGAGAATTAAAGAGGTTCCGTAACTGTAATATTATCTGCACCCATTCGCCGTTCAGGTAATGAGGAGAATGACTAACGTTGGAGTGTAAGCGAAGCGAGAAAAAAAACATAATATTCTTATGGAGCGCTCCTGGTAAACCCTACTCATAAATCGGTGGGTGGTAACGGCATCCATGTTGACAAGTTGATGACGGCTTTTTCCTCTGTGTATTCATCTGAAAGTGTGTCCTCAAATGCAGCGTATGGGTCGATAAACAAAGAGTATATTTTAGTTAGCCTCGGCGCAGAGCAAGACGGTTCCTGAAAAATGGAAATACAACAAATGTTTAAGAACAATAACTGTAACAATATTCACTCGGCGGCACCCCGATTGATACATACTTTTCTTATAAGTACTTAGTAGAACAGTTATCCTCATCGCTTTCTTGGATACCACATGTTAATAATAATATAGATGAGGCACCACGCACCCTCGGATACCTGAAACGTAATTTAAATTCCGCTCCCAGTCCCCTTAAGAAAATTGCATACCTAACATTTGTTCGACCAAAACATGAATATGTGTCATCCATCTGGCTCCCTTTTCAAGCTTACCTCTCTGATAACCTGGAATGCATACAAGCCCGCGCAGCCCATTCATCACATCAGCTAATAATCGTGATATCAGTGTGACCCAACTAGTTGGTAATTAGTTGGGTCTCACTAGTTGGTAATTCATGCTTGGATGGAACAGCGCGGGTATACAGTCACACTCACAGGCACACAAGAAGGAACCAGACACGCAGCGCTGTTTCCTTTAACGGCGAAGGAGGAGATGACTTTTTGAGGAGGAAGAAATATATCACTGAGCTGTTAGTCACCGCAGCGAGTCTGTTTTCTGCTAGTGTGCCAGTGAGTTTGACTGTATATCCGCACTGTTCCATCCAAGCATAAATAAAGTCTACTATAACTACCCATTCGCATATGCCACCGTTCTTGCTCCTCCTGAGAGAGTATCATCACGCCTTACTCGCAGTCAATGCATCAAGAATATTGCGGGCAAAACGCTTGCGTTCAACTTTTTCCTTTTACCCCACGCAGTAGCAATGTAAAGCTTCATTCCCGACGAAATTGGGCTCATTACTGACCCAATAAGGTTTCGCCGGGAAATCTACTTACACATACACTAACCCTGCCCATCTAAACCATATCTATAATTTGTGTTTCCTGTTGTTGCTATTTTCACTCTCTCCTTTTCTTACGTTTGTCATTTTCAAGTGTTAAAGAGAATTCAAGTTCTCGTCTACTACCCCTAATGTGATGCCACGCTCGGGCCCTTAATAACAAATACATGAAATGAAATATCGCTTAGTTGATTCGCCTGGTAGCTAGATCGATCATATCATCAATATAGGAAAGATGTAACAAGTTTGCATGTGTAGTAAACAATTCCTGCACTTAAATCGCTATATTTAACAAGTGTAGTAGTAGAATAAGTGTACGGATTCGGCCACCTGTCAATCAACGCCCAAAGGGGCGGAGCCAAACCCGATCTGACCAATCACAGCGCGGGAGGGCGGGGCCAAACCCAATCCAACCAATCACAGCGCAGTAGGGCGGGGCCCTTTCCCTCTCTCACATCCCAGTGACCAATGACAGGCAGTGGGCATCGATGGCCCCGCCCACAGGGCATTAGCCAGTGACCAATCGGAGCTCAGCGAGGTCCCGTTACGTGTGAAGTCACGTGCGCGTCGCGTGTCAGGCGCAGTCACTTACCATGACCGCAGACCGCAAACCACAAACCTCAAACCACAAGTGTGGTTGACCAGGTGTTGACAGCTGCGGTCATCATCTGACAACAATCACGTGATGTCACACAGGGTCCGAGCTTCGTTCGACAGAGGGCGCTATAGGACTTGAATTGCGGCGCTCAGCCCTATTGAAAAATATTTTTTACCGGAATGTCATTTCCAGTAAAAGTATATTTTACTGGATTATGGGACTGTTTTCACTTCCAGTAAAGCCGTAGTTTACCAGAATGTCACCGGATTTTTTACTGGAATGTCGCCGTTTTTTTTACAGGAATGTTAGCGGATTTTTACCGGAATGTCACCAGATTTTTTTACCAGAATGTCACCGGAATTTTACCGGAAGTTTATTTTCAGTAAAAATCTATTTTACTGGATTATGGAACTCTTTTCACTTCCAGCAAAGCCAGAATGTATCAGAAGCTCACCAGATTGGCCGGAATTCACGGTGTTTTTTCTTTCTTTTTTCGGACGTCAACGGAAGGCACTTAGGAGGAAGCCAGTGAACCGTGCTTGGTGTATGTTTACCAGATGCTGGAAGATTTGGTAACAATTAAAGTGGTTAGCCCATATAGACCTGAAGGTTCTATGTATTTATTTAACAGGGTCGATACCAGTGAAACAATTTGCACACCTGTCAACAAAAGCAATCAGACCAAATAGGAACAACCAAGTTCTTCGTCGCAAAAGATATCTGTCAAGGTACTCACAATGCCGCTGGGTAAATTCCTCGACTTACGGTAGTTCAACTAATAAAACCGCGCAGGTGCGCCACACAGACGCACACACGTATACTGCCAGTAGCACATTTGGCGAAAACCACGAACGCGTGGAACGAAAATTTGCCGCCGTTGAGAAATCACGGGCACAGATCACGATGTAGTCCTTGATGTCGTCGCCGCGGGTGTACCAGGCGGACACGTACACACTGTCACGCTTAGCGAAAACCACGACCGCGCGGAAAGAACATCCGCCGCCGTTGAGAAATCCCGGGCACACTCACAATGTCGTCCCTGATGCCATGGCCGCGGGTGCACCAGGCGGACTCATACACACTGTCAGAAGCACGCTTAGCGAAAACCACGAACGCGCGGAACGAACATCCGCCACCACTGAGAAATCACGGGCACAGTCACGATGTCGTCTCTAATGTCGTCGCCGCGGGTACACCAGGCGGACACATACACGCTGTCAGTAGCACGCTTAGCGAAAACCACGAACGCGCGAAACGAACATCCGCCGACGTTGAGAAATCTTGGGCGCAGTCTTTTTCGCTCGCTGGGTGCTTCTGAAGCCGGACGGACAAAGAGGCGTAAGAAACCGGTCACATTTGCACACCCAGCTGCTTTGGAAGATAGAGGTCGCACACATGGAACGAGAAGCCGAGACTGAGCGTTCGTTCCTGGCCGGCCGTTGCTCGTTGACGGACAAAGAAACCGGCTTTCTTCAAAACAAAATCAGCAAAACGACCCTCTCGCATTTTCCCCACGAACCCAATGCGAGGGAGAGAGGGTGCGTGGGGACTCGTCCTTGGTGCGAGGCACCAAGGACACCCAGTCCCCGGCTCGTCTCGGCTTCCCCCTCCCCTCGCGTCGGCTTCGAGTGAAGTTCGGTAAACAGGGAAGCGAGTCACCCGTTTCGGGTAAGATTTCTAGCAAAACAGGGTCGTCTGGTAAACGGTGGCTCCCGGGGACATTCCAGCGAAATCTGGAAACGTGATGGCGGTGAAATTCCCGCGAAATCTGTTTGACGACAAATAATCTAGCATAGACTGGTAAACTGGTTTTGGATGAAAACGGGTGAAAGTGCCTACCTTTTTGGATCGTCAAAACAGTTCGCTGCACGCACTTCTTGAATATTGCAACGTCGTCCCGAGCTAAAGCGCGCACTCACGAGAATGCCACCTGAGTGGTCTCGTACTTGCTCTGGCCCTGACTTTTACCTGTCGCAAATAGCAAGTTGCCGGTGATCGCTGCCCACCTTTTTGGATCGTCAAAACAGTTTGCTGCACGCACTTCTTGCAGGATTGCAACGTCGTCTCGAGCTAAAACACACACTCACGAGAATGCCACTGCAATGGCGGCCACCATTACAAGCTTAGTCCCCCTGCTCGTCTTGGCTTCCTTGCCTTTAGCCGTTTCCCTTGCATCGGCTTCCAGTGAAGTTCGGTGTCCGTCAAACGAGAGTGGCTTCCGGTAGGATTCCAGCGACGGGAAATCGAAAGTGGTTCTGGTAAAACTTCCAGCGAAAGTGGCTGCCGGTAACATTTCTACCAAAGACTAGTAAACTACGCTGGTTTCTGGTGAAAATAAGTGGAAATTAACCCGTTTCTACCGAATGCCACTGGAAGTTTTTGCCGGATTTTAACCGAAAGTGGCTCCGGTAAAACGTCCACTGAAATCTGGTAACTCAAAGTGGCGGCCGGTAATATTTCCACCAAGAAACTGGTAAACTACGCTGGTTTCTGGTGAAAATGACCGGAAATAAACCCGTTTACAGCGAATGTCACTGGAAGTTTTTCCCGGATTTTTCAATAGGGTGGGCATCTCACGTGTGATGTCGCACAGGGTTCGAGCTGCATCCGAAGGAGGGCGCTGTGCTCCGGTCACATGACGGTCACGTGTTTTGAAATTGAATCGCTGCGCGGTAAATGCCCCTTTTATTCGCGACTTCTTGATCTCGCGACTTTTTGATTACCAGCCCGACGAGCTATCCCCTGAGCGACGAGCGCATCGCTTCCGAAGACCGCTTAAGTCGGGTTAGTTGTTTGTGTGTGTGTGCATTCAGATCACGTGATGTCCCGCGCGCTTCTTGGCTTTTGTAATGCGGTTGGAAACAGGATGCTTCATTGCCGCAGGTCGTGTGACGTTTCTCGACCTGCGGCAATGAAGCATCCTGTTTTTAACCGCATTAAAAAAGCCAAGTAGCGCGCGTGATCTGAATGCACACACACACAAACAACTAACCCAACTTAAGCGGTCCTCGGAAGCGATGCGCTCGTAGCTCACAATAAAGAAAAAAAAAACGATGCGCTCGTAGCTCAGGGGACAGCGCGTCGGGCTGGTGATCAAGAAGTCGCGAGTTCGATTCCCCGCTGGCCGCGGAGCCTTTTTTATCGAATAAAAGGGGCATTTACCGCGCAGCGATTCAAATTCAAAACACGTGACCGTCATGTGACCGGAGCGCACCGCCCTCCCTCGGATGCAGCACGAACCCTGTGCGACATCGCGTGAGCGCCCTCTGTCGGACGCAGCTCGAACCCTGTGCGACATCACACGTGAGACGCCCTGAGCGCCGCAATTCAAGTGAGCGCCCTCTGTCGAACGAAGCTCGGACCCTGTGTGACATCACGTGGTTGTTGTCAGATGATGACCGCAGCTGTCAACACCTGGTCAACCACATTGGTTTGCGGTCTGAGGTTTGCGGTCTGCGGTATGTGGTTTGCGGTCTGCGGTTTGTGGTTTGCGGTCATGGTAAGTGACACGCTTCTGGCACGCGCCTGACACGCGACGCGCACGTGACTTTACACGTGACGGGACTTCGCTGAGCTCCGATTGGTCACTGGCTAATGTCCTGTGGGCGGGGCCATCGATGCCCACTGCCGGTCATTGGTCACTGGGATGGGAGAGAGGGAAAGGGCCCCGCCCTACTGCGCTGTGATTGGTTGGACTGGGTTTGGCCCCGCCCTCCCGCGCTGTGATTGGTCGGATCGGGTTTGGCTCCGCCCCTTTGGGCGTTGATTGACAGGTGGCCGAATCCGTACACTTATTCTACTACTAAGTGTATTGCGTGACTATATATGCTCAAATTAATATGGTTGGTGAAATATGTTTTTAAAGTGTTCTTGGCAACTGTTAGAATGGAACGCGAGAATACACAAAGACAAATTTAAGAAACATATTTGCCGTAGAACCCACAATTATGTACGTACAGTTTTAAATAGATTATAATCTGCATTATTAAAAAAACCACACTCCCTCATATGCATATGTTAAATTTGCAACGTGCCTTAACAAAAACGTCTATGTTCCAAATTGTGAACTGTTCCTAAAAAAACTCGATTTCTTTTTTTTTTCTTCAAACGTTTAAAAATATTATATGTCTCCTTCTAAAAGCTATGTCTAAGCAATATATACCCGAAAATGTATGGCCAGAAAATTATATAACATAAAATTTACAGCTACAAATTATATGTTCGTTTTTTGTACCCAGAATGGTTTTCACTAATTGTTGGCGATTCTTAAAAGCACAACAGGATACCGAAAAGTGCATCCGCTGAGAAACGGGAAAACCAAGATTGCGTTTCTTCTTTCTCCCATCTTACTCTGCACGGCTTCCATAACCAATATCACCGGGGCCCATCTTGCGAGAAAGGTAGTCGTGTCCGCTGTAGTCCAAGCTGCGCACATAAAAGCGGAAACGGTTCCACATCGGTGTAAACAAGGATTCCGCAAAGTACAAAATATTTATAGGTTTTTATTTTTTTCACGGTGACTGCAAAATGTGACGTGCTTGTAGAACACATTTTACCAGGCATTCAGATGATCCGCTATGTTGCGCGGTTTAACATGAAGCCGTGAAGACATCTCTGTCAGTGTACGTGTGCGAGTGTGTTAGTATGTACGTAGCTTTGCGAAAGCAAAATGTGTGCACACGTACTACGTAGTGCGTGGACCAAATTTGTCCACACTCTTGGGGCATTTTGAATGCGGCTATCATAAAAATTTGTAAGAACAAGCAACAGCAAAAACATCAAGTAAAATTAAATTGGAGTTCCAACGAAATACTTTTTATACATAGCGCAATCTGGGGAAGAAAAGTGCGACCTACATTCTTGACAGACAAATTTAGAGGCAAACATTCAACGGCAACGAATGAGCAAAAAAAAAACATCAGCGCAAATAGGATGGGTTCAACAGGATTTAAAATGGCGTCGTTTGGAGGGCTTCATTCACATTCCGTGAAAAAAAAATGTACCGTTTGAAATAAAAAAGAAAAGGAAAAGAACACTTAAGAGCTGGCACGGGCAGATTACGTTCCTATATTAGTTTTCTCTTAAATATAGAGTACAATTTTGCGGCTTCGTTTTCCAGCAAATAAAAAACCTGTATTTTGTCCTTAAACGACGCGTCTTGTAAGATAGCGTGTATGCCGAATATCTGTATTTTTAATCTATTTTATTATAAATATTTGCTTATTTTGTGTTCAAGTATTGCATTAATAGCCTGAATTATGATACTTGATATGACAGCACTGAAAATAAAGGAAGATAAAAGTAAAATAATTGGGTTAAATTAAGACCCAATAAGGTTGACTTCTGGGAAAATAAGAGATTAACTCATTCCAAGAGGTTCAAGTCGGACTAGCTATTCAAAATCAAATGTGTTCGAGCCAGGCATCATATATGAACTTACCTAACAATTCAAGTTTCTATACTTAGAAATCTGTATTGTTTTTAGGAAAAACCACCTTAAATACTAAAATGGCTGAGTTGATCGAAGCCAGAAATTCGGACATTCAGAAGTTGTATTTCTAAACCAGCTACTCGTGACGTCTATTATCTCATTAATTATGGGTTAATACCTATCATATATATCCTATGGACTTTGTTGAAGCCGTCAACAGCCCATTTTAATTGGTGTCATTCAGAAATCAAGATAGTAAACATAACAGAGGACTACTTTTAAATGTTCGTTTATATAACTGATACATTATAATAATACATTAATAATACATGATAATACATTATGGTTAATGTAATCCCATCTTTGTCCCTTTCAATATATTATAGCATTAGCTCAAATTAAATTGCGATGTTTAATACCGAGATGTACGACGAGGCATCCACAATACTTTAAATTTAAATTTGGGTCCTCGTGAGGACGCCGGTTATATTGATCGTCAATTAATGAGTGATTATTTTGTTTATTCATTGATTCATTCATTCAAATATTTACTGGTTTATTTTTTTTAGTATTATATTCAGAAGATTCCTTGTAATGATTACAAAACAGTGAGGGTACATATTAATAAGGAAAAAATGTATTTTAAAAAGGTTGAGTTACTACCATTCATATTCGCTGTATCAGGTGTTTAAAGAACGTTAGTAATCAGGTAATAATGGCTCTATTAAAAAAGTATTCAATTCTAACAAATATATTCCACTCTAGCCGCATGCCAACTGAAAAAGGCTTGAGGATTGAAAATGCACCTGAAGGTCTGATATCGCTTATTTTGACCCTACCTCTATAATGATAAGGGAGTAGTACTTTGCATAACAATCGATGTTTTCTTCAAGAACGAAAACTTCTTTTTACAGCGGGGCTGTAAAGGGCAAGTTTCCCCAGGATCGTGTCCGGTATCAAACAAATGCCGACACAACACTCTGGTTGCCGCCGTCGCTCACAGATGGCGGTAGCTGTCCAGAGTTTTGTGTTTGGCGGTTTTCTGCTTGCCGCCGACGCTCATAGATCGCGGCAACCTTTCCAGCCTCGGCAACCAGACAACTGGTTGCTGCCGTTGCCCATAGGTGGCGGCAACATTTCTTCGGACGAAGATAAGTGGGAACGGAAATAGCGGCGATGTGCACAGCAGCTCAAATGGTTCCGCAACCGCCGCGAGGCCGCTATCGCCTAAAGTTTCACAGCGTCGAGCGCTTCAGATTTCCTTGCGGAAGAAGAGCAGATCGCTCGAATGGAAAGCCCCCGCCAAGAACAGAAGCTACAGTTCCGCTGCTCTTTTTTTCTTCACCAGAGTAAAAAGGCTAAAGTTTTGTTTGTTTTTTCTAAGAAAAGGAAGACCCCTTGTTGTCATTCTGTAGCACCAAAAATCAGTCCTATTGAGATGATACCCTGGTGTAATCCTTCTTTGACGGTCTCGTCAAATCTTACTCGCGTCGCTTGAATTTTGAACAACGTAGCCCACATGGTTTTGTTGCTCTAGTAACGCTGTTTCTTCATATTTGTGTGGCTTCGGTTTCTGTTCACAAGATTCATAAGGAGGTTCAAAAAGAAAGAACAAGGAAGGAAAGCCACGACAAACCTGCAGTTATGAATATGTATTGCAGTAATTACATGATGCTGAAATAACGGCAGGAAAAGCATTTCTTTTTTTTTTTTGGCTACATTATATCGAGAATGCTCGCTTCTAACAAAAGATCACATAACCTCAACTTTATCCTGTATTCGCTGATGAGATGATACATTTGTTTCTCTGAGCCGTAGGCCGTGCGCCGAGTACCGCAACAAATAGAGACAGCATACTTTCATCCGATGCTGGGGGATTAGTGGCTCGGGAAGACATATAAAGTGGAAACGAATGAAGGGTAGAACAATATAGTTGATGATTTCTATGTGTCATAGAAGTTCCAATTAGTTCGAAAGCAAAATTATGCAACAGAAAATGCCGGAGAACAAACAAATCTTTAGTGTGCTAAAAAAAAAAACAGATACGATTTTTCCATCCCATGGGAACACAAAATAACGTAACACTTCGCAGAGAACGATGGCCATATGGATACTGCGGTTCGCCACTTGTGGTGCTTGAAAACTGTACGCGCCAATAGAAAAACGCAGATAACGAGATTGAATAAAACTTTTTTTTTTCAAATTTATAATTTTTATTCAATGCCGATCTGTCTGTGCGCTTGTTGAAAGGTGCTTAAAGAACGTCGCTTATTTAAAATTCTTTAAGCAAATGATTGTGAGTACGCATGTGAGACAGATTAACAGGAACTAACATACCAAAAAAAATTATTTATATAAGGAAAATATTTTGCTTTGCCGGCGCTTTGCCCCGAGGCAAAGCGCCGGCCTACGGATCTCAATGTGACGGGTTCGAATCCCGGCCGAAGTGCCCGTAGTCTGACGGAGGCTCATTGCAGAGAGGCGCCTTATAACCGAGGTTTCGGTTGCACGTCAAAAGGTTCGCACACTCAAAAAAGAAAAAAAGAAAGCCCGTACGTATACTTTTACACACAACAGTCGGAAAGCCAATCACTGGAACATAAGGAGGCAGCTTAGCGGATGATGAAGCCAAGACATATGTTTAGACCCGATAACCCGGTCTGTGTTGTGATATTAAGCAATACAAGAGTGAAGTTTCGCATTGCTTAATATAACAACTCAGACTGGGTTTTTTGGTATAAAGATAAGTTTTAGCATAGTCATTCGCTGAGCTGCCTCCATAAGTTGCGGTGATTGGCTCTTCGAGGGTTGTGCAAGAAAGTAGACACACTGGTTTTATTTAGAGTGCAGGTGGTTGAAACTAACCCCCAGTCCTCCGCTAGGGCGTGCCAGATGCCCGTCTTTGCTTTTGAACGTAAAACCCCCAAATTTGATTTTACCTGAAGCGGAATTACATTTGGTTTACAATCATCTTTTTCATTAGGGCACTTTTGCAAAATATGAAAGCCAGAGCCTCCCTGAGTCAATCAAAGCGAAGCGACGCATTTAATAGATCTCTCGTTAATAAGCGCATCACAAATGCACGTTACCAGATTCATTGCTCCAACAGCTGCGATTTGTTTGCTGAAGCGGTACATTTCTCCGGGAACTGACTTACCCTAAAACGAAGTATAGTCTAAATGCCTCTCAATATGAACATATTGAGAGGCATTTAGGACTGATTAAACAAAATTCTAATGTTCTAGCTGAATCCTAGCACTATAAACAGTTCGAGACGTGTAATATCAAGACAACGAGAACTCTATCTCCCTCACCAACCTAATAGAATTCCCAAAATAAGACAACCTTCGGGCGTACGAAAGATGACATTTGAAAAATGCGTTCACTCCAAAAACATCAACCAAGATTACTTACGAAATAACGCCAGAAATTTGTGGCACACCATTCCTCATTCTGTCATAGCAGTCGCACGCACCACCACGTTGCTACACTATGCAAAGGTAATGACAATAAAACAAGCGAAGGTGCCTACAAAAAATGAAAGGCATAAAATAAAAAAATTAAAACTACTAAGTTAAATTTCTACCAGACACAAGCAAAAAAATCTTTAAATAAATAAATGTTCGCAACAAAAAAAAAAAAACGTACAACCCGACGCAAGCTTTTTTAGTTTCCCAATTCACCTGTTTCTGTCTGAAATGTAATTATTCCTTCTAATATTAAAGGGATACTTCAACGAAATTTGAAATATTCCCGCCGTGTTCAAAAATAGGTTGAATATGATCCACAATATCCGTAAATGACAATCGCACGTTTGTATTTTGAGCCTGGTGGCTGTATTTTTCGTTATAAACGGCCCACTCTGGCAAGCGCTCGGAGAAGGTCCAGCGGAGACCACGTGCCATCCAACGCAATCGTGACGTAGGTCGTCTCGGGACGAGCAAAGCTACGGCGAGGCTGACGTCGAGAGGATGGCCTAGTCGTTCCAGCCACCGAAGCGGCTGCTTTTGTACGAATTTTGAGTGACAGGTTAATCTTCTACAATCTTGTAGGGGGACAATAGCGACTTCTGCGACACACAAAAGGGATTCTCGGGAAGAGGGGAGTTCCTCTGTCCTCTCCTCTTTCGTCGTGGCCGGAGGCGAGACACTCACCATCACTAGCTGTCAAGGTTCCTAGACGGGCATTACAAGGGAGGCGTTAGCGACATCCACCAGGTGCTCGTTGCTAATCGTTTAATTCGTTTTAAAATTTTTTTTCGAGACTTTTTTAACAAGATATTGATATGTTCGATGTGATACTGCTCATTTGAACACATATAACCAAAAAATGAGCGCCGAAATTTTGTTGTTGTATCCCTTTAAAGGGGACACAAGGAGCTAATATAGCTGAGTAAAAAAAGCCTGCTGTTGAGAAATTTATGCTGTTTTATGTTCGGTTAATATGTTGTTTTTTTTTTGTGTTAAACACAGGGTTCTAAATATTTCTCAAGGTGCTACACCGTAGATGACTGATTAATCAAAGTTCTAAAGTTCTAGCTGAATCCTAGGACTATAAACAGTTCGAGACGTGTAATATGAAGACAACGAGAACACTATCTCTCTGACCAACCTAATAACCTTCCCAAAATAAGACAACCTTCGGGCGTACGAAGGATGACATGCCATCCTATTTAAAAAATGCCTTCACTCCAAAAACATCAACCAAGATCACTTACGAAATAAGGCCAGAACTTTGTGGCACACCATTCCTCATTCTGTCATAGCAATCGCACGCACCACCACGTTGCTACACTATGCAAAAGTAATGACAATAAAACAAGCAAAAGTGCCTACAAAACAAATTAAAGGCATAAAATAAAAAAATAAAAACTACTAAGTGATATTTCTACCAGACACAAACAAACAAATCTGTAAATCAATAAATGTCCGCAAAAATAAACGTACAACCCGACGCAAACATTTTTAGTTTCACAATTCACCTGTTTCTGTCTGAAATGTAATCATTCCTTCTAATATTAAAGGGGACACTAAGAAGTTAATATAGCTGAGAAAAAAAAAAGCCTGCTGTTGACAAATTTACGCTATTTTATGTTCGGTTAATGTGGGTTTTGTTTTGTTAAACTCAGGGCTCTAAATATTTCTAAAGGTGCTACACCGAGGACCTTAATGCAGAGAAGGTATTGTTTCTTCCTCGTCCACTCTCCCTTGACTTGCCCAATGGGGAACAAAAATAGGGAGATGTCGGGAAAAGCTGATTTCCTCTATCCGAAGCGGCAATCAAGGCCCGGTGCAAACAACCCTCAGGGAACCCGCAAAGACGAACAAGCTGCGTGCTCAGCGCGGGAACGTAGCACACAAGCTGAGGCCCTCTCGACAACCAGGAGTATGGTTGCGAGGAAAAAGCTCACGCAGCAGCAAAACAAACAACAGCGGACATACTTCCAGCCGACAATTGCCGCCGTCATCGCTCCATTCGGTCTTCATTTGTTTTTCATTCTTCCGTCCGCTCGCAGACGATACAACAGGAGCCAAGTAACAGGAAGAGAATCAGCCATCGAAAACATTACTGAGGAGGACAATTCGAACCGGAAGCATTCCGAGTTTACTCTCCGACAACAACCCGACCGCGTATTCGTCGAACGACCACGGATCGAAAAACGCGTCGCGAATTGCGACGCCGACACTCCAGCGTAGAGCATCGTGGACGTCTAAACTCCTTGTCCGCACTGGCGCGCAACAGTGTCCTATTTTGTATTTTTATTTATCCCCATTTTTCTTTGTTGCCTGATTCTCCCTTTAGTTTGTTTGAGTCAATCGGCGCAAACTCTGAAGTCATCAACCCTTGCGGTCTCAGATTTCCGATCTCCGGTCTTCGCGGTTTTCTGTCAGTTCATCAGTCAGGACAAACCAGGCAAACAAAAAATAAAAATCGCCACAAAAAAGGCACCTGAGCCAGTGTTCACACTTTGAACGGGTGGGTCGAAGCGTTAATTGATTTTACGCTTCATTTAAACACTATTCGCCTAACTGTAACTCTTCCTCCCCATGACGATTACTGCCCATGACGAGATAGAAGTGAGGGATAAAAAAAGATGGGTGAGGTATCTGCTTCCCCCGTTTTGCTCAGCGTTTGCCTTTGCTATATAATGGAATAAATGCAGTGTGCACTTTCTAAAAGTGTGAGTAATAGGGGTGACACATTGTCTGTTTTTTGTGTACGGTATTGTTTTCTGCATACGCATTTCATACATCGGATAGTGACTCTAGTTAAAATAAATTTTTAAAAAATTATTTATGAAGTTATTCAACTTAAATTATATAGATTTTGCATTTCAATATTAGTTTAAAATTAATTTTCACGTAGGTAAATGGTTTTGTGGTCATACCAAAATGTATTTCGACTACCGACGGGCGGAAATCAAACTTAGAAGGATTTTAGTTATTTTTCTTTAAAAAAAAAACACATAAAAATAAAAAACTACTTATAAAAATAACTTTATATTAAACTATTTCAATTAGAATATTTAAAAAAAAAAATATTCGCTGCAGAAACCACTAATGTAATATGTCAACGAATTGCGATAGCAATGGACATGAGACTCACGACCCAAAATTTTGAGTAAACGTTTTATTTTGTGAATGGTTTACGACGCAATCACTGACGTAAGCGCGACTGCAGCGCGCAACTTCGAAATTGAGTGGTTGCTTCGTCCCTCTGTAATAGTTTAAATTTTTGTCTCTGTGTAATCGCTTAATGTTCAAGACATTTCACCACCATCATTCACCATGCACCAACTAGCTCAACTCAAACCGATAATAGACCTGTTGCAGTACGTACAGCACCACGGCGGCAAGGGATTTCGGAACCCTCGGAAGAGATGACGTGCTTTCCCGTTGCGTCACCGCGACTGCATTTGACTCGCGGCAGCTACTGCCAGTAGCCATGGGTGTGATAATGAGCCAAAAACTAAATTTTCTTGTAATATTTTTGTGGCCTCGATTGTCGTTTTTACGATTTGTTTTCGTAAATTTGAAGTTCTTGACATTGTCATTATTTATGGATTCTAGACTTGTCGCTAAGCTACGAAAACGAAAAGAAAAAAGACGCATTCACACCACTACGCTCCAGGTTGCAACACTGGATACCCCGGTTTTTGCTACATTGCTTAAGTAAGCTGAAAACATTAATTATTAAACCTTGCAACACCCATACAGCATACATAGTCCCCCCTACTGAACCGCTCGGATTGAAAAAAGCCACACTTGGCGCGGGCTTCGGGGGCGCAAGTGCTCTGGATTTTAGCAACTACGCTACCTGGTAGCTTCTACACGAAGCGCCTCACGCGGAGGTCGCCGATTTTCCCACTATTCTTTTTCTAGTTCACTGTAGTACCGAGGACTCCCATAAATCTTCGCACTGAAGGCGTGGGCTTTAGGAATTTAATTCTAAGGGTCTACTTACACGTAGCTTGGGCGCAAATGTAACTGTTTGCGCACTGTCGCTCCGGGGTAGTTGCATTCTATGCTCGTGGACCGTACCCCTCCGAAAACACGGCTGTCAAGTGACGTGCTCAGCCCCGGGAGGCTACCCTTCGCAGAAGACCGGACCAAGGCCAAGTCAAGTCGCCGTAACCAAGGCCTACCCCCGGAACTCGGACCCCTGCCACACAAATCAAAGAAGAAGACCGCAACGATGACCACTCCACCCGTCGTTGTACTACCCGTCGCTGCCCGTACGCCCGCGTCCTTCCACGGTGAGCCTTATGAAGACAGCGAGTGGCCCAGCACAACCAATGGACGGACGAACAGCGCCAGCAGAATCTGTACTTCGCGCTTGAAGGGACGGCCAGTCACTGGTTCAAGAATTGCGAGACTTTCCTTGATCTCGTGGACCGCCTGCAAGGATGCACTTAGACGGACATTCACCAACCAATATTGACGGGAGAGGGCCGAGGACCTTCTACGAATGAGGACCCAGGGCGCAAGCGAGACGATCACCAGCTTTGTCGAAGATGTTCTGCGCCTGGTCGCTCGCGCCGACCATCAAGCCACCGACGAAAAGAAGCTTCGGATCCTGATGCGAGGCGTAAAGGTTGACATTTTGGGTGGTCTTGTCCACAACCCCCCAGCTACCGTCGAAGATTTCGTCAAGGAAGCCACGAACATCGAACGTGCCCTTCAAGCGCGGGCCTCCCATTACCAGCGACTTCCCGGCGTCGCTGCCTTCTCGACTTCCAGCTGCAACGGCCCGGATCTCCGCGAGATCATCCGGCACGTCGTGCGGGAGGGAATCAGGAAGCTTCTTCCTGCTACCGCAAGCCCGGATTCACCCTCAATCGCCGAGATTGTCCGGGACCAAGTTCAGCAGGCGCTGCAGCCACAAGTTCTTGTCAGCGCCGCTCCCGAACCACCGACGCTGAGCTACGCCATAGCTACCCGACGACCACCGCCCCCTGCTCACCCGTATACCGCGTCACCCCGACGTGAACCTCCAGCGCCGCAGTTTCCCCGACGCCAAGAAGATCGGGCGCACGCCCACCCAGAACAAGCAGCGCCACGAAAGACCGACGTGTGGAGGATGGCCGATCGACGCCCGTTGTGCGATCACTGCTGTGAAGCCCGCCACATTTACCGTCGATGCCCCTACAGACAACTGGGGCTGCGCGGGTTCCACCCGAACGACCCGCGCCCAAGGTACGACGAACGCCCTCGCGACATCGAGGAGTACCTCCGACACTCGCCCTCC
Organism: Ixodes persulcatus; assembly: GCA_013358835.2. NCBI lineage: Eukaryota > Metazoa > Arthropoda > Arachnida > Ixodida > Ixodidae > Ixodes > Ixodes persulcatus. The sequence goes on from JABSTQ010009451.1 coordinate 3,427,486, forward strand.
CCAGTGGCGTCTCTCCGCCGTGAAGCCCTTCCCCATCGCCACGACGTTGAGTTTCGCCCCAGCGTTCGACTCTGCTGTCACGCCGACTTCAACGCCCGCGACGCTCTGCTTTCTTCTGTTCCTTTTTTTTAGTTTTTGGGCACAAGTTCGCCCCATTAAACGTTTAGTTTCTTCAGTTATTATTGCCTCATCAATTGTCATTCGTGACATTTTGGTACAGCTGTGAGTGATTGTTTCGTAACTTGGGCGCAAATGTGGATGTGTGTAGTGCCGCTCCGTGTATGCGTGGCACGGGATTTTCTGCTCGCTAGGACGACGTCGAGGACGACGTCCTAGAGGGCGACGCCAGAGACGACTTGTAGGACGACCGCTAGGACGACCTTTAAGGCGATCTCAAGTTTGACCCCAATGACCACGTCCTAAAGGAAGACGTCCAAAACGACGTCTAGAACGACCTCTAGGACGACCTCTTGGACTATCCCAAGGACGGGTTCTGGGGCAACGTCTAGGACGACCTTAAGGACGACGTTGAAAACGGCGTCTTAGAGAATGGCGTCAAAGACGATGTCTAGAACGGCATCTAGGACGGCCTCTAGGGCGATCTCAAGGAAGACCTCTGGGACGACGTTGAGGACGACGTCCGCATACACGCGGCGCCTGCGTTTGCGAACGTCCTCCACATATGTGCGGCGCATACGCGCGCCGCGCATACGCACGGCACGTTCGAGGTCAGATAGAATATCGTGAAAACCGGGGAAGTGGCTGAAGAATGCTATGGCATTAAAATATTGAGGGCGCGTATATTAAAAATCCAATGCCGAACCCCTGTTAATGTTTCAACGAGCGATCGAAAGGTTGATTTCACCTATCGCACGTGGGTTAATGGCAGAGCACTCCTTACAGTGCAGCTTTCTAGGTTCATGAGGAGCGCTTACATATTAATAATGTCTAATTCTCCATTTAAATATATAGCGATCTCCTGCAATTACTATTGAAGGAACGAAGGAAATATAAGGCCTCTAAACACTGGGTCTCTCGGCACGCGCGAATGCAAACCTAGTCAGCATTATTTAAAAAGAAATCGAAATAATCGGCAGGTTTTATTTTTCTAATAGCCCGGTGCGAATGAATCTACCAACTCCGAGATTTTATCTTCCAGTAAGTTTGTGTTACATTACACATACTTTTCGCGAAAATTTACAAAATTATATAAATTCATAGTAAATATAATGCAGAACAAATGTCCGTAACATAGCTTAGGGCGAGAAATTTTCTCCAAAACTTTCTTTTAAAAAGAGGATGGCGAATGAACCCTAATAATTCAGAAACAATATATGCCTTCACGATTTATAGTCCAGCAGCCGCAATCGGAGCCTCGTAGTACGCTGTTAGCATACAAATCCTTCGACATATATTCTGTTTGCCACCGCGTTCTTTTGACTCGACCTTTGTTGCCCGAGCTTTCTTGCTTTCATGAGGCGGAGCAATATGACAGTGCTGCCTTGGCATGTGCTCTTTTGATGCATTTCCTCTCTTATTAATTTGACGACTAACAAGGGCTGTGTAAAACAGGAACTATGTGCCGTGACAGTTACAATACACAGCATGAACACAAACCAACTTCGGACGCCTGCGCTACGTTTTACATTAGTGATAGTCAAGGGCGCCCTGAATAGGGCTTAATCAGCGCAACGTTCGGTCTGAGGGACGGCAGTTTGCAACGTTGGGCCTAGAATGTCTCCGTTACGAGTCCTGAAAACGACATCGCCCCCACAGCAGTTCGTCGCAGAAGCCGCAATCCGGACCAAAGCCTCCTGGCCAGGCAGATAATCTTGCATCCGCGCACACCATAGGGACAGGCCGGGAAGCTAGGAGGCGGATATAGAGTGGAAGTCGTCCTATTGTTGTCAGCTAACATACATCTGGAGGTTTGAAAGAGCTCGGCGCTACTGAGATGAGCTCCCGGGAGGCATCCGCGACTCGCATGATTTTTACCCGAGTGCTTTTTCCGCATCAAGGCGGAACTCCTTTTCTGGACTCTGCACGTCTTTGAGCGAGTGTGTTTGTTTCAAGGTGATGAGGTAGAAAACAGACTCGGCCGCTTGTCTTGGAGAAACGAGGAGCTCGTTTTGTTTCCAGCCCGGCGTGTCGTTGCGATAAATCCCGCGTGGGTACTTTACGGGGACTCGGCTTGTTGCAGAAAGAGGACTTGGACTGGAAGGTTTTAGGTAAAACGAAAGAGAGTGCTTTTGGTAGATAAGAACGGATACAGATAATGTGATAGGAATAAAAAATTGGTTGTAATCAAAACGATTAGACGATAAAGATAGGAGAGGGGCTCTACAAACAAACTAGAGAGAAAATTGCCCTCTAGTTTTGTGCTTTTGCTGTGTTTAGAAACCTCAAAAATGCGAGATTTATGCACATCGCTGCGTGAATGTAAAGTGCGCGACAACAAAGCTGCCTGGTTTTTGATTGAATAATTTCTTGAAATGAAGAGGTCACTTTCAGTTGTGACCAGCCAGAATTAACCAGCAAAAAATTCAAATTATATTTTTACTTGAAACACGAAAGAATAAAACTCATAGGGATTGACACACACGGACAGAACGGCTGTTTCAATTAGCAACCGACGTTTATGATGCCTCCTCAATGAGTCAGCACTTCTCTAACCCAACCCTGTCTGTGTGTGTCCGTCTCTGTGTGGTTTATTATTTCGTGTTTCAAGTAATTTGTGCCAACCTGCTTTGTGTTCATGTTCAAAATATTCGGAGGTGTAGCATGCTCCTTTATAGAAAATGTGTGATAAGTCTTCGAATGTTTATATATAAAAGGGGTTTCGAGATCAAAAAATTGTGAAGGATAGCCTTGTTTGTAACAGCGGACGCCAAATAAGTTTCCGGGTAGTAGCAGGCAAATAAACTAAACGTAGTTATACAATTAAATTTAGATTTAGTGTTCTCATAAAGTTAGGTTCAATATTCTCGAACTGTGCCAGGTTTTTCTATTATTCAATTTCAAAGAAACACGTGGAATCGGTCCAAACATGAGGTTGTATTATAGCAAACTAGTTATAGGCCGGCAGAAGAACTTTGTTTATTAACTTGTTTAGAATGAACATCAACCATTTAAAATTTATCAAAATACACTTTGATTCAATCGCACAAGCAATTGGTTAACAAAAATGAGTAAGTCAACAACACCTTTTGTCATATTCAAAATATCAATAAAAATGAGAACAAAACGGAAAACACTTCGAACTGACTTTTTGTGATTTTTTTGTCTAATAATCAACACTAATAAATGACAACGTAATTTTAGATGAACTGTTTTCTATTCCCACAGAACGTTGTCTAGGAAACTTCATCCGCATTAAGCTCAAGATTTACAACTGTTAACCTCTTCAACGCCATTACTTCACATTAACGTGAAAGACCATCCGTCCTTGATATTCTTGTTTGCAAGCTACGCCGTAAACGATGATCGCCTCACGCGACATCTTCAAAATTTAAAAAACGAGCTTTATAATATCCTGTACGCCATGGGGCCCACGTTTCCCGTAATTACATCATCAGTAGCTGCAAAAGTAGGAAAATGATTCAGAACTGCGTCCTTCACTATGACCGGCTGTGAAAGAAGCCTGCTTCGTGTAGGAAACCACTATATACGCCGAAATGTGATTCCTTTTTAATTTTAGACGATTCCTTGTGGTTGACATTTTCATTGTGCTCTTCTATTAACCCAATTTAGTTATTTGTCAAACTCAAGATTTTCAACAAATATTGTAAAGCGAAAAATGTGATCAAGTTCCAGCCCAAAAAGTGGAAGCATTTTTTGAAACACGGCCTTTCAGTGCTACAAAGAGCTATCGTTGGGGCTCCACGTCCGAACTGTCCCCCGTACGTTCCACGAGTCTACGTATCGTCCCCCACTGGCGAAATCTCAGGGAAAGCACCACCCCAAAAACAGTGACCACAGTATCAAAGGACAAAAACCAAGTCGCAGTGAGGCCGACGCTGGCATGTGCTCCTGACACAAGTTGTTTGCAAGGACCGCCCTAGATTAGAGCAGTAAATATCACTCCTCTCTACAAGCACTCCACGAGATCGTTCTGCCTACTCGTCGCATACAAGGGCTGTAGAAGCGAGCGGAACTGTTATTGCGGAAAGTCAGAGTGAACACGTTGGTGGTGTAGCTTGCAGACATTAAAAAGTACATGCGCCACAAAACAATTTGGTGACTTTGGAAGAACTCATTTTTAATTTGGTTATTCTTTTAAGGTTATGTCTTCACATGTGGTAGAAATTATAATTGGTGCAGCATAGTTAATTTCCTCGGATAATCCGCCTGAGTAAATAACCACTCCATACTGCGCATTAACTGTCTTATCAATGCACCAAAAATGTGGCATTTGAGCTACGAGTGATGCCTTGTTTTTAGTCTCGCACACGTCACCCTTCTGTCCCAGACGAATGATGCCAGAGGCTTCTGCACTCATCCTCAACTCTCGTTGACGTCTGCGCATAATTAAAATGAGAATTTCAACCGATCAACAACAAACATTGCAATGTTCACGAGGAATAGTTTAGAAGAGTCATGAAAGATCCGTAAGAAGTAATTGGGCACGCGTAGTTTATTCCACGGTTCTACAATTTGTTTTTATTGAATAATATGAGCCGCGTTTACAAAATTATCAACTGGTTTTCTTGACAACAAGATCGTTGTGGTTCATAAGACTGTACTTGCCTGACTATCATAGAATTCAAATCAACTAAAATGTTGATATTTAATTGAAAACTTTCCATTCCACATTATGCACGGAACGAAGGCCATGCCAGACGCCTAGATGATATTGGAAGTAAAAGAGTGTAGTAGCATCGTCAGAGCGTCGAGCTCTTGTTGGGAGGAGAATGAATAGACACAAAGCATCTCTGCCATTCCCTCATACCTACACTCTCCCTTTATTAAAACGCACAAGTCCGTCTCCTTCTGCCGGCGCAGGGTCTGGCGTTCGGCGTTCCAACTCCAGACCCTGCGCCAGGAGCAAACGACGGACCTGTTTCCTCTGATCGGAAAACGAAGACAGTGAGTACTGACTAAAGTGGCTAGCCTTTTCACAACTATCCTTCGAAACTGTGCTAGGCGCTCCGATGTCACTGCAAGCTCCCATCGCGTCCTCTCATTTAGTGTCTCTCCACATAATGCGTCGCTGGGGTTTTTAGTTACCGTGCTTAAGTCTTAAACCGGATGACGACGCCCTTTCTAAGCTATTACTTTTTACTACACATAGCAAAAGAAGACACGTGTGGCCTTATAGAATACAAGGCCCCATAAAACAAGTGACCCCGCTTTGCTTTAGAAAATGCGCGTCTGAAGGAACGCTTCAGAAAAAAACGTTTGTATTGTAGACCAGGTCTGAAGTGTCCTGTTAGTTCAATAGGTGACTCATTTCGCTTAAGAGCCAACTAATATATTTAGAATCGAGGCGCACCGCGTCTATGTCCTGAGTACACATGTTGCTATGCGGCGGGCAAGTTCGTCAGCTTCTTGCGCAGGGGGTAGCGGTGACGTCAGAACGCCGAGCCCTGATTAGCTGATCGCGACCCCCTATCTGAGCGTCGTCTGCTCCTTTGCAACGTCGTCTGCTCGCAACGTCGTCTGCGTCTGTCTTACCTTTCCTGCGACTTTCGGAAGTGCAGAGGCCAGATTCACGAAGCGATCTTACCCCAAAAATGTGCGTAAGACAAAAACGCAAGAACAAATTCGTATTCACGAAACTAAATTATGGTAAGCTTTGCGCAGGTTACAACGGAATCCTACGACAGCTCCGAAGTTCTCTTACGCACTTCTTACGATCAAATCAGCATGGCCGACAGCGTCGCTCAGTTACTTGGTCGCGACGACCAACGGACGTTTATCTTTGTACGTGCTCTTCTCACGCGTCCCGACTACAAGCAGCAAGAAAAAAAAGTAAAAAGTACTTGAAATAAACCACGACCAACAAGAACGCTGGATCCACAAACACCCGGGAAATGCTCCAATGACCGAGCTCCAACGACCGAGCTCGGCAGATAGGCCTAAAGGGTCTGTTACACTCCGACGTCGAGCGTAGCAGACGCGGCGTAGCGCAGCGGACACCGATACTGATTGGTCGAAGATATCGAGGTCCTGTTCGCCGGCCAATCAAAGGCCCACGTTCTGCGCTACGCTACGTTCGCTGCGCTCAACGCCGGAGTGTAATAGAGCCTTAACAGGCATAGTGGTGCTCCGACGGTTCTTGGCCAAGACCGTCTGCCCACGACCGGCTGGCGTGCTGAATGGAATATGCCCGCGCGACCCTTGTGAACCCTTCAATCTTTTCCTCTTGTCATCTCCTTGTTTTCCGAGGCAGCGGTGACTCTCGCCGGTGAAAAAGCGGTGAATCTCCGACAGACGCAGGAAAGGTAAAGCAACGATCGCTTTGACTAGCAGACGTAAAGCAGACGACGTTAACTGCGCCAAACCGCCGACGCCGTTAAAGAGTGAGGAACACGAAAGGAGAGAAAAGTATTTGAAAGGGAACTTGCGGACACTAACCACCCTCACTCTCGGTTCTTAGCAAACAAACCTCGGCGCCTCGGGACACCTCGCCAGTGAGTCCTTGGACTTCTCTCCTTGATGCGCGTCTGCTAGTTGTTAGACAAAAACAGTGTACCGCTTGAGTTAATTCGTCTGCCCTCTCTGAAAGGCGAAGTCGAGCTCGCTCGCAAAGACCTGCACTTCCGAAAGTCGCAGGAAAGGTAAGACAGACGCAGACAACGTTGCGAGCAGACGACGTTACAAAGCAGCAGACGACGTTCAGACAGGGGGTCGCGATCAGCCAATCTGGGCTCGGCGTTCTGACGTCACCGCTACCTTCTTTCTCATGCGCAGAAGACAAAAATGAGCCCACTTGCAAGGCGTATTGCTTTCTAATAAGAAATCACGCTTACACTATACCTATTATCGCAATTGAACAAACGAATCTTACAAAACGCAACATGCAAATCATCGTAGCAACCTCGAGAGGAAGTAGCAGTTCTTGAGATAAATAGAAGGAATGCTGAAGTTATTCGAAAAAAATACGCTGTCAAGTTTATTGCGATTGTATGTATGTCCACTCAGCGAGTAGTTTTGATGCACCCCTGCATTCGAAACCACGTTTGGTGTGTTAGATTCATTATGTAGTTCTCTTTCTAGAAGAAATTGAGTGCGGAAAAAGAAACAAAAAACTCTACTAAACTTATTCGAAAACAATGTAAACAATAGTAATATTTAATATAAACTTCTGAGCAAACATTATGAAATACGAAGAAAAAAAAAAACTTTCAAACAAACCGCTTGGAAGTATAAAAACTCCCGGCTGCGACGAAACAAATATTCTGCTACATTGAACTGATTTCACTGTAGTTATTTTGGTACTTTAAAAATCTGAATCAAAATGCACGAACATTTATATCATTGTTGTGTCTATTTATATATATATATATATATATATATAGATATACCGTTTTTTTTATTCTTGCAGATTTTTTTTAAAAAAGCCATGAAAGCTACACTTTTGCGGTTTGTGCGAGGGAGTTATACGTCCGGGGGGACATTATGTGGGTGGCTAATCTTTGCGATCAGTCGACTAATTAATTAAAATTTACTAATCAACTTTTTAATTAGTCAGAACAAACATATGGTTCCAATTATAAACTCGCTGAGCGTTATCGAGAGCCACTAAATCAGTCATTTTCAGAAAGACTTTGAGCACGTGAGAGGCGTAGTAGTGCACTAAAGTTACCACTCGTGGAGCAGGTACAAGGTTGGCGGTTACAGTAAGGCAGGCGCCCGCACAATGTTTCCGTCTCTTATCTAGCCACAGTCTTGTACCTGCTCTACGTGTGGTAACTTCAGCGCACTACTGCGTTTCTCACGCGCTCAGTCTTTCTAGAATTTACTGATTTAGGGGTTTTGGACGACGCTCAGTCCATTTCTAATTGGAACCATATGGCTATTTTGACTAATTAAAAAGTCTCAGGTGTTACATTATTATTAAAGAAGATGACTGAAGGTTAATAATCTAGATAAGTAAAAATCTTACAAGCCGCCAGTTTAATTCGTTTTAATTAAAGTTTTGTTTTTTACTGAGGTACAATATACGTAAAACACCAGCTAACTCGACTGAAATTAGAACACAAATTTGCCTTGTATGCTTATAAATGTGCTGTGTACAATATACAATAAAATAAAAATATGTTAGTTGACAAGCCTTCATGAAGTCAAAGGAACCCAAGATTTCAAGGAGAGGATTGTGATGTGTCAGTTCAAGATAGCCTTCAGAAAGAGCCAAAGTCGCCTCACTGGTCCCTCAAAATGCTAACGCGCCCGGGCTTGGGTGCGAACATGAAATAGCAAAGGCGCTAAAATAAACAAGAAAAAGAAAACATAAATCGAGTAGATATAGAAATTTGGGGAGCAGCGAAACTTTGAGCACAGGAGCCAAAACTAACGCCTCAGGATCTTTAGACGTATGCTAAACAAACACGGTTTGACGTTGGTTGAGCTTTTACAATTTTTGTGGTTGTCGCCGTTTCATTTTTTTTAAATAACAGAAAAGGAACTTAAGAAAAGAAAATGTCCAGACTCGGGGTTGAAATAAAGTGTTTGAAACCGAAAAAAGAGCGAGCAAAGTAGAATACGTCTGGTTGCCGAGGATCAGCCAATATCGACTCCATCTCAAAACGGAAACACGAGAAGCTCCCTCTTCTCGTTGGAGGCTGTCTCCTAGGAGTCGCCGGGGGACAGATACTGAACCTAAAAGCGCGTGAGAAATGCAGCTACCGGAAGGCAAATTTCTTCCTGTGAGAAAAAAGTACCCCCTTTACCTAGAGCCGTTTTTTGTAAGTAGTACATTCCGAAAAAAGAGAAGTCAATAGAACAAATGTATTTTCTTACATTGCCTTTACTGAAGTGCGTTTGCTACCTTCCGTGCGCTCGATACTTCAGATGCCAGCAAAACTGCCGTACCACCTACTTTTAGTTATGTTTTGTGTCCGATGGTGACACCATAGTTGTCGTTTCCTTCGTCCAAATGATTCGAAAGAGTAAATATCACGAAGAGCCTGAACGTACGTCAATCGTTTTAAATATATCTTACTGCGCGACTGGTTAGAATTGATGTGATGAAAAGAAGCGCATCAGTATTTTAGTCTCGTGTTTGTCCTTAGGGGACTGTCGTTTATGGACATTTGGTTTTCCCGTTCAATCCCCCAACAAGACATTCCCAAAATTCAATTAGACATGCAATACTAAAGCGGCAAAAAATTGTAGGAACGAAGATGAGACGACGTAGTAAAGTGTATTACGCGAATTAGCTACACTATTTAGGTGCCCCGCGCACGCGTATTCAGAAGCACGCTAATCGCTCGTAAAAGAGAAAGCGGAGGAGACACGAGGTCACGAGCGTGTGTCTCGCGAAATTCTCTCGAGACCCTCGATAGAACGAGAGCTTGACAGTGATGAAAAGATTAGGGGTGAGGGTGACCTTAGCCCCTTCGAACTCATTAACTGTTTTCCGAAACGCTCACCGGAACGTTATCTCGATGAAGGTTTCAGAGCATGCGTGTAAGGGCTTTCTGGTTGTTACCTAGATTAACTTCGGAGCGAGCTGATAGAATTCTCCCTTTGATAAATGGCAAGTTTTAGTGTCCATTCCCTGAGTTCGTCTTTCAGTTTATTGTGTGGTAAAGAAAACTTTATGGTATATATACATGCCATCGTAAATTTTTGAACACTCCTTTGAAAAATCCTATAAAAGCGATTTTTTTTTAAATTCAGAGGTTTTTGATTCAACAATTTACTTCGACAAAATAGGCCTACCTAAAAAACTTTGGTTGACCTATTTTGCCTCAGACAACTCTTGAATCAAAAGCCTCTGAATTTTAACGAATTTCAGTTTTTATGGCTGATATATAAATACATGATTTACTTTTGATCACTTAAAGTATTAATTATCTTGTGTTAGTTTTAGATATTATGATTTACTTGTTTTAAAAGGATTGGTAGTTCATAAAAAAATCGAGCTATCAATAGAAAGAGTTACATATATTTCTCCGATCTCAATCGCCACTAGTTTATCTTTTAACACTGAAATCGCAAGTAATTATAAATTTTAAAAACATATGTACCGCCAGTTTCTAAATGCCTTTTAATACAATAACATTGCATTTTTATACGAACCAGCCGCCATTTTCAGCGAAATAGAATATCATGGTATGTTCAAGAAACCTGATTTAGGGGCGGACTTCTATAGATTTGTGTCCAATGAATTCTGTTATCACACTTAACTTGGGCAAAAATAAGTATAAGCCGCATTCATCTTCACAAAATACATGAAGCTACTGCCACAGGGCATGTGGTGAGGCTCTCTGCCGCCTGAAATTAGTCTAAAGCGTCGTGACGTCATTGACGGCATCCCCGAGCCAGCTTAATGGCAAGCAAGGGGTATATGACCCCGCCGATGCCGTCATTGCCGTCAAGTTTTTCTCTCCGCTCTCGCGTTCTCCTGCCCACGGCGCGCCAGAAATAGAGGGGCTACCTCGAACTTTTTATTCACGATTGCAACTCTCCTACTAATAAGACCAAAAGAAATGTTAAGACGCATTGTATTGATGGTGCCTCTATTAAAACATTTGTAGTTTTTTTTTTTTTTTTGCAATTACAAGGGTTACTTTAGCTTCCATTTTTAGATACACGTACCCGACACTTGATCGGGGAGCCTACACATTGGCAGAGTTTGTTTTTTGAAGCCACCGAAACGAATTGGCTAGAATGCAAATGCTACATGCGTTTTAAAACTATAGATGTTATTTAATTACATTACGAAAAGCCACATCATGACTGCGAGTTACGCGTGCCCGCGTGGCTGGGCGTCTTGAGCTATTGCACCCTCTCCCTTACGCCCAATGCACTCTGGGTATCGCCTCGCTTACTACTCTACGGCGGAACGCTCTCACGTCAAACACACTTTGTAATTTTGCATACCAAAGGAAAACTCCGCTCGCGGCTTGAATTTTTAGCAGGGAGAGCTGTACCGTCGCACTGCTCCGGTTCCTTGCCATGTTCTTCAAGTGAACTGTGGCGACAACCAAGACGCTGTACACAGTTGCACTGTCACGTTTAAATTTAGCGCACTTACGTGTCGCTTAATTTAGGACCAAAATTGTAAGATCATGTGACATGACCTGTCACATCACGACAATGACGCTATCATAATCGATAAATGTAGCGGAGAAAGTTTCCCACTGATTTAGCAGGCTAGGACGTACGCACAAATACACAAACAGGATCCGCAGCGAAATGTTTGGCAATAACTGCTATCTCTTGAAACAAAATCCCACTACCCCACCACGAATGAGACATTTTTAGTCACTGAGAGGCCCTTGATATTAACATTTACCTGGAAGCAAAATTCTTAAAGGGACCCTGCAATCATATTTAAGCGTCTACCTTTTTTTGCGGTATCCACGTCTCTTGGGGTTAGGGCAAGCCAGCGGGCACGGAGAGAGTAATTAAATATCAGTGCGTCATATTTTAAACGGACGACGCGGAAACCTCCTCCACCGACGGGGGCGACCCGCGTTGCCGAAAGCGCGCGAAATGGGACGTCTTTGGTCCTGGGCTTACTACTGGTCGGAGCCGCTAAAAGTTTAATTTTAGTCTAAATACAAAATATAAGTGGCGTGAACCGTTTCAATTATTTATAAAAGTAGTTTTTGTTCAGTATTTTAGATCAGAAAAGAAACAAATTCAGTTTATGAAGTACGGAGACAAGACATGACCCGTCGACGTACCTGCCACCAAGCGGTGGAAAAGGCGGCGCATACTAGAAAGGAGTAGTGGGATCAGGCGCCAACACGGAAAGCTCCCGGATGTACGCGGCGGCGCTGCGGTCGTATGGACTGAAGGATCCGATCGGCTCCGAGCGTTCCGAAGGCCTTCGGCGAGCAGCTTTGTCTTGCGTTTGGCCGCTTCGCGGTATGGCAGCGCGAAGTGGCTCCCATTCCGAACTGATCTTTACCCTGTGTTTGCTGTCATTTGTGGCCAATGAAGTGTCATGCCGAATTAGTGTGTAATCACGCTGCAAGTGGAATGAGAGCCGCTCTGGCTGCCCGCTGCATACAGCCTATCCAGAACATGCTTTCGTGGCGCCCTCTCGCGCTGTCGACACGGAGTGCGGCAGCCGTGAGCGCTCGCTGAGCTCACTACCCCTCCTCTAGTTCACGGCCACTCAAGCAACCAAGGACGTTCATGAAGGGGGTTATTTTTTGCTTGTTTTCGTAATTTTAATTTGCCTATAACTTTTAAAATAAAGCGAAATTCGAGAAAAGAAAAGTTTCATTAAGTTACTACGTTCAGTGCGCTCAGGCTCGGTGCAAAATAAAAACCAGTGAAAAAGTCCTTGCAGGGCCCCTTTAAAAGGGAAAGAACACGTCGGGGCATCCGAAAGCCTGATACGCAGAAACAACCCCGCCAACAGTCTGTAAGGTGGTTTCGTAAACTCGGAAATAAATGGCTACTTTGAAAGAAGCTCCTACCGAAGGCATTTCATGGTATGCGCACTAAGCTGAGCAACCAATCCGGCTTCTGTGAAGAAATACTTCATGTCACACGAGACTGTTCTTATGTAACGAAATACTCCCTTGGGCAGGGTCAAGGTTTTCGAAGTTGGCCATTAAAACCTATTGGCCTGCTTTTTGCAGCTTTACAGAAATAAGGATGATTGTGCAGGCAAGCTAGTGAGAGATTATACGGAAAAGCCCATGAGACGAGGGAACACCTGTTCACTCTGCCTTGCATGATGGCTGACAGTTGTTTTATCGACAATGAGAGGATTTTGTTGTATATAAAAAACATTAAAAATAAAATTTTATTTTTTTTGTGCCATACTGACATTTTATAAAATTTCGAGCCCTGCGACATTTTGGTGCTGACAGCTCTGAACTAGTATACCTTCGTTACGTGATTCAGAGTATTAAGCAGTAGCGAATTCATTAAATATCTTAATTAAATTAAATATTTCTGTTTATGCAAAGGAACTTCTAATTCTTATAGTTTGGTAATCTCTCGGGTCACTAGATGTTTTCAGATTCAAAAGGCTTCAAACTTTTAAAAAGCAGAACCCGAGACTTATATATCAAGAACACAAGCCAGACATTCGTATTGCAATCATAGTTTTATTAAAACATGCATAGCTTATAGATGTATTTTTAGTCCATAAGACACCTATTTGTTTAGTATACTACTCTTTTTTTAGCAATTCGCATCAATATATATATATATAGGTTTCTACAAATTTTGTTGTAAAACTTTAGTTGGAATTTATGCCGGAGTTAATTAGTTTGCGTCTTCTTGGTGCTCTGACCTTTTAGATTACCTGAAAAAACAAAAATAATAAACAAAAAAAGTTGAAAGTTATGGTCTGATAACCATAATGATGTATTTCGTTTCTTTTTTTTTCATAAATAAGCCATATTTGCAGAAAACATTTGCTCCGAGCATTTGCAATAGTTGCTAATCACTTCAAGTTGCATCAGTAGCTAGGGTTCTTGGCAGTGGCAATTACAAAAATATTTGCTTCGGAAGTATATTATATTAGGAGAAAATAGTGCATAATCGAATATCATAAAATTAATTTTGTTTTGTGCAAAAAACGAAAAAGTGCGCAGTCTCGAAGAACGAGGACGAGACAACACGAGGTTCCGCGATTTTCTGTGAAGGGCAATAAAGCGTAATATTTCTTAATTGGCGCACTTTTAGCATTTTAAAATTAGTGTTTGCAGAAGAAGATGCAGAAAAAGATCCTACGGGACACTGGTGAACGACGCAGTTTTCTCTCTTAGCAGACAGCACTTCATATGTTAAAGAAATAATGCTGAAATATACAAAATCTAAACCTAATTCAAACCTGCTCTTAGTAGTGATTCCGAATTCGTTTTCGTTTCCATTTTGTTCGCCTGCGTTGTTTTCCACAAGGACGAAGTGCCTGCTTTTTTTCAGACCTTTTGCGTTGTTGCTTGGCAAAAATGCTAGAACGAAAAGCAGTAGCACGTTCTCACAGGCTTTCAAGCCTCCCTTTTACACTTGTTTAGTCCTGGACTGGTTCTTGCCCCAAGAGCGGCCAGTGACACTGGCGAAACGATTCAACCTACTTTAATCTCAGCTCCATAGCTACACTGGGAGAAGCACAGACAAGGCCAGTTCGATGTCGCGCTGATTCAGCTCCCTCGCGAGTCCTCCTGTCTGGTGCCCCGATAGTTCCCTTGGCTTCGTTAGAATTTCCTGGACAATTGTGCACATATAACACAATAAAGAAGCGGTAACATTACAGTCAATTATTGTTTGCTTTTACTGTGTAGGAGTGGTAATGCAAGAAAAATTCCTTCATTGCCGAATAAAGTTTATCCGATTATACACATACGACGATTACAGCCTAAATGCTATGAATGTTGATATCAAATATTACACTCAGAAAAAGTAAAAAAATAAAGGCAATGCTCTATTATAGGTTTAGTCTTCTCAACGAAATTTCTTGAATGAACAGCTCTATTTGTTAGCACAAGCAAAACAAAAAACAAGCCCGACAATTAACTTTTTTTTTAAATAAAATGCAAGTGAGGGTTATTTTTCATTATACATTACTCAAATGTTATACTTGTACAATCCTGCAGCCCACTCTTTGATTGAGTGAGCTGCCGAAACGTTAAACAGGACTCCAAGATTTTGTAAATTTATCTTGAGAAGAACACTTCTGCCTCGATGTTACTTCTCTTTATTTTATATATTTTCGCAGATGAAAAAGATTTGACAAGCGTCAACTAAAAAAAAACAAAAAGATTGGCGAACTTCTGCCAGAATCAATAGAATCAGCGTCGAGACAGCAGCAGCGAACGTCTTGGCATCGGCGTGACAGCTGGCCGGAGTGAGAGTGAGTCGGCAACTTCACGCTTGGCTCCTTTTCTACTACACCAGATATCTCGAATATTCGACCTTGAATGTTCGGGAGTAAGCTAGGGCGAGACTGACTCGGCAAGGTCATTCTCGCCTTCTCATCTTTTACACTCTGTGTAAGCTCAAATATTTTAGAAGTTCGAAGAAGCGTTCCCTCTCGGTCATGCACGCAGCATTATACTCGAGCGAAGAGTAAACTCGAATCGTCTAGAAGTACAAAGAAGCGTCCTTTCTCCGTCATGCACGCGGCAATATAGTTCAGAAATGTATGAAATAACGGCATACATATATCTATGCCCCAAGTTTTAAAAATATATAGTTGCCTTTTTTTAAGCAAGTGAATATAGCAAACAAATTACGCTATTATTATTAGATCCAGACACTCATAAATTTAGATCTTTAAAAAAGAATCTTGGTCATTCGTCATTTTCTTACCAAATTAACTCATTGTGACGACGACTGCACATACTAAAACTCTGAAAATAGCCTGGCGCCAGATGGAAGAATAAAATTATATCTATCTACTTTAACAAGTGGTTTATTATTACCGTATGAGCAATGGCGTCAAATCTCTGATAACTAAAGTCACCTGAACAAACATGAAAAAGAGAGGCGTGAAATATAAAGTATTCAGTCGAGTCTTGCTATTTGGTAAAGTTGAGCAGATTACAGCAATCGCGACTCTAGCAAAACGAACGGCACCTAGCGGGAAAACACTGAACTGGCCGGAACAGGTTCTTTCGCGATTTCTGCTCGTCTCTTTTTTCTTCCGCGATTACATGTTGTCGATGATATGCTCGATGGTAACAGTTGTCCCGGTGACCTTTTCGTGACAGTAGTATGCGACTTTCACCCAGGTCGCTCTGAACGCAACATACGTAACCAAGTGAACCACACACTGCGCGTTTATCAACCTTCATCAGCACCGTGGAAGGACAGCAGCCAGGCCTTTGATCGCTTCCTCGAAGTACGTCAAGCCTCTGGACTCTCGCTTACTACAAAACATCGCCGCAGGTTCGAAACGTGGAAGAAAACAATCGAGGCAAACCATTTTGAGTTCAATGCTTGCTGGCTGATGCCTCAGAGTTGCGCGCTTAGCTGGCACATGGAACGGCACGACCTGTTTTAGAGCGCCATCTTTTTCCGATAAAGGAGTCCCCAATAGGTCGCTCGAGTCAGGAATACCTTAAATGTTTGGCACTCACCCGTGGCTGGGGCATCGAAAGGACGAAACAAATGCCGAGCGCTTAAGACTCCTTGTCTCTGCTGTCCTTTAGAAAAACCCAGTATTGGGTAAATAATTCGTGTTTAACTTGCAGCGGCTACATTGAGCCCTTGGTTTTTCAAGTTAAAATGATTACAAGAAACTTCATAAGTAGCTGAAAAACGCCTTTCGATCCCTAATAAATTGAAATATCTCGGTGACGAATATTTTAAAATAT
Source organism: Ixodes persulcatus (assembly GCA_013358835.2). NCBI lineage: Eukaryota > Metazoa > Arthropoda > Arachnida > Ixodida > Ixodidae > Ixodes > Ixodes persulcatus. The sequence continues at coordinate 3,443,943 of JABSTQ010009451.1, forward strand.
TTTCCAGACACTACAATTATTAATTTGTACGCGCCTCCAGAGTTTTTTTTTTTTTTTTTTTTATTGCGGACCCCTCAATACGGTAGCAGGTCTCATGTCGTCTATTAATGTTCACGTTCCAAAGCGATTTGACGAATTTCTCCTACTCTTTTTTAGGGGCGAAGCTCCTTAGGGTCTAGCCTTGTCCGTCCGTCCGTCCGACGTCCGTGCTCACAAAAAAAAAAAAGAAAGAATGTTTGTGCAGTCGACAGGATTCAAACCTGTGCGGGGAGACCCCAATGAATTTCTAGTCCATCGCCTTAACCACTCGGCCACGACTGCAGGACGAGTAGGGGGCTCTGAGATGTGGTAGTAACTCAAGAGCTGGGGTTTCTGTCATGAATGAAACATTGCATGTAGCCGCTCAACGTCTATACAGGAGAGGGCGCTGCGGTCAAATGCTCAAATGCTTATATAACCACGTTCCATACCGCACATTTTATTTCTGAGATGGACCGTTGACTTAAGCGGTGGAGATGCGTTCCCACGGCTTCTAGCGGATCCAAGCTGATCCGCTAGAAGAACCACTGGCTCTGCATTTCACCGACCATAAAGCGGTAATAATGAAGTCGAAACGCAACCCGGAACTCAGCACTACTGACGAGCAATAAAAAAAAAATCAGCACCATCAGCACTAGCTATGAACAATAAAATCATTATCATCAGCACCACCAGAGCGTCGCCCCAATCAACATCATTCACCACGTGGAGATGCGGTCATTGTTTTGTTAGTAAATTTATATCCATTATTATCATGACCCGCGTGCAACGCATGTATAACACCATTGGTGCAGCGCTTCAACCAGAAAACTCGCTCCTTCTCCGAGGTTCTAATTTGTGTGCGGAGCACAATTTCTCACCTTAGTGCAGAAGGAAACTAATCGCCGCCCTTGGAACCAGGAACCACTAGACATCAGAATCACTTCGACATGTCGAAAACTATTTTGCTTTTGCAGCACCCGAGCTCACGGCCTGTTGCATTTGAGAAGACGGACAGCAAAGTTATACGCGGGGACGCCCCACAAAATCCTAACGCCATGAGATTATGTAAAAATTTAGATATGTTAGTGTGGCTAATGACAATGTAGTACACATATAGAGACTATCATTTAACATAGTAGCGGGAGCTTCTTGCGAAATTATGCGGTTGGGTTTTGTCGAGGTCAATTTGAGCTTACTTTAGCATTAGAGTCTTGATCAAGATATCACTTTTGTATTTATTGTAGCGACAAAAATTTAATTTTCGGCTGCGGTGATGGCAATAAAAAGAAATGTCGCCGATAAAGCATTTCCAAGTTCACACGTGCCAACTTTATTGTCGCGAAGAAGACAAAACGTTTGAGCATAAGATGGAAAGTGCTCAATTTCCTTTTTGCGGACACTACACCTGTGCATAGAGCAGTTAAGTTTAGGGCCTGTTTTTAATGTCTCTGCTTGTATTTGTAGATCAGAAAGAGCGAATACAAATGTAATAAAGGGAGCACCTCTGAGCATTGAACAGAAGTGTGGCTTTGCTTCTGATAATAATATTGCAGCGTCTTCCAGGTCGCTTTACTTTGTTCCTTTTATTTCGTTTCCAGCGTTCTCAGGGCAATTACACTGACAAGTGGAGTTCCACGTAACTCTAGCTAAAAATAATCAAACACATCAACATAAGTTCTTTTTTTTTTTCGGTGTGAACTAACTAGCCTGGTAGTATAACAAACTGTGGAAATTATTTGAAAACTTAAAATGTGCCAAATGTTTGCGGAAAAACTAATACCATTTTAGTAATTTTTGGTGTCTGTCACAATTCTCGTTTCGCCTTTAATTTAAAGAGTATAATCAAGAGAAGTTAATAAAGTAATAGTGCCAGGACTTCAACTGTATTGTCTTTAAATAACGGTTCTTACTCAACAAGATTGCGTTCCTTAGGCTGATACCAGAGTACAGACTGGTTTGCTACCTAGAAACCACTTTCTTGGAATTATGTTTGCGGGCCTCCATTCATAACAAAATACCCGTTGTGCACGCATGCGTTGCCAGAAATAGTGCACTTTGAAAGAAGAAGTCTTCTGTTTCCCATGAGGCGAAACGAAACTGCTACTGCCACTAAAAAAAAAAAAAAGCAACATAAGCGAGACGTGTAATTTGAACGGTCGCTTCCACAAAGAACGTGACGGCGGTCGGCAAAGCGCTTCTCCCCTGGGAACACCGCTTTTAATTATCCGTCTGTGAAATTCACTGCTCCCACATTGCCTTCTTTTTGTCCTCACTGCTTGTTCTTGATTTTGGGACTTTTGTTTTTACTTTCTTTTTTTTTATTTTTAGGAAACCGACTTCGCAGCTTCTACATTGGAATCAAGATGATGCAGCTCAAGGGAACGTCATTCTTAGCTATAAAAACAGCATGCGGCGTTACTGGAAAAACAAACAATTAAATGGTAGCGAGGCTGAAACGTAGTATATGAATGGCACACTTAAATATCACTGCCATTGAGATGAATATAAATAATGTATTTTTATTCAATTTAATACAATCAACTAAGAAATGGTTGGCGGCATGAGATGATGTTACATAAAAAAATATATATATTCCGCACTCAAGAATGTATGGATTTCACCATTAATGCTCCCTTCATTGGTAACGCCAAATACCATGTAAGCCAATACTGGCAACTCCCGTGGAGCGCGGGCGAAAAGTGATCGCAGCGCCCCTGGCGAGCTCGGAGTCTCCGCTAGCAGACGAATTCCCCACAACGCATTGGTTTCGCCTATCTCCATCCGAGGTGACCAATGAAAACAAAATTATCCCGTGTATTCGCTGCTTTGTATGTTGAAAAATACGTGCCACCTTATGAGTGAAGAAAATTTTCTTTGCTGGGGAAAGATGTTACAGCTTGTAGGGTGCAGTTTTCGGGATCTCCTGAATTAAACAATCTGCCAGAACTTACGTAAGTAAGACAAAGCACGAATCAACCTCACCCTGTTTCTTGAAAAAGGGCAAGGTAAAAAAAAAAAAATTCAGAACATAGCTACGTTTCAACTTTACTGTTCTTATCGATCAATTCCTTTTGTTGTTGCAATTCTAATTTCTCGTGAATACATTGCTTAAAACCGTTTCGTCGAATAGGTGAGCTGGCTAATCCCAATCTTTTCCGCATAAAGAAGCAAGAGGCAATTTCGAACCACATACTTTACTGCGATGTCAGTACGCTCGGGAAGAAGTCGATTGTGCACATAAAAATCTGACCCAATTACTGCAACTAATAAAAGCGGAGTTTCGAAAAAAGCACCCGTTGGACAGTCGTGCACCTCCTTCCATTTTTCGAAGTCTACTTTATTTTTATGTTTGAGGTGACGCTACGCCGCCGCAGTCCTTCTTCCTCCTGCGTTTATGTTTTAGAGCACAGCTCCTAGGCGCCCGTTTCCGGCTCGAGTGGCGTCGCCGTCGGCGTCGCCGTCGCCGTCGGCGTAACCGTGAGGTCACGTGACCCCCGTGACGTCACGGGGGTCACGTGATTTTGGGGGGGGGGCACGTGACCTTGGTGGGTCACGGGACCTGGTGGCACGTGACCTCGGGGGGTCACGTGCTCCCAAGTGCACCTGACCCGTGAGGTCATGTGGCACCTCCGAAACGAGGGGAGGAGGTTGAAGAAATAGGGGAGGAGGAATATACCTTCCCCTCAGTACCCTTCCATCCTCCTCCTCAAGAGCTGCGCTCTAATTCAGCGTTACAGGGAGTTGTAAACAGCTTTCACTTTTCTGTGTGTGCTTTTGTCTTTCTTGTGTTTACTTGACGTTCGAACCGTCGCTTATATTGCTTTGCCTTGTTTGGCTTAGTTTTTACTTTCCTTCCTTCGCATCGTCGCTTACTATCACCGGTTTGTCTGCTACGCTATGCCCGCACATCTGGAGGGCCGTCTGCAAGTTTGTTGTTATTTTTAATGGTTTTTTTTTGTTGTTTTTTTTTCCCTGTCGTCTGTGATAACCTCCTATATCTGCCTTGGATTGAGTTTCTGATCCGAAATCTTTATATGTGCTTTTCGATACTTAATAAATATATTAAAAGTGTAAGCGCATTATAGATTTCTATTCGGAGTTTATTAGGGTACGCGTTCACGTCTGCTATGGGTCATCATTTTTTTATCAACCGGGCATACACCACTTGGAGATGGCAGGCATGCCATGTGCTGCTTACCACTGCAAAAACAGTTTTTGTGGTGTTGTGGAAGATTCCTCTTCTGCTTCCCGAAGACCGAACAAACGTGAGTAATTAAGTTACTTCAAATTAAACTGGAAGAGCTATCCAAGTCTGGTTTCAAAATCGCCACTGACGCCAGAACAGACGATTATGACAACTCCACGGAGATCGATGAAAACGTCACGAATGACAGACCAGATGCACAACTGAACACCCAGTCCTATGTAGCCGGGTGGGCGGCCAGACAGATCTGTCATCATGCTTGCTATCAGAAACATGGAACACCTCGAAAGACATTCTGTTGAAAAACAAGAAATACTCGCATGCGAAAGTGACACCACCTTAATACTTAGCTCGCCACCTACCCGGTAACATCACCTGTGCCTTGAACACACATTTCACTGATATATTTCGCACAAACAAGAGTTCAGCTGAAAACGCACTTGAGGCCGCTGATCGACACGCAAAACAAAATCACGGTGTGCAAGGATTGCCTGGACATGTACGTCAACAAGTACTTCAATCTACTTTTGAACTGATTCGCCAAACGAGCAAGCAAACAACCTGCCAAAGTCACTGGGAAAGGAAATCCGAAATCAAAAAAGGTCACACACTGCTAGCACGACGCAGATTGCAGCGTTTGACTCTTATTTGCCAGGCAGTGTGAGCTAGATGGACTACGTTATTCTTTTCCTCTATTTTTTTCTTAGTTCCTACCAACGCCGCGAAAGCAAATAAACAAGCGTGTAACGTGTAACAAAAAAAAAACAAAGCTTTTTTTGTTGGGTAATAGTTTCGTCGTGTTGCTTCCGCTTTGTTTGTTGTGGACTCAACACCAACGGCAAGCACCACCTGCTAATGTTCAATGCTCCTACCGACGCCCTGTGCGATCGTCGTCGTTAAAGGAGGTCTTTGCTGGGTGATTTGTATCGTTGTATCGTCTGCTAACTTCTTTGTTTCATTCGCCGTTGTTCGCGACTGTTCCCCATTTTTTTTAATTTTCGTCTGGGATGGGACCCTATCTTTTCTGCAAAGTTCGGAAAGTGTTTGCACGGTCATTTTTCTGGTTACTTTTTGTTTTTGTAAAGCTGCAGAGGGTGGTAATTTTAACATGTTGTTCGCGCACGTTTTAGTAAACACCTATTCAAGTAAGAAACTGTGACAACGCACTTTGTAACGGATAAGCAGCAACCTCTTACGACGTCGTTCGAGTAGCTAAACGCCTTTTTTCCGCTTCCCAGATGCGCTTCAAATGCGTGTCATCCCCCTGAGTGGCTTTTGAGACCTCTAAACAAACTGCTCTGTCTTAGATTCTGCGCGTGTTGTTATTTGATTGTAGTAGCAGTTTTGATCAGTGAATTCCGCTTTGGAAGCGGACTGACCGTAATGAATTGTTTCAGCTGTTGGGGGGACGAAACGGGGCTCGCAAAGCTGGAGGACGTCGCGGAGGCTATACTTTTCCATTGCGTCGTCTGTTTCCGTAGACTCCGAGTCCGCTAGAAGTGCCACTGTTACGTTCGCCTCCGTTCCCATAGGTTTTCGGAGGAGTTTCCAGTATTTGCAAAGCTATATCGTATTTGGAAACGCTAATCTTCCTACACTCTTTCTTTTAGCTTGTAATAAAAGATGTTTATCACTTATGTGGGCAAATGTTTTGGGGTCATTTCATTTTTACGTCTACACGTACTCTCACCGATTTTCTAAGCTGTAGTACGTAAAACACAGTCGAGTTTATGCTCCTCTATACTGATTAATAGGCGATAAATTACCACCTACAGTCGACTTTCTGCTTTCTTCATCTATCTGCCGCTCAAAGCGTAATGCCCTTTCGTAGACAATGTCAAGGCTGGTCATTTTCCAGGCACACATTTCAGAGCCAGTAAAAATATAAAGTTTTCCGCGACATCTGCTTACCCAGAAAACAAATCATTGGCCTCATCACGTCCTGCCTGTTCTAATTTAGGCACAAAACCTTCGACTATATGTATCATGTAAGAGCCAGCACTGCTTAGCCCAAAGCACTTCATGTAATTACTCAGTGAAATCACTCAAAAAGATCGTAAGCTTCAAAAAATAAATCAAGACACTTCCTACTGCTACTTCCACAGATAGCGACTTTGGTTGGTTGTCATTGAAGTGGGTCAGAGGGTAGCACCATCGAGGTGAGTTACCACTTCGTTGATAGCCTTATGTTTTACCATCGCTCTCCATTCATGCCACTTACAAATCATGTTTCTAAAACGTGAAGGGATTAACCAGGCTTTATTCACTCGCTTTCGAGTACGTGCATATGCAACAAGCCATCGGCAAAGGAGAGGCATTTCCAAAAGGGGTACGTGTTCGGAGGCGCTGACACTCATCGTAGGCGGGCCGTTGATAAAACCTCGCCAGGAAAAAAACATGATTATGGTCGAGGAGTCTGCAATTTTGTTTAGGGGTGGACGGCTGGGTGCTTGTCCTCAAAGATATTGACTGCTGGCACGGAAAATAGAGATCTGGATCCGTAGTGGTCTTCTATTTACATACGTCTCAAATAGCTTCTTTTTTTTTTATATATATATGCTCGGTATCTCAGTCACTGCCTCCCTGTGTTTGCCTATTCCCGCATTGCAGAGGTCAATCAACCTTTTCAACACATTTGGCATGCTATCTTCCCTGGAGAATATGACTTTGATAACGTTATATTTTAAGTATACGCGCATGTAACGAGACTTTGTTTTTACTTAAATATCGGTTATATTTTTTTCCGATTTCACTTATATTTAATAAAGATTTATATCATGAGTATTTTTTTCTTTTTATCTCAAACCGCCGACATTAGTAGGCAGATTATTGTGCTCTTCGATTACAAATTTTGATATTATTTGTGGAATAGTTAATTACTATGTAAATTGAAAGGCGTTTGTAACTGAGTGTAAACGTTGTTGAAGCGAATGTTCCATGAATCTTTATTTGCGCTTACGGAACCCAGCAGAGCTTAGTATCTCATTAGATTGCTACTAACTTCACTCGTATGTCATTGCATGAGTCCCTATAAAACCTTATGTGCAAAATATGAAGGTCGTATTGAATACATATTAGCCCAAAATGCAAATCCACAGCCAGTGCAGATAATCGAAACACGTGTTTGTCACGATTAAGATTGCCCTGGTATTACGTTTCTGAATTACAGGACGGTATATTTATATATATATATATATATATATATATATATATATATATATATATATATATATATATATATATATATATATATATATATATATATATATATATCGAACGGCTCCGAATATGACTGTAATAATTTAGGGTTCTGTAAGCAAATAGTAAATCCTCACCTGTGCAGTTTTTGTTTTCAGAAGTTCACAACCGATTGACTTTTTACTTTACACCTCTGTGTCATATAATGAAATACCTTTAATTCCTTCTGCTGTTCCGAAAGAGAGTGGACCTACCTACATCTATTTTTAATGGAGTGTAGATATTTTAGTTCGCAAAGCCCTCGTGCACTTCGGCTTTAAGACCCCAATTGTTTTGCAGCTCTCAATACATGTTTTTTTGGGGTTGATTATTTTCTTCTAGATTGCCAAACCTGTGAGAGAATTTAATAAATGAATATTAGAGTTCCTGCGACTTTTTGCAGGGGGCTGATTACAAGAGACAATTCTGTTATAATATAAAAAGGTACCCGAACTGATCGTTGAACGCTTTATAACTTCAACAAAATTAGATGGTTCTTATCTGGCAACATGCCCATTTCTTTTACTCAATTGCACTCATGGAAAGCTCTAAGCCTAAGTCACGTCTATCTTAGACCGAAAGAATGTGATCGGGATACTTGATGTGCTAGAAGGGTTCGTCCGATATCCCATCTCCCCAGCCTTAAATATTTTATGCGAAACATGAGAGCCCTGGCACTATGTTTGTCGATAAATTTTGCTTTCTACGTCACTAAGCAACGGGACACGTGGTGTTGTATAACGTATCTTATCCAACAAAATCGCATGCCCCAGATCGGTCGATATTATGCCACGCGGTATATGAACGCCGAGGCTCTCTGTAATCTGACCTATATAGGAATTTGTGTTTGTAGTCTCATCCAGAAAACTAAGAAAGCAACTTTCACCTTTTCTCGAAGTTTTATAACTAACGCTTCATCGCTATAGGGCAGGGGTCTCAAACATATGGTCGGCGACTCACTAGGACGCGGCCCGCAAACAACCGACTACGAGTCCCGGTTCCCATGTCTCAAGCGCTAGAACTAACATGTGCCCTTGTGATCTTATTTCGCCGATTCATTTTCGCTCAAAAAGTAACTCTGCGCTTTTAACGTCTGAAAACAGAAATAAAAAGAAAAACTCGGGAGGAAGGACGACGTCCCGAGTTTTTTTATTCTTTCTGTTGTGAGTAAATGCTACAACACGCTCTTCAGTTAATTGATATTTTAACGTATTCACATAGTTTATAGTTATTTGTCTTCATTTGCCCTTTTTTGCGGTTTATATTTTGCTTCTCAGCATGTTGTAATGTACAACAATTCCTCGATCTCTCGATTAGCAGGAGCAACGGCCAAAGTTAAATCTACGAGCTCGGGATGCTCGCCTTTAAAACACAAATATCGCCATTAAAAGTCTAGAGTTTGTATTGGGTGTTGTAATAAAACTCGTCAGGAAAGCAAGAGCTGTCAAATCAACTGATTGCATTTAAAGACATGTTGAGCTTGGGATCTTTCTGAGTGAATTGAGCAAGGGGAGCGACAGTGTACGTGCTCGTTCGCGGGGTGGTGCCACCTGATTATTGTTATGAAATCAGGTTAGGGGCCAATGTAGTCATAGAAACAAATAAATTCTAAAGATGTCAGTGAAAAAACTGTGAGTTTAAAAAAGGCATAAAGCAAGAGACCTCCTATCTTTCCATTTTTTCAGACCCCCCTTTTCTTTTTAATTAGCCAGAAACCTTTCCTGTGTGGGCTATATGGCCCCCATACTCAGTTGAGTTTGAAGCCACGGCTATAAGGTAACAGGGTATAGACGGTAAGAGGTTTAAAATATAAAACGAAATTTAAATAAAGTTAAGAAACTGTCACAGCAGGTGTATACAAAGTCAACCTATATTTTTCGAGCAGTTGTATTAGTTTAGAGTACATTAGAGTACATTGACATTTTTCAAATTATTCCCAACTTTAACATCCGCAATACGATTTGAGATTTGAAAAACATGCTAAGTTTTAAAGCAGGAGGTTTGTACTATAATAAACTTTTAACCAGCTTTGAATATTTTGGTCATTTTGCCCATTCACAAAGGTAGCAAGACCGATTATGAAGAAAACTACAGGCCGATATTCCGGCTTTATGCCTATGCAGAAATATACAAAATATTGTTGCTTGTGCATATTCCAAATTTTAAACGTTAAATTAGCAATTCATGGCATAAATATTCACTGGTATACCTGTAGAGAACAACCTGGCATCTTTTTATATTTTGTATCGCTGATTGTCATTCAGAGCGTGATTTTAGACACCGTATAATTTGATAAATCGAAGTCTTTTGATCTAGTCAACCATTCAATTCTTCTGCATAACTTAAGGTCATTTGGATTGAGCAACCAGGTTTCTACATTTTTTTAATTATCTGACAGAAAGAAAGAAAATTGTTCGGATGTTGGAATCTATTCAGTATCTTAATAAATGTTCTCAGTTCTTGAACTCGCCTTTTAGACATTTTGCATTATGGCGAAGACATAAAATTATTTCGGCAGGTTTCATCTAGCGATGCCGGTCTAGAGCTGGTGAATGATATTAATTCAGTGCATAAGTGGTGCTACCGCAATTTGCCTAAACTAAACCCTCGTAAAACCGTAGTTTTGTCATTTTAAAAGAAATTACAAATTGTACGCTTTTTTGACTATTTCAACATTTTACGTCTCCATAGGTTTCAGTGCACGAAATATTTAGGAGTATATATATCTTTAATGAACATACTTCATGCATTATGAATGCTGATTTCCGGATGCTAGGTATCATTTCCAGGGTTACGCGTGAATTCTCATGGTATTATTTTATATTTGTTTATATTTTTGTTTGATACTTAGCGTCTTGAGTTCAGTTCAGGCGTTTGGAACTGTATCGTTTGTACAAACAAGGCTAATACTGAAAATGTGCACAGACTTTTTTTTAATTGTGCATGAACGTTACACTGACTTCACAGTTAATTATGGTTAGGCAAGACCTTTACAACAATGTGGTTGCCCTTCACTAAGCTCGAGAACACTTGAGCGTCATACATTTTTTTTTTAAACCAAGTGCTTGCATAGTTTATTGATTTTTCAATCCTTACGTCAGCTGTATGTACTGTATTTATGTGCCGCGAGTAATGTTGAGGGTGACTCTCACTTCCTCAGCTATTAACCTAACCAGTCCTATGAACCGCATACCCCATTTCTATATTACATTCAGCAGAACAAGTGCATAACGTCTTTAGCTCAGACATTCAACTTTTTAGGTCTTTTCTGACAAATGTTTAATAACACAGTGTCATTTAAACATAACTTGCTGTGAGCTCTGTGTTTGTTTTTATTTTAATTTGCGTTCGTTATTCATGTTTGTTGTATGGGCGCTACATTTGTTATTTTCGTGTTCGTTTTATGGGAGCTACCTTTGCTATTTTACGCATTTCTGTTTCTTTTTATGGGTGCTACCCTCGTTACTCATCGTTATTTATCTTTATTCGTGTTCGTTTTATGGGTGCTACCTTTCTTATTTGACATCATCTCACACCCTTGGTAAACGTTCACTTTAAAGGAGCTCCGAATAAAGTCCTTTAAAATGCCATCTAAGAGTTGGCTTTGCTAGTTGTCAAACCTACATAGAATACTGTGTAACGACACCGTTGATTGATCATCTGCATCTCGAATGTGTCATCCTTTCTGCGCATCATAGTCATGGCAAACTCTATATTCATGAGCGCATAAAATGGACTTATGATGATGATAATGATATTTTGGGTAGACTTTTCTGCCTTGACTCCCTACTTCCCCCCCCCCCCCCCCCAACCCACACCCCACTTTATGTTTTTATTCATTTATGCTATATACTCTCATTCCTTGTCAGGACTCTTACGTGAGTAGGAAAAAAAGAAATATTTCAAACAAAAGTCCACTGTACTACAGGTTTGACTTGAGCTAGTCCGTACATATTGGATAGGCTCAGCTGAACAGTTACCACGTAGCTGTTCAGCGGTGCGTATGCATTTTCCTCTCTCGGTTCTTTCTACGTTGTAACTATTCAACTTACCCTGTACAAAAGGGGACTGGTTCAAGGGCCACACCCTCATTGAGATATAAGCGTCTCATTGCGCTATAGGTCTCATTCAGTCTCATTAAGTCAATTAGTCTCATCATTGTACCATTGAGCTATAAGTGTCTGAATGAAAAAACAGTGATTAATAATCAATGATTTAATTGTCATTGACCCTTAGACCGCAAAGTATGTTCCCGATGTGACACTGCAGATTTATGCTGTCATAAATAGCCAAGTCGGAGTCAGCAAAAAAAAAATAAAGATACCTTACTATTTTAAAAAGTTTGTGAGCCCCACTAATACGAAATTTCTCTCAAGGAAGATGGATGCTCAAATTGTATGGTACGTTAAGTCCCTAAAACTTAGAAGAACGAAAATATGAATTGCAATAACTAAGTCAGGCAGTTAGGTATATATTTTTAGAAAATAAATATATATATACCGTGCTTTTTATGTTGAATATTATGACAACCGTTTATACTCGTTTTGACCTAAAAATACGTTTTGCGCATTGTTCCTACGCCCCACGAAGTAGTTCTTCAACAAGATTTGGTTGTTGGTGGAAGAAGCAATGCTATTAGCGTTTGAAACGTGTACGTCTTTATAATGCAACATATATCTAATCTAAACAGCACCTACATATATTCTAGTTCTCCAAATAAATAGGAATGTGGTAGGGCTCAGCGAGCAGCCGAACTTTTGTTACGACGGTTTTCGAGGTAAAAACGAGTATAAGGGTTCTAAACACGCGACGTACAGATAGCTGTGCCTCGTTTCGCTTTAAAAGCAGACGCTCACCAGATTTTTTGCTTCAACAACATTTTATAAGAAATGCGGGCTTCGTGACTGTCCAATAAATTAAAGTATTTTGTTGAATGTTTTGTTTATTGTGTGTAAAGCATTTTTGAGGTTGCAATTACAGTTTTAAGGAAGCCTTGTACGATCCTGCTGTGTATATTAAGGATGGATTTTATTGGCAGTCCTAAGAAAATTGAGGTTTCTTTTAGGTGAAGGTATCATTTTATATTATTACTTTTATATTAATGTTTTAGCAATATTCACGACAATTGAATTTTTGTTTTGCAATTTTTTTTTATAAACTTCGAAGACAGATGCCCTTGGTAGCCATTTAAAATATTGACAAGCTTTCAATTTATATCACAGTTTACAAAATATGATCTACCATTTTTAGCTAAAACTGCTTTTCTTTCATCTGCCTCGCATTAAAGTCGCTTTATAGTAAAATAAAGCAAACCATTGCTCAGTACTCTTATTATATGAGCACGCAAAGCATAATTATCAATAAACTACAAACAACAAAACTATCGGAACCATTTCTTTTTGTAAACGCGAACTTCTGTTTTACACAATGCAGACACGTTTTGTTTCTACTTGCGAGAAAAAAAAAATATTATCTGGTTCAAAACACGTTTTGTTGACGGAATGCAGTAATGCAGTGATGCTGCAGAATTCCATCAATGAGGTTCAACCGATCAATGTTATGAAAAACGCTAAGCAAGCCCAAATTGCACGCGTGTTTGCTTCTGCCACAACGATTTCATTGAGCACTGGCATAAAACAAAAACACTAAGGGTTTTGAAAACAAAAGTGGTGAAAACAACTTCTCGTTTTGATCGTTCTGCGCGACATTCCTCCACGTGTTTGAAGTGTTTCAACAATGGAGTCTTGTCCACGCGCATCTCGCAGCGCGTGTCATTAACTGTAATATAACTAATTTATTTGCATCCCCTTCTATTTACTTCAATATTTGCAAGAAATACAAAGCCATTAAAAAGGATATATATTGACGTCCGAACGGCCCAGCCCTGAAGCCAAAAATTTCGCGTATTGACACCAGCTAGCTATGGCATGCAATAAACCAGAATTTGTTGTCGCGTTAACCATCTGCTGTTACAAAAAATGTCCTGCAGTTTAAATATACAGCAGTATCGCTTCTGTGGTCACCGCTTGCATTAATGTAGCGGCGAGATAAAGTTATCTGCGTCCTTGGTCACTTGTTAACTTTGAAGCCATGCCAGAGTGCATGCCAAAACACAAATCATATGATCTAAAGGTCGTTTAGAATCTTAGACGTTTTATCCCTATTTATGTTATAGGCGTCAAGTTAAGCGTCGAAAGGTTATACCCAGCAACAAAACTGTAATGTAGAATGTTTTTATAATAATGCAATTAAATGCAAAGGCGCAAGCGAGCTGGACAAGAATAATGAAAATAATCCCTGGAGGAAGGGGAACAAGAGGGACAAAGGACAAACAGAAACCTCCAAACACAGCTAGGTGACTGGTGCGCGGCTGAAAAAACGTTTTTTCAGCCGCGCACCAGTCACCTAGCTGTGTTTGGAGGTTTCTGTTTGTCCTTTGTCCCTCTTGTTCCCCTTCCTCCAGGGATTATTTTCATTATTCTTGTCCAGCTCGCTTGCGCCTTTGCATTTAATTGCATTATTATAATAACCTTAAATTGCAAGCTTCACCCTTGTTGGTGTTAGACTGGTGGCAGCTGATAAAACCCGTTTGCTCTACTGACGTCTAACCCCAGGTTAGCTCAGTTGGTAGAGCGCTCCACCTGTAATGGAGAGGTCCCGGGTTCGATACCCGGACCAGGCGAGTTTTTTCAGCCGCGCACCAGTCACCTAGCTGTGTTTGGAGGTTTCTGTTTGTCCTTTGTCCCTCTTGTTCCCCTTCCTCCAGGGATTATTTTCATTATTCTTGTCCAGCTCGCTTGCGCCTTTGCATTTAATTGCATTATTATAATAACCTTAAATTGCAAGCTTCACCCTTGTTGGTGTTAGACTGGTGGCAGCTGATAAAACCCGTTTGCTCTACTGACGTCTAACCCCAGGTTAGCTCAGTTGGTAGAGCGCTCCACCTGTAATGGAGAGGTCCCGGGTTCGATACCCGGACCAGGCGAGTTTTTTCAGCCGCGCACCAGTCACCTAGCTGTGTTTGGAGGTTTCTGTTTGTCCTTTGTCCCTCTTGTCCCCCTTCCTCCAGGGATTATTTTTATTAGAATGTTTTCTTCCCTAAGGAAGACGAAAAGTCCCACTGCAAGAATTTGACAATTCTAAAAACAAAAGGCGTTTCTTTTGTTTTACTGTTAACATATGTTAATGTTTATACGAGCTCGTTTTATTTCATGACATATTTTAGTGACTTTTTTCTACTGAAAATTAATTTTTGTCCGATGCAAAAAAAAAAAACTTTGTATCTATGGCGAATTTGAGTCGCATAATTATTAGAGGGTTAATTATTGCTGTGTCCGTAAATAAATTCAATCAACCATTTTCAGAAAAGCCAATAAATCGGTATTAGCAAAAAGGAACACAACCATCATACAAGGGTATTATTGTAACGTGTTAAAAAAACTTCGTTTAGAGAAAGACAAAACAAGAAAAACAATTTAGAGATAGTTACGGCTACCTCAGATCAGAGCTCAGAAATTACACAGTACAGAAACATTCGTAGGGAAACTTGCTTAGTGCAAAGTTTTATAATCTAATTAAATCTTGTACTTCTAAAGAATTTGTAATTGACAAATTTAGAATGCCCTTTTGTCCACTTTTTTAGAGATGATCAAAAGACTTATAGGTAACGAAATAGGGGATAAAAAATGAAATTATATTGAACGCCTCTAGGGCACATGCGCGTTAGAAGAACTACTAAAACTCCACGTGGTCGAAGAACCTAGCGCTACAAGAAAAGACACTGACAAACAAAATCGGGAACATAAACCCGCAATTTCGAAACTGAAAGGCGAGTCTAGCGAACACACTATGTAACGACGTGCCCGGTGACAGGGTGATTGTCTCGAAACCGGCGGGCGCTTTGCCCGCCAAGAAGAACCGACATTGAAGCAGCATGAAGCGGGGATTGTAGACGATGATGCATCACGCGCCAGCGACCAACACCCCCTGACACTTTGCTCTCCGCCGGATCACCTAATATACACGAAAGTGTAAGATCAGAAAACAATTTCCGATAAAAAGTGAACGCGGCTTCGCATTTCTCCGCTTCCCCTGAAGGAGAGAATGGGGGAAGGCATACCCAGCATGTCGATTTCTATCCGCCCCTTCAGAACGGTCAATCCCATCGACTGTTCGAGTTTACGGATTCACGAAAGAGAACTCTGCCTCATAGTTTCGGTGCCCTCTGCCTTTAGTAACTCGGCATAAATTAGAATGTCGGGCTAGTTTCGCTCTTTGTTTTGCAAGAAATATTGGCCGTTTAAGAAATGGAGGGCGTAGATAGTCTATTGAAGCAGTTCGATCGCTCCGGAATTGATGAGAGCTCAACCTTAGCCAATAAGAATTCCTACCGGCCTTAGCTGATAACAATAAGATCACCAAGAAAGTGTCAACATAAGCCACGTACGCTTATATTAGTTTTAAGATGTGTTAATTTTATATTGATTACACATTTACGTCGTATTGCATGTCCCCCAAAATTAAACAAACACACTTTGATCGATTACAGGTCTCCACTTTCTAGTCAGGGTACGTCATATAACAAAACAATTTAGCGCTGCTAGATTAAAACATGTTTTCGTTTATATTATGCGTATTTATAAAGCCCTGGTGGTTAATTAAACGCAATAATTTAATCACGATTTCCGTAAACAGGCTAGCACTGACAAAAAAAAATTGTATAATGTTTAACCACGCGGCACCAAGAGTCAATTAAGAAAGAAAGTGAAGGCATGCTAAATTAATTGGGAGATTGCTAAGCTGTGTACAACAAGTTAGGGTAGGCTCGAGCTGTCAAACTTTGTCTGCAAAAAAACGCGGGCAAGCGCAGTCCTGCCAAAGTGTTGTGCAAACAACGCCGCGTTAAACGCGAAATTCGCGAATGCCTTTTTTTATTTTACTTTCAGATCGTTTCCAAGGCAATAACACACGACCGTTCGTTCGAACGCGGCTTTGTTGGTTAAGCGAAACAATGTGCACATACTACGTCATTTACACTCCTGTTGAAAGAGGCGGGTCTACTCCCTGCTGGACTTTAAACATAGCCTTTATTTAGGTAAAAGAAAATTGGATATTTATTTATTCTTCTCGAAATTATATTCGTATCGCGACTCATTAGACCATTTTGAAGTTTGGTAGCCGGTATCACGGCCCCTTATTAACGCAATTTTACTGTTACGGATGGAACATGTAGCAATAATATACAGGAAGTTTCCGAGAAAAGATAACCGTGCTTTTCTGCCCTGGTAAATAAACAACAGTATCGCTGAATGCTCAAGCTCGATGAGAATGTGACGCTAGCGGTTGGGATAAAAGAGAGAGAATTAGAGAACATGACGTTGCCTGGATCAAAAGATAATTAAGAAAAACTAGGTTTCTACAGGGTGATGCAAGGAGACGCCAGGCTCTTTAAATCGACCGGAAAATTCGGTTTCTTAACCTATCGCGCTACGACTTTGTGCAGCGTTGCCCACAGATGGTGCATTTTGTTTTTGTAAAATTTGCAAAGAGCGAACTTAGCCTGAGGAAAAACTAAAGAAAGAAAAAGGCTTAGCTCCTATGGAAACGCAGCGACGCCACCGGTCTTCAAACAACACGGCGCCGTTTCGCACGGGAGACAAGAGATGGCGCAAGCGGTCGCGACGCCAACTGCCGCCAACAAACGAGCATCGACGCCGAGTGCCGGCGTCTTTTCTTTAGCAGACGATGTTTTCGAATCAAAAGCGGCGCGAGCTTTTTTCATATCAGCTGTTGTTTTTGTTTCTGCGACTGTCGTCCCCTGCGGAACGTGCGCCGCTTTTGAGTCGAAAAGATCGTCTGCTAAAGAAAAGACGCCGGCTCTCGGCGCCGTATGCTCGTTCGTTGGCGGCGTTCGTTGCGCCATCTCTTGTCTCCCGTGCGAAACGGCGCCGTGTTGTTTGAAGACCGGTGGCGTCGCTGCGTTTCCATGGGAGCTAAGCCTTTTTCTTTCTTTACTTTTTCCTCAGGTAAGTTCGCTCTTTGCAAATTTTACAAAACAAAATGCACCATCTGTGGGCAACGCTGCACAAAGTCGTAGCGCGATAGGTTAAAAAACCGAATTTTCCGGTCGATTTAAAGAACCTGGCGTCTCCTTGTATCACCCTGTATATGCCAAAGTCCATCTAAGCCTAATATTTTCAAAACAAGAACTGACGTTGTAGACGCTTATGGGATTTATATCAGTAAAAAAACAATTTTCAGGAAGAGAGAGAATAGTGTCTTATTTCTTGCTGACAAGTTTTTTTGTTTTGTTTTTTTCCCTCACAGAGATGCCACAGGTGCCTACAATGTCATTTCTCGTTTTGATGACGTGGACGTCGGCTCATTAAGACATTCTGTTTTTATCAATTTTCTTTTTATACAGGTAACGTCATGTTTTCAAACTTGGGCGTTCTCTTCTGTCCGATAGCGTCCCATTCTCACGGAGTGTGAGCTTTCTGCGATGCACACTTTATTTGCATGGGCCGAAAAACACGATTCTCTTTTCTCTCGAACTCTCTCTTCTTATACGCCGGTATACTACAGTATAGACGACTGTTCACAATATAGTGCAATTGAAGATATTGGACCTAGTTTAAATTTAACTACAAGTGAAGCCGAAGGGGTCTGCATTTATGTACGCCGCAAACACCAGGCGCGTCCAAGAAAGATATTTATTAATAAGCTATCCTACACAATTTGGGTGGCGCCCGTTACTTCGACAAACTTCATGTGTGTGCAGCAGATAACATTAATGTGATTATATTTTTTGGAGCTATACATCAGCCGTAACATATAAAGAGGAACATGATGCAAGCGTTAGCTTAAACAAATCAAGACTAGTATTTTGCATCAAGCTCAGTGCCGCAATTCGAATATTACGTTTTTCGTTTCCGCGGTCCCTCGCTTAAACTTTAAAGAAATTGTTCATTTTCTAAAGTATCGTATATTTATTTTGCTGCTTACAACAGCCTCACTATGCGCTGCTGTGCGATGATACATTTCGGAGGGCACAAAAAGAAACGTGTTCTTCAGATAAATGCCAAGAAATAGCAGCTTCATACTCACAAATTCCTGTGGTGATAACAAAAATACAAAAGCAGCAATGTACACTAAACTTTTACGCTTGAAAGTGGCCATTAGTGTATCAATATATATATCAATAAACAAAATCTTAAGCATTTCCTTACGCGGAAAGCTCGGAAACGTATACTTACATAAGCTTCAGGGTTTGTACGCTATATTTTGTCACATTTCAGTGAGACAGGTTGTCGTATTTTTTGTTTGTTTGTTTGTTTAATGTTACATCTTTTGAGAAGGTTAAATTCTGCTCGTGAAAATGCTTGTATGCTTCCAGCTGCACTATTCTGCCGTTTTGTCCCGAGATGCAATCGATATCCTGCTTGTCCCAGAGGCAAAAAGGAGCCGACATTATTGCGAAGGAGAGCAGCGACATATGTCGACTCCTACTAAGAAACATGCCTGGCTCATATGCACAATGACGATGCGAAGAAAAAAAAAAAAAAACAGAACCAGACGACCGAACTAAAGATCGCCTCGTACAAGCTTCTGTGCTTGTGAGGGTCCCAGTGAACAGCGACAGAGCAGCTGCCATGATAGGAAGTATTTTGCTCTGTTTATTTTTTTCGCCAACTCTTGGTACCGTAAGACACAGAGCTGGAGTCAACCAACTAAGAGAGTCGCCATTTTTGCTACCAGCTCACTGAACAAAGAACTTCGTTTCCCGCGTTCAGTATCGTGCCATCGAACAAACAAAGGAGCCTTGCACAAAGTGCCTTCGGAAATAACGTTCGACGCGATTTGTTTCATGCCACCGCGCCTTTGCTAAGCGTTGAAACAGAACTTGCGGAAAGAGAAAACCAGAAATTTACTTGTTTTGGGTTGCAAGAAACTCGTACCTTTTTGCGGCGTCTTTCGAAATGGACTCCACATGGTTTCTGATTTGCTCTCGTGATGAATGACGAGCGATGATGGCGGAAAGAGGCATATCCTCAGCAGAGGAACGAACCCCCACGCGGTGCAAAATTATGAGACATGTACTTTGAGCACATGCTAGGGCACGTGTAGATATAGACACAGTTGAACATACATGTAAACAATTACGTATGCACGGTCGCACACCCCTATACTGGAGACGAATGCGACGTCATTAAAATCAGTAATCTGGGTCAGTTCATGCCATTGAAAATATAATCTCTCTCAACTAAGTTCAGTGAATTGCAATTAGAAAGTGGACGTTCATGAGGTGGCATCGTTAAGTTTTTGCTCAATTTAAAGTGACCATTTGTATTTTAATCTTTTTGACTTTAATATTTTTCTTCCTTCAGCGCTCACTCGACTTAACCTTCAATAAAATAAAATAACAAAATAATTTGAAGGCCTAGTTGGTTGAACATCATAAAATATTAGCGTTAAAGACAAAAGAACATGAAAGGAGAGTACAGGACAGCATTGAATTGTAAGTATTTTAAAATGAACACGCGGATATAGTAGTGAATTAGGACTTTTGCTATTGCTGCGCATAGAAGGGCGATCCGAAAGAAAACAGTATGATTTTATTACGAAGCACTAATGAGAGAATAGAGAAATTCACTATATTTATAAAGCAATTGTTTGTCTTGTTGGATGCATTGCACCAGTTTTGAGGGGAAAAATTGACCAGGAATGCTTGGTACCCTTTCTTTGCGTGCACAGATAATGTTCGATTTCACTGCCGCTGTTTTCATTTTTATTTCCACAGTGGCTCGAGTTTTAGCTGAGGTCTTCGTAGCACCTTTAACTTGGCTTATTTTTTATTAACAAATACTGCATGTTTTGGATGCAAAAACTAAAGTTTAAATTAAGTAAAAACGCGCCTCCAAGGTCGTTGTGCAAGCTACGTAAGTGAATCCCAGCAGCTCTTGAGACGACGATTCGAGATTCAAACAGAGCCGCTTCTCTGGCGGTTTGGCAACTCCACCGCCATTTTCAGTTTCTATATAATTAGGCCGGTTTCGCGGTGCATATGTTTATACATTTACATGCATCTTAACAAGATAACCTTGTATATCACGTGCTCGTGAACATCTAAACTGCCTTGAATATAATGTACAAAATTAACTAGTATGAGTATTATTTGAAAAGTTCTCTGTGAGAAGCAAGTTTCCAGGTGGCTCAAATCAAATAGGAAATAACTGTTTGTTTAACGCTCAAAACAAAGAAGTAACACAAACGTTTTTGACTTGTTGCAAGTTTCGTTTCAGGTCCTCAATATGTAGTATTCAAGTGGCTTATCAGGATATACTCCTTCGTTTGGCTGTCATCACATTAGATGTTATGCCTCGCCTTGTTCAAAACTGCAAGTTATGATATAGATTAGATCCCTTTGGAATGTCACGGGCCAATTATTTGAAAGTCAGATCAACTGCACAATGGCCGTAGAGCTGCATCGAGAAACGTGCAAGTCATTCCATAAGATAGCAAACGTCGAAGCGCGGCCGACACTGCGAGTGAACGAGCCAATCAAAAAGTGTCGCAGTTGCACAGTCACTAAACTCATCACCTTTTTCTGTGTTTTTTTTTTAATTTTTCAGTGTGCCGTAACGTCGAGGTTTTAGTCCGCCATTATGCAGGGATTCCACAGCTGCAAACAAAGGGCGGTATTTCAAAAGGGGTCTTTTATTTTATACGACAAAAGGGGAAGACCAAATTAAAGCGCAGGAGATGCAGCGAATTTCTTAAAATATACTTCATTAGACAATAAAAAATATAATACAAATAATTGCATGTACATTATAATAAAGTGATTCGTCGAAGTTCCCTAATTAATGGAAACAAATATAAGAAAAACAAAGTTAAAATGTCTGAAATTAAAAAAAAAGGTATTGTATGTTTTATTAAGATATTTACACTGTCCGCAACTACTACACACTCGACAAAACAATCCCATTGATGTTCGATGTTATCAGGCCAGACTTCAGGTTAAGTAGTTTTGTCTGCTTCTAAATTAACGCGCTCTCTCATCTTGGATAAAACTACAAGCGTACGTTTTTCCCTCTTCTCTGACATTTTTCATTCATAATTTATAATTATTTGCAGTAGTTGTTATATCTAACTATAGTTAATCGTCGAATCTTAATCGTTGTATGTAGGCAAAGAAAAAAAACAGCCTCGCAGAACTACCACATGCAGAAAATAGGCATTCACCCTTGTTACATACAAAGGGGGGTACCATATTTGTACTCCTCATCTATTGTCTATATTCAAAAACTTCTGGGCTATCTTCGTATTTTTAGCTTGACGCCCGAGAAGGTGGACGAAGCCAAAAAGGTCTTGGAATATGAAGACAGCTGAAATATTACTACATTTGCTGGCTTCATCCAGACTGCCAGATGAAGCAAACCCACAAAGCCTATCGAGAACGGAAAGACGTACAAGGAAATCGCACGGTCAGCCCCTTGCGACAGTTTAATAAGATCATTAACGTGATTTATCTTTTATAAATGCGACTGGTCACCCTAACATCGGTGCACACCCATTGTGAGATAGGATGAAGACGGCAATGGTCAAAAATAAAGCGTCGCTTACGCTGGCGCACGGCAGGAATTGAACCCTCGCCTCCAGTCGAGAAAGAGATTTCACACAAATATAAAAAATATGTACCGAAGAAAATGAAAATAAAAAAAAAGATGTCGACTGTGAACAAAAACAAAACAAGGGTAATGAACACAACTCGTGAAATATCTGGTTTGAGATCAAATATTTTGTTGAGAAAGCCGCGGTTAAGATTTACTTAAGTTTTACTCTTCAAAAAGGCTTTTTTTGTTGATTGTTTTGGGGTACATTTTCTTGTTTGACCTTTTCTAAGTGCCGGACTTGCTTATATTACAAGCATGTTGCTGGACAACGGCGAAAAAATATTCTAAACAACATTTCTTTTTGTTTATTTCGTTATCATATTTGTTTATTACTTTTTGTTTGCCTCAACAACTTTTAGCTCTAAAAATGGAAAAGGCACTTCATCAAATACTCGCTACTCGTGTGTAAAATGAAATAAAAAAGCATTAGTGACACTGAGTCTTCACATACAAAACAACCAAAAAAGAGGTCTCTCAATTGCGAGCGAAGAGAATCCAAAGTCCGATTACCCCACCGAAAAACAAATCAGCTTCTTTTTTTAAAAATGCAGAGCCGGGGTCGTTAAAATGCGATTTCGACATCGCAAGGGGTTTGGGGATATAGCGCTTTTAGACTCCACGTCGAAGCACCTGGCTGTAGACGTGATGGAGATTGGTTTGAGAGAATATGAAATGTTCGGGTCTTCTAAGACTCTCTTTTCAAAAGTACATACGTATTCCTCAACAGCGCTGCCCATCGTCTGACCAAAAATATTTCCACGTCAGCGTTCAGACATGTAACTGCAGATGTAACGACGCTGTCGACTGCCCTTCACTGATTTTCACTTATTCACACATGTTTACGGTCGGCGTGTCCGCTAGTCAAGGATATAAATTCATTGTCATCGGAAGAGTTGAGTTATACACGTGATTGTTCCTTGTTCTTCGTGAGTATTTACTTGGTTTTCGCTACACTACCATTACGATACTTGAGAACGCACCGACTATTTGTGAGAACTATATAGATCCGCATTGATATCAAGAACAAAAGTTTATAGTTTAGCTTTGCTGATACAACAAATTGGGCATCCTCGATGTGGCGTTTCCCGCTCAAAATATTCAGGCTGTACACGAGTCGTTTTATGTGAATAACCAAATGCACAATCATGCCACAAAGTATTGAAAATACGGACGCACGGGAGGACATATACTTGTATAAAGTAAACGTTCTCAGTAAAAACAATGCCCAAAATATCAAGCAGGTAATGTAAAATTACATTGCGAAAACAACGTTATTTCGAGACTAAAATTAAGGAAGTGATTTTAGAGAGTGTGTGTCAAAGATGCTCAAGGAAAGAAATGTTAAATTGAAATGTCAGAAACCTTTGTGCGCGATGTCTTTCTTACCTATTAAAATGCAATATAGCTGCGCATTTCATATTCTTCGGGAACAACTATTCAATCACCTTTCTTATACATAGAAGGGGTTTACCAAGGAAATAAGAATAACGGAACCACAACACTCATAAACCTCGCCACAAAAAAAAACCAGACGTTTGAGTGAAAATGACTCAACAGAATGTTGAATTTGGGGAGAGTAAATATATCAAAATGGTGTAAACATACAATAAAAACGCGCAGTGTATACCCTTTGAACATTCCTTCGATATCAATCCTGTTACCAGCCAGCTTGTACTAACTTAGGACAAGACCGCGGAATCGAAACTCACTTTTGTTCCCTGAAAATACCTTTCAGCTAGCACAGTTTTCGTGCCAAAATGTGTTTTTTGGCCAGAGTCTGGATACTTTGGCCTCTAATTCGCAAAACAAGTGCCAAACTTAGGTTTCACTGCTCGTAGTTGCTCCAGAGGGTTGGTTAAACATATAAAATAGCGCAAAAAAAAAGACGGACATGAACTAAAGAGGTCAAGCGTTTGTCCCGTTTACACCGTCTCTCTGTATTTTTTAGCTATTTTATATATTTAACTAAGATAAATGAACTAGCCCAGCAACGTACCTTACCCAAGGGTAGGCCTGACTTCTGGTTGTCTGGTCATGATGTCGCAACTTTGGACATAAATCGCCAAACGAGTGCCCGCTTTAGGCTTTACTGCGGATACTTTGGTTTATTTGTCACATTCTTTTTTTAACCAAAGTCTGGCACATTGGCACTTGCGCGGCAAGCTAAAGAGAAGCCACAGAAACAGACACTCACACACAAAAGAATTATCTGGTACTAGCTAACGCGTTGCAGCAAATCCCTATTAGGCCCAAGTTAGGTTCCTAGTATTTATTAAAGTGGCGATTTGGGCGAGTTGATTTATATTTAAGCAATATAGGTAACAGCGCGCAAAACAACGAAGGCGGCAGAGAAGGAGCAGTCAGGATGAGCTCTCCTCCTGTGTATTTCTTCTCTCCCATCTTCGTTGTCTTGCGCGCTGTATCATATATTCCCTAGTATTTCCCAACTTGTGCCAAGTAAGGCGTTGTTCTGTCGTGCTACATGGGTTGAGTTTATCAAAAAGTGATGAATATCCAATAAAAAAAAAAAGAGGCCAGCAGATAATAAAGAAGGTGGGTTACAAGTGTAAAAGTTTGTGTCTCTGAGTCTAAAGGAGGTAAAACGAAACGAAGGAAGTTACACAAGAGTAAAACAATATACAGCACCAGTTCGAAGGTAGCCTGAGGGTAAATTAAACGATGGTTCATGGATTCTAGTTCCGCTCCGACGAATATAAAGTTTTGCTAATGAATCGCTAGAGATGTCGCGATAAACCAGTTGCTGAAAAAAAAAAAAAACCTAGAGACGCTTTGTCTGCCTTTTTTTATTACGAGATCAAAATAAAAGAGCGAGGTGCTCATTTTAAGACGAGAACAAACCTTTTAGGCACAATATGATATCTACTCATGTTTGTAAAGGTGCTTCCTGAACACTCCAGAGAGACACTGCGCTAAACGTTTAAGAAGGTAATTTTTGTTCTTTCTCGAAACTTGGATTGCCTTCGGGATTAGTATCAAAATGCGTGTTCGAGCGATGAAGCTCGAAAAGGTAATACATGTTTCAAACATTTTAGCTAATTTTGTTTCTGGCAGGACAGTGCTCTAAGCACCTCTGAAACAATACTAATATTTGGGAGTTGCATCACTAATTAGCAAAACATCAAATCTTATATAACTGAACTAACCATATGATAATTACTGAAATCAACGGCGATTGATTTTTTTGTTTTATTTTTCTTTCTTATTTGCTTATTTATAAACACTCAGAAGCTTGAGTGACAATGAATGGGCATGCGACAATAACAAAGATGAGCCACACGCGCCCAAAAAATAATTTAATATATGAGTTCGTTGTTAAGCGCTTGTCAGTTTTGTGCTTGATATGTATTTTCTGTGTATGTTTTTCTTTAGGCCTAAGTAGAACATTAGTTATATTTTTCTGTATTTTTGCAGCATTGTTGTTCACTTTTGGTTGAAAATAAATCAGCCATAAATTTGAAATATTGACACAAATAAAAACATAAACTTGATTAATAAAACCTAAAATGACCGTTTACTGCGGCAAACTTGCGCCGATAAACATAAAGTAACAAAGTACATACATAGTTTGACGGCGACAGAAGGACGAATGCTTCAAGCAGCCATGCAAAACTCATCTTGTAAGCTCGTGGGTATCTCTACTCGTTTTCACCTCAAGAACCGTAGTAAAAAAAAAAAGACCGGAAACTCGCGGAGCGCAGTGTTGTACACGTTCCTCAAAAAGAGAAACGGAAGCTCGTTCCTCGTTCCTCTTGATTTTTGGAACGCGTTCCGGTTACAAGTTCCATCTGCAAGAAAGGAACCCGTTCCCATTACAGTTTAAAAAATGGAACGTGTCGTTACATATACGTTACATTTGTATTTTGCTAATTAAAATATTTTGTTAGATGAAACCGAAATTTTTTTTATCTATCCCATTAAATAGCAACATACGAATTTGAATGCCCTGATGGAAGGACGCTAGGAGAAGAAAACAACCGGACGCAAAGTTAACATTTGTTGATATATTCACTTTTAAAAAATCTCAGCGTTTTGCAACAGTCACGTTTGTGGTGGACAATTCAGACGAGCCAAATATACTGTTACCCCCATAGCACGAGCGTTTTACAACAACCTCACACGTTTCAATCTAACAAAGTCCCGTGTTCGAACTTAACAACAGTTGCTTCTCGATGCTGCTGTGAGCAAGACGAGCAAATGGAGAAGAAGGTAGGGCTTTTTGAAGGTCAGTCTTGAAAACTACCAGTCCTTCTTCGTGAAGGTTGGACTCGTTGTTCAGTTTGAAGGTGGGAGAAGAGGACAGAGAAGGAAGGTTAATTTCTGTTCATCTGGCCAATGTTTGGGATACAAGGGTGCGGTGCGTTTGATGTATAGTAACCTGTTCTTTTGGTGTAACTGGTTTCTTTGTAGAAGTTCAGTGATGGCTGCAGTCGGCCTTAGATTTCTGGGTGTATGAGGATTCGTGGAAGCAAGGAAAGTAGCTGAGTTCGCGACGTCCCTTTTTCTGTCTTTTCCTTCGACCAAATGTTCTGATTTCTGTGCCGCAGTCTCGGGCACTGAGAAAATAATTAATGGTCACTAGCTCTCCTGCACCCTACAGTTACCAAGCGAGGACCCCACAAAATAAACCCTAAGTAACAAACAAATTGAACGAAATCCTCCTCTTCGTTACTAAAATGTTTTTCCACTTTTTTTCAAAATTGCCCTTTTACAAATAAAATAAAAATGACCCCACCGGACGAAGAAAAAGAAACGCCGTTCCTTCTTCGGTTCCCGTAACGAGTTCCTGTTCAAGTTTCATGGATACACAATGGAACGGCGGCGTTCCTTCGTTCTTCCTAAAAGGAACGCGTTCCAGGAACGCCGTTCCTTGGAACGCCGTTCCGTACAACACTGGCGGAGCGTAACTAATTTCCACCTTTATGTAAATAATTAAGATATATGTAGGTGCATTTTAGATTAGACAGATGTTATCTTATCAACACGTACACACCTCAATTGCCATACGCATCGCTTCTTACTGCGAGAACCAAATATTGTAACAACTAAACGTAAACCTTTCGGTGGATATCCACCTGTTTAGGAATGACAATGAATGAAAGGAAAACTCTAACCAAAAAATTGATACGGAGCCCGACGTTTCAAGGCCAGTTCGGCCCCTTGATCACGGGTGACTGTTTTTGTCCTTGTCATTGTCTTGCAAATTGCCCCGTGCTGATCGCTTCTTTAAAGCGGCCGTCGTATCTGCACGTGCTTTAGGGTTCGTAGCGCCTCGCGTGACGCACCACAAACCGGACACGTAGGCCTCGAACTGTCGGGCTCCGTTTAAATTTTTTGGGTTCGAGTTTTCCTTTCATTCATTGTAGCAACTACTTCTCGCAGCATATGAATAAGGCGTAAAACACTTTTTTTCTTGAGGTGAAAACGAGCTTAGACGTTTCCGGGCTCGAACAAACAAACAAGATTCTCGACTCATTTGTAACATTCCAGTCATACAAGCAAAAATATAAAAAGAACAAGCGCAGGCGTGGATCCCACCCTTGCCACCGGTGTGGGAGTCGATCACGCTGCTGACTCATTTATACGCACTCGGCATTACTTCCCTCTTGAAAGAAACGTATCGTCCCGATGCAACACAAAATAAAATTGACAACTCGAAACAAAAGGCTACGACCTCGACGATAACATAATGACGACTTCGATGTGGACGCCTATACCATGAAATAGATGACTCAAAAGACAAACCCCGGCCACGACGTCAACAACCATCCCGACTACGGCCTCGACGACAAAGACTGTCATCGTTCCGGACAAAAAGATTGGCGACGACACTGACAATGAGAGAATCAACGACTCGAACGACTCGAACGAGCGGCTTTGTCGCGTTCATAGTCCGGGTTGTTTTCGAGGCCATAGTCGAGGTCGTCGTTGGTGTCACAGTTGGAGTCATCCTCAAATGTTTTTGGGGACGTCGCTTTGACGGTCGTCATCTTCGGAGTTATCGTGTTCACAGGTTGTACGCATCATGAGCATAGATTGCGTTAACACGCACCTCTATTGAAATGTCACAAATAGAAACATAAGCTTGATTAAGAAAACCTAAAATGAACGTTTAATGCGGTGAACTTGTGCCGAAAAACATAAAGTAACAAAGATCGTACTTTGACGGCGACGGAAGGACGACTGCCTCAAGCAGCAAAGAAGCTCCTTCCGCAAGCGCGTGGGTATGTAGAAGTTTCCAAGCTCAAACAAACAACAAGATTCTCGGGTCATCTGGAACATCCAGCTATGCAAACAAAAGAAAGATAAAAAGGACAAGCGCTGGTGGGGATCAAACCCCAGACAGCGGCGTGGGAGTCGAGCACGCTGCTGCCTCAACTATTCGCACACGGCACTATCAGGTCTATATATGAGTGTCAAGATCGGGGGGGGGGGGGGGGGACATTTTTAATTAAATATTAGGTGTAGCGAGATTTATGTTTTGCTATCGAAGTACTTGTTGTGAGGTAACAATAGATGAAATCAGTTACGGAGTACCCAGAGGTTTGTTAAACTTTTCCTAACTTTAAACTGCTAACACGTGCAGTACTCTTCTCCGTAAGTATTAATTCCATCCATATATTACGCTTCGAATTTAAACCATAAACAATAAACCTAGACGTCTTCGGCAACTAAACGCAACACTATACGCGCTAAAAATAGGCAGTGTCTTCTCTGCGGCAGCGGGTAGAAAAAAATATTCCGAAGTTCTATCGGCAGTCCGATCCAATTGGCCGGCTGACGTCACATGAAACCTTCCTTTAGAATAAGTTCCCGAAATCCTACCGGCATGCGCCTCCCATTGGCTTTCTGAAAGCATGTGACAACCGCCGGGAAAATACTGACTTTTTTAATTTCCCGGCATTTCGTGGAAACTCGTTTCATGGACGTTTTATGAAATCGTTCTATAAAACGTCATTCGCCGCTTCGTGACGAATGACGTTTTAGCGAACAGCAACGTTTTAACGGGGACGCGTAACTGGGACGCGGGTCAACCCATCCCCCCGCTCTGCACTAACGCTGCTTCGCGGCGGCAGTCTGTGGCGGCTCATTACAAAAAGTGTTAACCCACCTGGGCCCACCCGTACACGCCGCTTCCAGTCTACAGTCTAATATATAGACTATGTGGTTGACACGTGGTAAAATCGCTGACATCCATTGTCCCAGCCCAATAAAATGCAAAACAAATTAGACGAATGAAAGCTAAAGAAGAAATAATTTCATTTTTTTTTTAAAGCTTTGCTCATTACAATTTAATGATACAAATTGAAGAATGTTGCTTTTAGATTGTAAGCCAGAAGTAGACTCATAAAAATTATCTTATACGTACACTTTTTTTTTCATGAGTACGTTTTGAAAACATAAGTTAGACGCTCTTGCTTAGTATTACTTTGACCTTAAAAGAGCAAAACTAGTGTAGACACGGCTTGGAAGGTAAAATAAATTTGTGCATCCTTTGCAGCACAAAATTGGGAATCTTCAATTTACACAACTCACCACTTTACTTTCCCACCAGACCTTCATTTGGGCGTTGTTCTTTCAACTCAAACAAAATGTCTCGGTTCCCAAATACTAAACAACAACTTGAGACGAGATCGGCAAAAGCACCAGCACTTTATCCCAACCAATCCATAGCCTGTGGCCGACGCAAGATGGCAGACCTCCCCCTCTTCTGCACTTCCGCATACATTAAACGTAAACTACACATTTACACGAACGCCAACGAAAAGTAACTTTGCGACACCGAAGTGCTTAGTGGGGAAACAAATATGCACAGCGGTGACAAAAGTCTACTTAGTGCAGCCTTGGATGGAATGCCTAAGTTTCGACACAAGCTAACCACATACACGGTCTTGTGTGTCTACTTGCAATATTCACGTGTCTGGAACATTTCCTTCCCCTTATTTTTGGTGGGTTTGTACTAGCTCATTACTATCATTTTTAATAACGCGAAAGGTCTCGGGACAAGGTTCAAAGAGCGCTAACAACGCGTAATTCGGTCATCTTTACTCCCGCCCCTTCCACCTCCTCTCTTTCTTCCTAAACATACCTTTCTCCTTCTCCTCCACTCCTTCCCTCTTTCTTGATTCCCCTCTTTCCTCGAATTTTTTTTTTTTTTTTTACGCACAGAGAGAGACGCTCTCTTTTTCTCACAATCCTTCTCTCTCTTTTAAACCCTTCTATCCGTCTCGGCTAGTAACAGCTGTTTCTCCCGACCAGCCAGGAGGGAAGGGTTAGAACCCAACAGCACCTGACGGCTTCCGAATCCCTTATGCACACGCGGTTCCAATCTGCGTTCCACCTTTCTCCTTTTCTTACTATCCCCTCTACTCCGGGTTGGTTGACAGATACTTCTAACGAGTCGTCGCAGGCACCGAAGGAATTGTATTTCTGAATGATTAATTCAAACGGGATCTGGATTTCCCCTCGGTCAAACAACCTGACTGCGTATTACGAACGAGTTGGAGAGATATGAGGTCGACTCGAAACAGACGTTGAAGGTATTCATATACTTAAAAAAGTTCAGTATCGTGAGTCATTAAAGCTGAACGGTTCTCGCCAGGTGAATACATTATAAGGATAACGAGAAGGGTTCGGTTGCACATCGTTCTAGATTGTATTTAAAACTGAAAATTTCTAACTGGTGCATTTTTCTTGATAAGAAAATATGTTAAATTAGAGATGGCTTGACGTAACAACCGACGCTTGCTTGGTTGTTCGTAAGCACATTTTAAAACATTTTATGTGAGACAGCCAAATTTTAACGATAATAAACCCTACAGAAGGGGAACATGAAAAGGTAAAGACACATGCGACCTGTTAAGAACGTCTAGTAACCGGAGACACGGAACTATAAAAAAAAAATGAACAAACAACACCAAGTCCCATGATTGAGACTCGGTGTTGTTTTGTCCGATTTGTTATCGTTCTGTGTCTCCGGTTACTGTGAAACTTCTTCACCAGCTCGCCTGTGGTTTTACCCTTCGATGATTACCTCCGATGCAGGCCTAAATTTATTTTCGTGGTTTTTTTATCGTCACTGCGAAGACTTGGGGTTGTCAGTCCGTCTTTTCATCGTTCCGTGTCTCCGGTTACTATGGAAGGGGAACAAACCTGAGAAAGAACAAATAAAAATTTCCAAACACAGCTAGATAACTCGTGCGCGATTGAAAAAAATCCGCCTGCTCCTGGTATCGAACCAGGGACCTCTTCATTTCCAGTAGAGCCCTCTACCAACTGAGCTAACCAGGTTTTAGTCATCACTAGAGCAAACGGGTTTTGTCCTTCTTGTTTCCCTTCTCCAGGGATCCTTATAGTTATTCTTAACTACCTCGTTCGCACCTTTCCATTAATTGCATTGTAACCGGATTTTGATACCAAAAAGGTGAACCAAAATGGATAAAGCAAAATTTCCCAATTATACTGCTTAATAAAGTTTCAAGCACCATGAGAACGTACTATATCAAACAAAGGGTGAAAACAGAAATGAAAACATTACCATTAAAATCAAAAATAAATCGCAAAAGAAACGATGTTTCACAATGAATAAAAAGTAACAGAAGTTAAAAGGCGCACAAAACAATAGAAAACCTTAAGTTTGGCTTATGCGGATTTTTTTTATATGATGGGAAGAACTAATCAAGGACCTTCGACTTAAATCATTTAAAAAAAAAATCTAGAGCGCCGGCGTTTAATAACTTCAAAAGGTAAATTTATTGCAAAACGCCCGGTTATAAAACAGGTAAGGACACGTAGATTACCATAGATAGAAATATCAAAGACCTAATTATTCTTGGCAATGAAGACAGTATTTTTTGATTAGAAAAACCTAATAATTCCAGATATTCATTTCGATGAGTTTGGAAAAACGGCTCAGAAAAGAGCTTGAATAAGAGAAGCTGAAAATCGGCTATGAAAAGAGTCGAAAAAAAGTTTAGACTATGTCATTTATATGTTGCAAAGTTTCCAAAGTTAACGGGAAAGGTACTTTGCAGCGTTATATATTATTATGAGAAACGGGACGCTCAGTTATCGCAGGTGAAATGTCAGTCACCGCGTTCTTCACAAAGTACGTATCCATAAAATGAAACGATAACGGATGTGTTAATCCGGTATCCCTTATAAAAAAACACAAAACATTAGTAAAAACTCTAATAACTACACCTTCGCTCTTGTGGTTTCTGGGTCGATCCCCTAGTACTATACATGGTAGTGCCTTCCTTACGCGACGTATAAATTATAGCTAAAATATTAAACCTCAAACCTTGAAATTATTGCATTATTTTTATCAAATTTCAACTTTTGTATAACAGTACCCGACTAATATTAGCATTTGAAAACTATTGTCTAAGTTCCACTTTAGTGTTATAATTAAAACTAAAAGCCAGAAAAACAAATAGGCGCTGTGAGAATTCGCACGATGAAAACAAAGGGCGCTTTAAAATCGGCGTTCAAGCTCGAGGCAGATTACATTGCGTAATCACACTACGAAAAAAGAACGACTTAATAAACAGTCCAGGTGTCAAGGTTCTCAAATTTCAGGGTGGAAAAAAACTAAGGTTCAGTTAGCCGTCTAAAACCTCAAATTTTGTGCACGTTTTAAGTCTAGTATAACTTTCCGCTATGATGTCAGCGGCTCAAAAGTTTGGTCGGCGCAACTGAAAGAGAGCGCGGAGCGTGCGATAGGCTCGTTTCATTCCCAGCACCTCTTCATCCTTATTTAAATACGATACGAACGCAATGCTACACTCTCAGCAGCCGCTTGAAAGAAAGGCCTATTTGAGTGGGGAGAAAAAAAAAGTCTGCACATTTTCAATCAAGGAAAGGAGGGAAAATAACATCCTCCTTTCAGCAACCGGCTGCATCCTTCGGTTGGCCAAGCGTTCGGTTCAACCCGCTTGCTTTAACCCATTGTTGTCTGGGTCATTATGAATGGTCGCGAATCGCGTTCTTGCCTCGGGGGCTCGAAAAACGGAACCGAACGGCTCGTCCTCCTGGCTTCGTTTCCGCTCTACCCTTCGAAACAATAAAAAAAAGAAGGCGCCACCGAAACTTCGACGACTGAGCGATCAATTGCATCCGCTCCGAAAATCAGGGTAAAGAGCCAGTGGATCGCTTACTGGTGACCTTCAGCCTAACACCTTGACAACATGTCCAGTTAAACTCTGTCCTGATGAATGTCTACAGTTCCTGAAGAGTCTTTCGTGCTGATTCTGTTTGAAAATTTATTTTTATTCTGGGTTGTTGGTTTGCCAAAATGTTCACGGATTGTTACACATCTTCTTTGTGACCGGACGATTTAAGTCTCTCGCAAGCTTTCCTTTTGGCGTGCTGTGTTTTTAGCCGTTTTAAACCTACTTATTTATCTCTTGCAGTTTTATTTTTTTACTGTCTTTAACTCAGACATTGAAAAATATTAAAGAGAGGTTTAGTCAAATGTCGTAAACCAGAATTCACGTTTTGTTCTCGTAATAGCCGATTAAGTGAAGAGAAAATTCGCCATTTTATTTTCAGCGATATATTCATCCAAGACAAGAAGCCAACGTAGCACACTCAAAGCGCTGGCAGTACATGATAAATTTACAGCAAGGTTTCTATGTCCATAATTAAATTTAGAAAAAGAAAAATATCCGCGAACGAACCAGCTAATAACGTACGATACCGCAACCAAGTAGGAACTTCTTCGGTACTGGCATACCGTCGAAACCTCTGACCCCGAAGCTCTCCAGTTAGCGTGAAAGCAAATCGTCGGCTGCGTATGTCGGCGTTAATTAAACCGGAGCGAGCGAAATTGTTCCCCCTCAGAAAATGGGTCAGGGGGTCGTGTTCCCTTAAACGAGCTTGGCTTCTATCCTTCAAGGGAGAGAAGGGATCGCGGCAATGGCGGTGTCGTTAGGCTTGCGGCCTGCGTTATAGTATAGAAGGAGAGATTTCCTCCGATTTCTGCCGAGCTTGAAGTAAACTAGCATACCCTGTTTCAAATTCAAACCAAACTTAATGGTACGCGTCAATTTTTTTCGACGGGCATCAGGCTGCCTTCAGGGTGTAACAAGCGCAAAAAAGAAATGAACTTTTTTATAAAACCAATTCTTTTAAAAGGGAGCAACAAGCCTTTCAGGCTTCGTTTATGTTACGTTTTTTAGAGTGTTTAATTAAGGGAACACCATAAAGGTTATAGGTTTCCATCACATTGTTACGTGTCATTTGCTGCAGTTTTGTTTACTGTACACTGTGTTGTATCACGCGTCCAAGTAAACCGTGTGCTACCAGAACGAGTATATTTTCTTCAAGAAAGGCTATCACTTTATGAAACAGTGCAAATCAAGTCCACTGAATGCGCTGAGATCGTTCTTCCGACTTCCGTTTTGCAACTACAATATTTTCGAGTTCCTACTTACGCGGCCGTTACTTAAGAGAGATTAACCACGTTTGGGTTAAGAAAATAATTTTTATGCCTATTCATGTATCCCAGTTTTCTTAAAGCAATTCCAGTATTTGCGTGTTGCTCATTTCATATTTTACGTGCCATTTAGACCAAGTTTGTATGATGGAGATAACGCTTCATACAAAACATAGAGAAAGAGTGTGTTAGTACTAAATGCATTATTGGCATTACGCCTCACAGTTTCTTCAGAATCATATATTTTTCGAAGATATATGTAGTTTCGTGACGCATGATATTCATCAATAGTACACGCAATTTCTAAACAGCTTCGAAGGCAGTCTTTGCAGGTAAGCACTGGCACCTAGTAAAAAATAAAAAGTACCTACCGTTACGCGAAGTAACTTTTTAGTGGTATATCACGCGTTCACGATAAATTTATTACCACAATAAACTCGTCGCTGGCAAATAGCCTGTGTAGATTACAGAAAATCTATAGATTTATTCTTTCAATTATCTTGTATTCACAGTTATGTTATCGTGTGTTTTCTCTACCTGTTAGCCAACTCGCGTTCAAGGTGAAAAAGGGAGGATTTATTGACACGATAGCCTCGGAAAGGTCTGACTGAAATGGCATCGCTAGATCAAGAGTCACTTCCTTATTTTTACAGTAAGTCAATCAAGACCAGCCCGCTCGCCA
Organism: Ixodes persulcatus; assembly: GCA_013358835.2. Lineage (NCBI taxonomy): Eukaryota > Metazoa > Arthropoda > Arachnida > Ixodida > Ixodidae > Ixodes > Ixodes persulcatus. The sequence goes on from JABSTQ010009451.1 coordinate 3,479,219, forward strand.
TAATTCTTGGATAACATAACAATTTTGGTTTTATTGACGAAATATAACACACGCTTGTCCCCAATTAGCCACGATCATCCTAGCTGATGGGCTGGTAACATCATAATAAAGAACAGATACACACCCATAAAAAAGACAAATTATGGCAACCAAAAAAAAGGCAACTATACTCTGTGTCACAATAAGTCCGAGCACAGCCGACACAAGAATCCGACAAAGCCAATCACCTAGTGCCGATAGTGATTAGTTACTGCCGTCGTCTTCTTTTCGTGTTTGCTATCTGTGCCTAAACCCATTAGAGACGAAAAAAAGCATGGTCACTGCGCATTCATTTTGCGTGATTAGTTCTTGCGTTATTAGTTTTAAATGCACAAAGAAGACAAGCGTCATGACGAGGCACTTTTGACGCTCTTCCTTTGGCCTTATCTGATAGAAGCGTCGTTTGAGCTCGAATTTCGTCTGAAACGGAGTAGGGTGCCGTATTATAGCTCAATGTGGCGAACACTAAGAAAATATAAAAGCAATTTGTTGGGCGGGCAACGCAGTAATTGTTCTATCTCTAGACTACGTGACTCTATACTGGGAATAAATAAGGCCCTCCAGTTTACCGGACAAGCTGCAGAAGTGTAGATGACGTCGGAATTCAAGTCTATTATCGTCTATTGTTACCCGTGACGAAACGAAACAAGGCAGCATCCGCCATTTTTGTTCGTACATGGCTATCGGTGTAGTGCGGCATAAGAATGATTGAAAGTGATTTGCAACGTTACTCCGGTGGTTAGGCCCGAGTGGATGTAACACAACGTTTGTAGGTGACCATTCTTCGAGCGAATTTGATATAACACCAGCCGGTCAAGAATGAAACGAGAACACTAGATCAGTAGGAAGGTGGTGCCGGCCCAATTTATATGTGAACCAAATTTACTTTTACCGAATGAATTAGGGACACACACAACGCTTACATAATACATATGATTCTATCCGAAGACGACAGAAGACAAAGAGGACAAGAGACAAAAACACGTGTCTCAATTGCGTCCGTAGTCTCCGGTGAGAATCACGTGTAAGGTTAACCAGCTCGCTCGTTTATTAACCTTGTTTACTTACTTCCTGTTTAGTTTAGTTTTTTTTTTTTAAATTTCAAGTTCAACTTTCACGTTGTTTTAAAATAGTGTTCCTCGCTGAACTGTATGGGTGTAAGTTTTTGTAGAAAAATAAATCCTGCCTAAACTTGGTTAGTCCAATGGTATACACAGTCTTTTTTGATCTTTTAGTAGGAAAACGAGGTGATTCTTAGGGTCTTGCTCTTTTTTCATTATAGTTTGACCTATTTTTTCTGCACACCCGACTGTTTTTATGCGATACGCTCTACGTCATTATTCACCTATTTTTGTTTTTGTTTCTAGCACCCGTTATAAACTATTTTATTTCTGCTTACTTTGTGGTACCCGATTTTTGTTTCTGGGCAAGTGATTTTGTTGTTTTTTGTGTTCGTATTGCCAAGGGTCAATTTTTATTCGGCGTCACGAATGTTTTCTTTGTTTTTTTTTGCGAGCACTGTTTTAGAGCTTTCGTCTTTGTGGCTATCTCAACCAGCGGGTCGATTAATAAATTATCAACTGTTCTGGGTACTTCTCTGTTTATCATGTGTTTAATTGTTTCGTTCGGTCTTGACTATCTGCCATAAATTTGTTCGTGCTTATTTAAGCCCAGCTTCTCTGATTGATTGATAGCTGGGCTTATTTAAGCCCAGCTATCAATCTGATTAGTCCCCTTCTCTGTGTGAACGTGCTAAAGTTCATATTCGCTTCGATTTCGGCCTGGTGAGTTTTCAGCGTACAAATTCTTGTGTAATATAATAATTAGCTTAACACCTAACTTCAAAGTAAGGTGTACGTATTCATCAATCTTAGATTCTTCTTTTTCACATTTAAATGCTTAACTATAGTAGTACTTTTTTAGTTTTTTTTTTTTCTAATTTATATTTCTCGTCCCACGAGACAGCAATAGATCCCCGATCCGGCATTTAGTCAAACATTTTTTGAAACCCTTTATCTAGAGGGTCGGATAATGACGACATAAAATTATAGTGGAAGGACTGGATGAATAGGCACGTGATGTATTTTGATATCCGTTCAAGAGCGTGATGTTTTGCTTGGAACTGCCGTAAGTTGGTGGGGCGTTTACATCTTCAGAACTGGGTGTTCATTTCAACAATTATGAAGATCGCGCGTGGTTGCCGCAAGGTCTTATCATTTTGGTTCTCTATTGGTTCAAACCAAGGACGTCATCGGCAATAAGAAATGTGCTAAAACGTTTGAACTAATTTCATCGATCATGTTCAAAATACGTCAGATGTTTTGTTTATATTATTTGAATGTGTGCTAGTGTCCAACTCAATATATTCGAGGGAACGAGATGTAAATTTAAAAAAACAAATGACAGAAATGCTTTTCAGGGTTACTTCAGAAATGAGACGTTTTCATTGGAGGCGATGGAGGGGAAATTCGGTTCAACTTTGAGCTGGTTTTAGACAACAAATATACAAAAACATAAATTCACTACAATAAAGAATATCAACTTTATAGGGAATATAATTCATTGTCGTTTATTTGTTTGAAAGAAAGAGAAAGGAACGTACAACAGAATAAGAGCGTGACAATCAAGGGCTTGCTAATGAAAGGTGCCGTCAATAACACGAATTCTTATCTCTGCTAAAAATGACATTTCCTCGATAATTGACAAACAGCTAGGCAACGGGCTCATTCTCAGTTCTTTTCTTTTTTTCCGGGGGAGGGGGGGGGAGGGGGATTTTTGTGGCCTTTTTTATTGTCTTCGCGATCCCATATTGTCTTCGTGACTTAGCGCGCTGGCAATTAGAGGGGCGCGTGGGCGGGGCAGTATTGGATTCTTTGCCGTTGAGAAACCTTCGGTTGTCAAGGAAAACGTAATAAGAACTTGCACCTCAGCAACACGTTCTCCTCTTTTAGAAGATTGGAAGGAATGACCTCTGCTGGCTAAATGAAATCAATTCAAGATTTCCAAAGGCACAAACTACGTTTTTCTAGTATATCTTAGATATTCACTGTAACACTTACCAATCTATGATGCTTCTTGCTGCTGTATCAAGCAAGGTAAATTAACAAGGATGAGAATAATCTTCATGTCCTATTTTGTCAGTTCATATTAACATATCACAGGTCATAAAAATTGATAGAGCCACTTTTGTTATCCGTGCTTGGATTACGTACCTTTCAAATATGATTATTCTAAGTCTATTGCTACTAAATGAAAACTTCGCATATGTTTCAAGTTAAAAATATACTTAAATGCGCGTTTTTTTTTTTTTCTTCTTGCACTTATCGACAGAATCCTATGTTGCGATTTGAAAAAAAAAAGTGTTCGATCGGGCATTTTCGGAAACATTTCTAAGCTTGTCATATAAGTTATCAGTTGCATTTGACGGCATTCCAAGCTTCATTGTTAAAGGACGCTCCTCTATTTTTGCGCCCGTCTTAACGCATATTTTTAACTTGTCGTTGCAGAGCCTTACATTTCCTTCCCTGTGGAAGAACTCTATTACTGTGCCAGTACATAAGAATGGCAGAACGGATGATGTAAACAATTACAGACCTGTGTGGTTGCTATTTCCCTTTGCTAAGATCTATGAAATTGTTTTAATTAAACGCATTTCAAACTTTTTTAAGTATAAGATAAGCCCTTCACATCACGGCTTTGTGCGTGGTAGGTCTGTTGAGACAAATCTGGTTTCTTTTTTTAATTTGTTTTCGCCTACTGTGTGTCAACGTGGACAGGTAGACGTCGTATATTTTGACCTTTCTAAGGCTTTTGATCTGGTAGACCATTCGCTCCTTGTACACAAACTAGAATCCTACGGCGTGAGCACCTCCCTTTGTTCCCTGTTTCTAGATTATTTGTCTAACAGACACAATTCCGTTCCTATTCTTGGACATCACTCCCGGCCTTATGTCTCTTCTTTGGGTGTGCCGCAAGGCTCCATACTCGGTCCGATCTTTTTCAATGTGTTGTATTAATGATTTGAGCTCAATTGTTCGCAATTAGGTCATCTTGCAATATGCAGATGATGTCAAGTTGTTTAGGCAGATCATGTCCTTGGAAGACTGTGAAAAACGTATGGAGGATGTTAGGCGTGTGTGCAAGTGGTGTCGTCAGAACATGCTAACGCTCAATTCTTCTAAAACCGTTCTTATGTCGTTTTGTAAAAAGGTAGAAAAAATAAACTCTTGTTACCGGATTGGCAATGATCCCCTGCGAAGAGTCAAGTGCACGCGTGATCTTGGTGTATACATAGATTCTTCGTTATACATTACTGTACATGTTAACAACCTTATAAATGACTCTTTGAGTAAGCTGGGAGCAATTTCTAGAATCACGCTTGAGTTCTCCACATCAACCTGTATTCTGCGGTTATATTTCTCGTTAATCCGGACCAAGTTGGAGTTTTCCTCTGTAGTCGGGAATTGTATTAGTTCTACGAGCCAAGAGATGATTGAAAATGTTCAAAAGCGTTTTTGTTTAATTGTTTACGATCGTTACATTGGTCGTACTGTTTATTATTCTTATGAGAGACTGTTGGAACGATGCAAATGCCCTGCTTTGAGTTCCAGACGGCGTGAGCGCGATCTTGTTTTCCTGTACAAATGTATTCATGGATTAATTGATTGCCCAGATCTCACTTCTGCTATTAATATTCACGTTCCCAGTCGAGTTTGGCGGGTTTCTACGACTTTCTATGTTAATCACATCATTCAAACCAGTCCCATGACCCGTATTCAACACTTCTACAATACCCTTAGGGGAGCAGATATTGATGTTTAACCCAAATTTTGTAGCTTTTAAGACTTTTGTAACTAACCTGTGAACATTATGCTGTGCATCATTACCAAGGCGTCAAGCTGTTCATGAGCATAACAAATAAACAAATGAATGAATGAACGAATGAATGAATGAATAACGTCAAAAAAAGAGAGATCGAATTTCGAACACTCGGTTAGAAAAAGACAGTCACCGAAATTTCAGTCTTTCATATTTTCAACATATGCTCAGACATACACTGCTATACTTAACTACATGTAGCAAAACAGAACAACAGAAAACTTAAAAATATACAACGTAATAGATATGTTTGTACAAAAAAAAAAAAAACGTGTGAACAGTTTTTAGTCTTATTTTTTTTACCCATAGAAAGCACGCTAACTTAATTTCCCAAATTATTATTTTATATACCACACTCTAAAAAGAACCTGGTCGTAAAATAATGCCAAATGGTTCTTAGGCTTGTCGATATTTTGGATTCTAAAAATACTTTTAAGCACCCCCTGAAAGGTTTTTTTATTTAATCTCCTTTTTTATGCGAAGGGTTCTTCATCGTTCAGTTTTCTTCTTAGCGTGCCACGGGGCGATAGTGCTTGAGGCAAAACCATTTTTGTACGATCTGAAATAGGTATTAAGGCGTCCAAAAACATTTTACGAACGGATCTTTCTTAGGGTGTACACCGTATTTAAGCTAAGACTTAAGCGCTACTTCCTGAAGCATTGCTTTTTCTCATACAAAACACTTTACAACAGTGGGCACGGAGGCAAGTGTTTTCGGGACCTCAGTCTATTTACACGTAATGTCCAGATTAAAAGTGAATTATGGGCGGTCCTTTTATTTCTTCATTTATTTATTCTTATTTTCAGTGACCCACCACCAGCTTAGCGCCTCCTTAGTGGTGCACTTATCAATGAATCAATGAGTAGTCAAATGTTAAACAGGATAAAAGCAAAACGTTAGAAAAAAACAATAGCCTCAACACACTTTTGAAATTTACGCTTTTCATAAAAAATATTAAGGCTAGCATTCGCACGAATCTGTTCTAAATTGTTATACGTCAGTTGAAGGCGTGTCATGGGTGCAGCATGGTAAAAGTCAGTAGGGTAAAACAAAGTATAATGTCTACAAGACTTACGAGGAACGTGCAAGTAGATGTGACTGAGTAGCTCTGGGGAATCAATTATACCATTTACAATCTTATACAAATATGTCAGTTCACGAATTGTTTTCCTGTTGTGCAACGAGTCTAACTTCATGAGTTCACAAATCCTCTCATTACTATAAAAATAATTCGGTTGAAAATAACGATCAAACAAAACACGAACGAATCTGCGTTGAACACTCTCAATTATACATGAATTTGTCACTCCAATACAGTTCCAGACAACTGAGGAATATTCAACATGACTACACACCAGTGAATAAAACAAACGTAAAAGACAAAGTGCTTTAGAAAAACTGTGTGTCACTCGTGTAATGGCTCCCAGCACTCTAAAGGAAGCATTCGTAATTGTAGTCATCCTTATGATTGAAATTAATTGCAGGATCCATAAAAACGCCTAGATCAAGGAGGACCTCAACGCGAGTAATATTGGTGGAATCTAATACATAGGGAAAACTCAGAATTTCACGCTTCCTAGAAAATGACGTAACTTTCGTCTTTGACTCATTTAAGAATAGGTCATTTGAAAAACACCACGCCGAAACAGAATCTATATCACGCTGAAGACATTCACAATCGTCAACCGTTTTAACCATTGTAAACAACTTAATACATCAGCAAATAACAAAAACCGCGTGCGTTTAATACAGGAAGCTAGATCATTTACAAAAATTAAAAACAGCAAAGGACCGAGGTTACTGCCTTGAGGAACCCCAGAAGTAGATAAAAAAGGATCAGAAAATCGGCCCGATACTCGCACAAAGTTCAGCCGATGAGGTAGGTAACTATCGAGGAGACGACAATTCTTAAGGGACAGACCGTAACTACTGAGTTTACTCAACAGTAGTCGGTGATTAACTTTGTCAAAAGCTTTGCTCATATCAAAGTAGACTACATGCGCTTGTCCTCCGCTATGGACAGATGGTACAATCTGATGTAGGAAGGAACACAGGTTTGTTTCTGTGGAGCGGCCTTTCATGAAACCATGTTGCTCAGGAATAATCTTCCGACAAAAATATGCATAAAGGCGGGTGTTCAAGACAATTTCATAAAGTTTAGACAAACTACAAAGGAGGGAGACTGGCCTATAGTTGTTAACCATGGATCGATCACCAGATTTATGTAATGGAACAACAACAGAGCGCTTAAAAGCGGTAGGAAATGTTTCAGATGCAAGTGATAAGTTAAATATATGAACCAAAACTGGACAAAGGAGTGGAGCACAACCTTTTACTATGAAGCTAGGAATTCCATATACTTCCGTAGATAAATTTGGTTTTCATTTTTTAATTGCCTCCAAGACTTTAGATTCATTAATTGGATCAGAAAAAGACCTGAAAAAGCAACACTCTAGTGAGATGTTTGTTTCACGGTAGTTTTGAAGATTGCAATCAGCAGATTGGGGCTGAAAGTAGAGTGACCGACGTCGCGGATAGAGCAGGAAGAAACTTCTCTCGAAGGATAGGTCAATAATTGAAGAGTTCTTCGCTACTGTGTTTCGACCTATTTTCGAAATGTTGGGCTCGAGTTTGTTTGTGTTTTTTTGCTTTGTTTTAGAAACGTTTACACCATAATAAATTCTTTTGTGGCATTGTGTGTTGAACAGGAGAGACTAAAGATATTTCTGTAAATCTAACAATTACGGCAATCAGACAAACTGGGAAAAAATTATATCGAAATATCAGTATAAGCGTACTACAGATCTTTTTACAATAACTCCACGTAAATAATATAACGCAATACTTAAGAGGTATGCAAGTTTCTGACGGTTTATCTTTTAAAAAGCTGAAATCAAAGAAAAAGGAAGGAATCAGGTCAAATACATAGAGTAAAATTATGTTGTCTGTTTGGCCCCCTCGTTTCTGTTTTTCTGAATATATATAAAGTTACAGTATAACCGAAAGAGCGATAAATTATAATAAAAACACAACGATAGGTTACATAATTTTTATTATATTTATTTGAATGGAGTTATTGACATAATGTGCTGTAGGAACAAATGCAGTGATTCAAAATGATATGGGCATCTCAGAGTACTTGGGAAGAACGTTACAAAATGCTATGGTCATCTCCGTGTACTGGGAGAGCATTATTAGCATGAACAAAGGCATTATTACGATTTACAATCTCACAAGGATGCCGCTACACTCTACAACTGTCTTAGATTCATTTATTACCCATTTTTATAGCGATCAAGTGGAAAGGGCAGTCATTTGTAGTGATTTCAGTGACAATCTTCAAAACCATTGTGTGTGTGAACCTCCATATATCTCAACAAACAATTAAATACCCACCTATTGTCTACAAAAAAATACAAATTAGTAGCCTGGATACCTCTATGTGGGACGGTGACGCTGCAGTTTGGGATGGGGTGAGAACACAAACTATTGATGATGGTGCTTATAGTATATTTTTTTTAAATGCTTAAACAGCAGAAACATTACTTTCTGTATAAAAATAAGAAAATATATACAAAAATATTCGTAAACCGTGGGTAACTCCCAATTTTATCGGTTAAATGCGCGTGAAAGACTTTATGTTTTCAATCTTTATCAAAACCCGTGAATCCGATGATTAAAAAATACTATATATAAAGCACACCGAAACAGTCTGACAGGGCTGGGCAGAAATACTCCAAAAAGTATTGGGGAATACAAATACTCAGAGATATGTGTTTTAAGTCCCAAATATAGATACTGAGATACATTTGTCTTTTATGCAACGGCATATCCCTGAGATACGTCTGCAGAAACGGCGAAAAAGTTTTCCGGAATACAGATACAGATACTTGCAAAAATACATGTGTTCCCGAATAATGCTACGTGGTGAGAGTGTAGTTCGTGGCGAATGCGAATTGTAATTTATGCTTGTGTTCCTTTTTTGTGCCATTTTATGCACTACCCCTTACCTCGAAATCTTTATTTATTATAATTGCCGCGAAAGAAACAAGTCACCCCCATTCTACTCTATAGTTAAAGAACGGTGAGGAGTGCGTACCATGCTTGGCAAATGTCATCTGCCCGAAATGAACCCCGTTTTGCCGTGAAGGCGCGTCTCAAATTATTGTCCTTTATGCTTCTGAGTCACCCATAGTGTGGGAAGATTGGACAACAGGGCCGTACTTTTTCTCCACTGAACTCTCTTATGCTCTGCTAAATTTGAAAGAGTGGAGGGCTTTCTGAGAGGAGCTTATTTTGTTATTCTTGCTAGTAACCTTCTTTAAACCCCTGTTTTTATTTTGTTGTTGACAGAGATGGGTTATGTTATAGGGCGGGTTTATATAAATTTCGAAGCAACTTGCTCCAAACATATGTTTTTGTCCTTTAAATTTATCTTAAAAAGGGTAACAAATGAAAAAAAGATACCGAAGTAAGGCAAAGTATTGCGATACAAGCGATACATTGTGAATGTATTTTACTACTGAGATACAAATACATTTTTCAAATGTATCTCGATACAGAGATACAGATACTCGAAAGTAGCTCTAAAATACTATCGCGATATATTTGTGTCGCGATATTGCTTAACCCTGCAGTCTGACTAGTGAGCTCAGGCATGCAAAGAGGAGATACCACTCATCTCTTTTTTTCTCAGAAAATTGTCGTACTGATTTGATGTTGCATCATCTGGGTTGGCTAGTTAAGGCATCACCAGTGTCAAGTGCCGTCGATACGTTAGAACATAATGGGATGCAATTAATGGGGAGAGAACTAGCGTACGTGTATCATCATTATTCCGTAAACTTAGCTGGCAATGCCGATGGCACTAACTCTTGCAGAAACATCAGCCATAACAGCTGCAGTTTGGTTTTTTTAGAACCAATCACAAGCCTTGAAGCCGTTAATGACATTACTTGCTTTAAAAGAAAAGATGTAGCTGTGACGCCAATCGCATACAAATATGCCAAGTTAATTATGTCGTAGATAAAATTGCACTGTGTTAACTTACATTTCTAATCTTTCCTTTGAAATTGCTGTATTTCCTAGAAGCATGCAAGTGTCCAAAGAATCTGTTCTTAAGAAAGGCGATAAAATGTGTTGGGCAACAAATAGGCCTATTTCTATATCACTCGTTTGTTCTGAAGTTTTAGAAAAGCTACTTCAACGCTGTTTGGTAGACTTTCAGCTACATATCAGCTTATTAATTTGTCGCAATTTGGTTTTAGGGCGAGCTGTTTAACTGAAACAGCCTTACTTCTCAAAAATAATGTACGTACATTTTTGTTAAGATAAACAAATTGCTTTAGAGGTATTTTTAGATTTTGCCAAGGACTTCGACTGCCTTAGTCATCATATTATTTTTAAGAGGCTCGAAATTTATGGCTTCCGTGATCAAGCACTAGTACCTTTACACTCCTACCTACATTACTGCCAAATATATGCACAGATTCATTATATTGCGATTAAATGCAAAGGTGCAAGCGAGCTAGACAAGAATGATCCCCTTCACCAGGGATTATTTTCGTCACAGATTCAAGGTTATTACTTTTATTGGGTAACCCATCGCCCCAGGTGTACAACAAGATGGTATATTAGGACTACATCTTTTTTAACTTGCATCTCAACGATATCGTAAATGTTAACGTTAGTGCTAAATTCCCCATTATGCCAATACGAGCATATGTGTTTTTTTTTTTTTTTTTCTGAAAACAGTGATGAACTTAGTGATATGGCCAACCCGACTTTAGACAGAATGAAGTAATGGGGCGAAAGCAACTCATTAAAAATTAACAATAGTAAAACAAAAGCTATAATGTTAGGCCAAAAATACGCATATCGTATTATGTACTACGTTTCTCCAAATAAATTTCGTCTCCAATTAAAATTGTTAGCTCTTTTAAAACTCTCGGGTGTTTTTAATAAGAACATGACTTCGGATAACTGCATCAACAACCTCATTTTGAAATTATCTTTTGTGATAAGGCTTATAAATTGATGCCGTTCTGTATGCTGGCGAATGTTAAATTGAAGATGTATAACTATTTGTTTTTCTCGCATTTAACTTTGTGCCACCTTGTTTGGGGTACGTCAACGTTAACAAGCAATGTAAAACTCTTCCTTTTACAAAAGCAAAGTTTCAAGGCCTATTTTCGATGTGGCTTATAGTTCCCACACTGCTGAACGATTTAAATACCTTAAGATAAATAGTTTACAAATTATATACATACCGACTGTGCACCACTTATAAAGGAAGAAATAAGCCGACATACGAAAGTTACTCCAAAAAAGTAATTAAGTTACTGAGTATTGACGTCAAAAGTAATTTGAGTAGAGTAGAAATTACTCAAATCGGAAGTAATTGAGAAAATTACTATTTACCGTAAAAAAGTAGCGAACTACTTTTGAAGTTACATTAGAAGTTACTTTAAAATATTTTTATGGTAAAAAGAAAGTACAGAGGTTTTGATCCGTTAGCGAAATTGTGCTAGCCAAATATGAATCGGCTTGTTTTTTTCACAGAAATGCTTTAAAAGCTGGTTCTGCTTCTGCGCGCCTAATTGTTTTGTACTTTCTTGTTTGTTTGGTCAATGATGTACTGCGAATGCGACATCTGTGCTTTGAGGTTTAGCACTGTCTGAGCTTGATTTTTTAGACAGTGTTTGCTTGTTTACAGTGTTGCGTAAAGTACATCTGAAAAGAACTCGAAGTAAAGTACAAAGTAAATGAGAGGTTATGTACTTCAAGTAAAGTAGTAAGTACACCTGGTGCTATGTACTTTACGTAACGTATATAAATGCAATATAGTTCGAGGCAAAGTACATACAAGCACTTTTAAAACAATCTTTCATGATGCCCTTTCATTCCCTATACTGTGTTTTTTTACCTGGTATGCATTGCTCCAGGGGTAATCGGAGGTGCATCAGTTTTTCACGGAAATGGCAGCAAATATTGTATAAGGTCAACTCGACGCAGAGTAGTTGTTTTACTCTCGCTGATGAGATTTTTGACACAGTCAAATGAAAGGCACTTATTTCCATCGGTCTTACAGCCGCCATTACTTCACTCAGAGAAATGACCAGATGGCGTCTCGAAAGAGCGCGCTTTCACACGACGATACCGCCATTTTTTGTTTTCAAATTCGGGGAATGTACATTGAAGTCGGGAGTTTTACTTTCTTCGGAAAATACAATTACATGTTCAGAGAATTTACTTCAAGTAAAATGCAATTTTTATAAACAGTACTACCTTAAGTACCATGTACATAGAGTACTTCCCAACACTGCTTGTTTAATTTTTTTTATATAAAAAGCGTTGGGGAATTAATATAGGTTTCTCGAACGATCTATAAATCTTTGAAGATCTGCATATTCTGAGTTTTGGGAGGAAAGGAAACGCAAAAAGGTAATCGTTGCGTTGCCCTTTAGCACGCGATTGTTCGAGTACAGCACAAACTACGGGAGCACACGATGAGTTTCAGAGCAGGAGCTGCTTTTTGTTGACTCCTTTGAGTGAGGATGCACTGTGTGCATCTCCTGTAGTGGGCGAGAGTTTCTACGTCGGTGAGAAGCGGGGATCAGCTCTTTCTTCAAAAGGGTCGAGTCTCTTTGAGCTTCGGGACACAGAGAAGCGCCACTCTTCGGCGGAAATCTCGCAGTTACTCGGCCTCTCTTGCGTCGTGTCTGTTCGCTCCCCGCGCCTCGTAGCAGTGTTGTTGCAGTTGGGGGGCGGGGGGGGGGGGGGGCTTGTGAAAACTTTTGGTGGGGGAGAGGGGGGGTTCGGACTCTCCAAACCATTTTCTCCTCCCCCCTCCTTTAACGCCACATGCTTCCCCCTCTTTGCAAATATCAACTGATCTTCGAACATCTTATCTCCTTTATGCAGGAATGTTTGTTGGTAAGCAAAACAGCCACTAAAATTCGAAAGTTATTTGTAACTTGAGTAGAAGTTACTCAAAAAAGGTAATTAAAGTAAACTACTAATTACCGAAATAAAAATGTAATTAAAAGTTACTAAACTACTCAGAAAAGTAGTTAAACTACAGTAACTTGAGTAGATTAGTTGACCTACGTACAAGTGTGGAAATAAGGGCACGTGCTTTTTAGAAATCTTGGCGTTGTTGAGAAAGCATTTGCCGTTTAATCCTGTTTGTCGCACAAAGAGGTGGAGGATGGTCACTCAGCGAATAAACTATGGCTTCCAATGTGTTAGATATACCACTCTGTGAGTGTTAATTTTTTGTTTGTATATAATATTGAATTTCACAGTGTAACTTTTGAAAATTTACGTTTACATTTTGTGCTAATATATCCTCGTTCTTTTTTGTTTGGCATAGTGATAGCGCGTGTGACAATGAATGTGGAATTGTTATGTTTAGTCATTTTCGGTCTGTGTTACTACTTGTAGAGTGAGTTGCAATAGGTCCTTAAGTGGTTTCTTTCTTTTTCATTTCATTTATGTGTGTCTTGATTTATTTGTGTATTTTCTGCACGCCCGCATCAATATTATATTAATAGTTATAGATTCCATATTTTTCTCATTTCACTAATTACAAAACACTTCAGGTAATTATTGCACACACGGTATTATTGTGATTGCTATCAGTAGTCATTACTACTACGAACGTTCGTAAACTTGCAAACCCCTAGTTATAATTGAGCAGTACCTCACTATAGATAGACTGAGTTTACCCAAACCTTTTTAGACAGAAACTGATCTCCGATTTCCCAAGGCAAAGATGGGTTCGTAAATATTCATAGAACTTACTAGACTCTGGGAAAGTCCAAATGTATTGACGTTTCAAGTCAATTTTATCTGTCAGAAAAGACAATCATTTTAACTTATTTTTATTTCCGGCTTTTGTTTTTGTGCTATTATTGCGCATGTATTCTACTCTCCAGGATATCACTGTAGTAGTTGAATTTTAATAATTGATTTTATCAGCCTTATACCATTCTTACATTTTTTTAAATCAATAAAATATTTTTATCTTGTTCTAACCCACATTAGATTGAGAAACTGGGGAAAATACCCTGACATCTACAAAGGTTCTCCTGTTTTATACATAATTTACTTTTAAAGTTCGCAAATAGGGCAACAAGAAACAACGAGAAAATGACAGGATTGAGTGTTAGAAAAACAATAAAGAGGAAGATGAACTTATGGAATTATAATGAACGTACGCGATCGGGAAAAGATTTTCCTGTTTACCGAGGAGGATTAGGTGATCATCTGGGGTTTTATTTTGCTCGCGTTTTATCATTCAAGCTTTTTTTGTTGTTGCCTTGTTTCTAGAAACGTCGTGTTTGATAAAGCGCTAAGCTCCTTGTTTGCGCTCGTCCACCGACCCCGATGCTATACACCATCTTATCTTGTAATGGACCGCTATGAAAGCTACTGTCCGCCCTAGCCAATGCAGAGCTGCTGTCATATCAACTGACTCTGTACCTTGGGCGTCGCAACGCCCCTCCACAAGTTCATGGGACACTCGCACAGCAATGGGCTGGGTCCGATGTCTCGTAGTGTCGGTGCTGCTCCACCGTTCAATAAAAGGAAGTAGAAAACCTCGAACGTAAAAACGAATCGGCTTCTAAATTCCTCCATTGAAAAAAAGAGTGTTCGAGTGGAATGTTTGCGTGATTAGAATCTCGGCCTGTTTCCACCTTTCACGTATTGCCATTATTGACTTAAAGACTTAACTACTAATGTTCTCATTACTTTGAGCACGATGTTTAACTGCAAATATGACTACGGGTTTCAGTGGGTACAAAAAATTATTTTTGATCTTGGCGTAATGTTTTCCTTCACGGCCTCACTACGCACCATCGCTTTAATGGGAGTTTGTTTCTTACGGGCACATTCTGAATAATGCCCCTCTCATTCGCTGCCGGTTATCGGAGGTTTGACGCTTTATACGTGTAATAGAGTAAATTTTGGTTCCTGAACTTTGAAGGTTTAAATTTTGAGGAAAATCTATACCAATGCATCGAATCTAAATTAGTTGAGAGGCTGTACGTTAAAAAAGGAGGAGTTGTAGTATAGACTGCGTGCATCTAATAATATTTGCTATAATGAACAATAAAGTGCGCCTTTATATATCTATAGTGTGGTAATGTCACATGTCAGGTTTTGGCAACAAGACAGCCATGAAGATGACAGAAACCGGAATATTAGGAAAATGCCACATTTTGTTCTTGCGTAAAAAATTTCCACTTTTTTCAATATTAAAGCGACTTATATTTTAAGTAGTGAAATACTAATTTTTTCGTGCCTAAACATGCACATTTCGGAATAAGCGCATAAATTACCTTTTGCTGCATATAAATGCAATATTAGTGTGTAGTTCCAACTTCAAGTGAATAATTAGTGTTGTTTTTTTTTAAACACCTGAAAACATTTGTGGCTCCTCAAATCAAGTGTTCCTCTTTTGAAATTCATTTATATACAGACATCCAAACACGTTATTTTTCACGTGGTGCATGTGATCAACATGACTTAATTTATGATTTTATTTTTCTTAACGACTGCCAGCTGAGAGTTCTTATTCGGCGACGCATCGAAGATTCTCAGTGTTCCCTTATAAATAGAGAGGCTATCTTTCTTTTTTTGCCAACCGCGCGGAAAATAGGTGAGTAGACAATTTCATGAAATATATAGACGAATTGTATTACTTCCGTTGAAGGACAGCAAAGTTCAGTTGAACATCCCTTTCGTTTTCCAGTCCCAAGCGATCGCGAGACACCGCATCGTTTTCAGCCTAGAATAAAATAGTGTTAATCATTGTGGTTGGTTTTTCGTTAACACGGGTGTTTGTTGGTTGGCTTGGGTGGCTCAGAGATGAAGTGCCGGCCCTAGATTCCTGTGCTACGCGCTTCGACTTGGTCTGAGATGCCAAGCTCACTTTTATGCAAACATTTTGATTAGGAGCCGTGGAACATAGCTTTACTTTGCACAGATCATTCTAATGCGATATGAAACGGCCAAGGAGGTAGCCCTCTCTTATATAGGATGTAAAAGGTAAAGAACTTTTGAACATTATTATCGCTAATTCAGCTCGTACAATATAGGCTCAAACATCTCGATAACTTCCTTGCAATTACAGTAAAACTCAACCCCAAATTAGTGTTCACAAATAAACCTGCAAGATTACCTTCTTTTTTTAAATACTGGAAAATCGTAGTACCTTGTTGTATACAACGAGAAATTACCCTGATACTGAACGTGGTCAAATTATCGGTAGAGTACTAAGTTTGTTCATTCGCGATATATAACTGCCTTGAAACAACATGAAAAATTGCAATTACTACCGACAGGTTATCGTTGAAACCCACAGTTTGAAGTCCTACTATACTACCCGCATTGCGCTCCTACAATGAAGGCATGGGTTGCTTTGGTTTAATTCAGTCTTGCGTCTTGATATGAATCGACATCCACACAACAAAGTTTACTTTCACATAAATATTTTAAACATCTTCTTGCATTGGCATCACGTAACACAAACATAATGAGGATTATTAAAAGAGCCCGAGCCTAGACAAACAAAACTAATTTAAGCAGTTCCGTCGAACAACGAAAAACTAATTTAAGAAACCTGGTGTTCCCGAGAGCTCGTTTACAAAGCAATTAGACCAAATTTCGAACACGTCCACCAGCATTTGAACATCACGCAATTACGAACAACTACATAAAAAAGACAACCAATGATCGGAAAAGTCGTTAAGGAACAATAATTGCTGCGGCACACCGAATATTGGTGTTCATATTACCTACTACGCTAACAGTGCCTAACAAAAAAAAACTATTTAACTTGAGCTATTTTTTTACATCGCGAAATAAAGAGGCATTTGAGTGAGACCGATATTCTACAGGACTGGTCTTGACATCGGCACGTGGATGTGTGCCTATAAATCTGGTTTCTAGAAGGAAATAAGAAACCTACACTTTCATGCGCGGGCAGCTCGAAGAAAACATAACAACTTGATCCCTTTAAATTATGGATTGCCCTTTCCACGAAGCCTGTCTAGGATTACTTCTAGGGATTGTTAACTCCCGACTTGTTAAATATTCGCACAAGAAACTTCAGTCAAACAATTCTTTGTGTCGGTTACGATATATCCAACAGAGGAATTGTTTAATAGCTGGTTTTTGAAATACTGTTTTTTTTCATTAAAGTATAGAAATTAAGTCGTGGGATAAACGTTTTAAATATTGGAAACTCAAGAAAGAGGAAAGGACTTTTCTAATGTGCCCTTGCTTATAAAATACCTATTGTATTGAACACAATTTATAATTACTTGATTACGAGGTGATCATCCCACAAACTTACTGAAAAAAAAAACGTAAGTAAAACTTGAAGTTGTCTATGTTTGTGACTTAACTATAAATAAATTCCAGACCTTAGTAATCTAAATAGTCGCTGATAACAATTTGAGAAATGGCAGGTTGATATACTATACCCAATATACTGTAAGTATAATAAAGGCGAATCTCATCTTGAATTACGAATGTGTCTTCAAAAGTACTGAGACATATTTATGATTAATACAGTTGTACATGATTTATATAAATATTAAAGCATGGCAATGCTACTGTTTTTTAATATCCGATAGTACATGTTGTATGTTTTTTTTTTTTTTTTTTAGATGGCTCAACTTGCAATGGTAACGTGGAAAATAGAGTTGCTCCCTTAACTGGATTGTTAGCTACAACCTTCAAGACGAAAACTAAGCACGCCAGAATTTACAATTTTTGAAGAAATGCTTTGTATAAATACGTAGAAAAGTATTATTTAAATAATTTCATTCTACAAATGCAAATGTTCTGATTCATAGACTGCAAGAATGCGAAAAGGGCGTGATTATATTTTGTTAAACTGTGCGGTTAAGGTGGGTTTCTCAGCTAGATTAAATAAAACTTCGTCTCAAAATTGAATAGGAATTTTGAAAGCAATATTTTGGCTCGTATAACAATTTAAGAACCCATCTACTTTTATTTTATTTTTACTAAAAAACTCATTTTTCAAACTGTCTAATGCAAATGTTCATATGTATCTCAGGCCAACACGAATAAGATAAAACAACAATCTGAGCTGCGTTTTTAAACTATATTTGTAAAATTTTAAAGCAATTATTAATTTAAGAAAAACTATATTAAGCCCATATATAATATATGTGCGAGGCTAGGATTCCGGCAGCGAGAGCTTTTTCTCAGAAATGGCGCTACATCTATAATAATAAATATAATAATAATAATAATAGTTTAATTTCCCAGTGCCCCAGAACAACCGTGAGGTTTTGGTATGGTCGCACAAATGTCCACGATTGGATAAAAGAAAAGAGATTCAGCAGTATATATCTCATGGAGACGCCTGTCCTATACATGGTACAGTGCACGGTCAAGATTGCGCTTGAACGTGGAACAATCACTGAAAACGTCCAAAGTTGGCGAGTCAACATTGTTCAAAGAGACTTGCATGCGGGTTAATGGCGACAATGTTTCTTGAAAGTGAGGGTAAAACAAGGAACGATGTCTACAAGATCGAGCAGGAGCATGAAATTTCACTGAGCCTAAAAGATCAGCGTCGATGTGACCGTTAATTACTTTATGTAAAAATAAAATATCACAAGAGAGTCTTCGATTCAATAAATTCTGTAAACCTAGCCTCTTAAGATTATCGTCGTAGTCATAATAGTACCTTCTACCAAAATACTTATCATAGACAAGACGAATCAAACGTTTCTGCACATTTTCTAGCCCTGACGCATCAGTGGCAGTCAGCGAATTCCGTGCGACACTACCAAACTCAAGTTTTGCACGTACTACCAGACATAAGAACAGTCGGACAAGGCATGATTCTTAAAGTCGAATGATAAGCGGTATAGCAAACCCATCATTCGCACAGAAGAGGCAACAATCTTTGAAACATGATAAGAAATGGAAAGTCTAGTGTAAAAATAGAACCCAAGGTCGCGAACCTCGGTGACACGTGGGATAATAGCTGATTTAAGAACATAAGAGTAAGATAATATATCGCGTTTATGAAACATTGATAAGATTTTTGTTTTGTCATTGTTAAGCACCAACAAGTTTGCGGAGCACCACTCAGATATGCGTAAAATGTCATCTTGTAATACACTGCAATCGTCAAATGATCTTATATTCGTGAATATCTTGATGTCATCAGCAAACAAAAGCAAGTGTGAATGTTTTATACACTTTTCAATGTCGTTGATGAATACGAGGAACAGTAGGGGCCCGAGGTTAGATCCTTGGGGGACCCCAGACGTCGGAATGAAAGTGTCGGAATAGCTATTCGCAATTCTCACACTGCTACGACGATCAGTTAAGTAAGTCTTAAACCAGTTCAAAAGGGTCGGCGATACTCCATACAATGAGAGCTTCAGCAATAGTAAATCATGATTAACTTCGTCGAAGTCTTTTGTCATATCAAAATAAACAGTATCAACCTGGTCCTCGAGCAAAAACTACAGGAACTGAGTAACCAAGAAATGAACAAAGATTAGTTTCCACGTAGCGTCCCTTTAAAAAACCATGTCGAGCACTACTAAATGTCCGTCTAAAATAATACGAAACACGAGTGTAGATGACCATCTCAAATACCTTCGAAAACGCGCACAGCAAAGATATCGGTCGGTAGTTAATTACGTTACAAACATCATCACTTTTATGCACTAGTCTGACAACAGACATTTTCCACGATGATGGAAAAACACCACTTTTCAACGAGAGGTTAAATATGTGATTTAAGATGGGGGCTATTAGGTGTGCACACCCCTTGATAATAAAATTTGGTATCATATCCATTCCCACATGACAACTTCGACTTCAGTTTTGATATCGCTTCTAGAACTTCAACTGTTTCAATAGAGGTAATTGACAGAAACTCGTAGGTAACCAGTATTGTCAGAAGGGGTATAACTCGAGCAACGAATCAGAGGAGTAGCATTCACAAAAATGATCCCGAAAAATATTGGCTACGTCTAAAGGAGACGATACATATCCAGTGTCGCCCCGTAGACCTATACTCTCGCTTCTTGTTTTTGTATGCTGCTTTACAAATTTCCAGAACTCGTCAGGCTTTCGGTATAGACAGCTTTTAATTCTTTGCTTATAAACCAGTTTGTCATACTTGAATAACTTTTTAACTAGCGTCCGGTAGATACTGAACTTTGTGTACCATAGATCGACACCGCTTCGTTGATAAAGTTTATGTAAGTGCCTTTTCCTGCGTATATAGTATTTTAATTCTCTTGAGAACCAATGGGGATACCCGGAGCGTTTCGATGAACGCTTTGGAATGAATATATCCATCCCATTTATGACAGTGCGGGTTAAGGAATCCGTAGCAGTGTAAACGTATTGATCATTTAACACTGTTGACCAATCATGATCTCTTAAAAACTCAGAATCACGGGTAATCACCAGCACTGTAATTGTACTTGGGATAACTTTGTCTAGAACACTGATCTCGCAAGAGGTAGTAGGTTACACAAAAAGGCGGATGGAAAACATTAGGATGAATTAGCGCGTCAGTGGCGGCTTCAATGCATTCAATGGGGCTGTTTGAAAGAAAGAGATCAAGAATGTTCCCAGCATTGTTTGCAATGTAATTGAGTTGAATAAAACCATTAAAGTTAGTAAAGTTCATCAAGGAAACAGCTTTCTTTGAAGCAAGCAAGTTTCCGCTGGAGGCGTTGCGAGATGACCAGTCTATACCTGGGAGATTAAAATCGCCGTAGATATGCACGTGATATTTTGAAAAGTCGATTTTCTTTTCAACACTGGAAAGATGATTACTGAAATCACTATGCTCACCAAATGCAATGAGTTGTCGTGGCCAATAAAATTGAAGACGCTGTTTATGTAATTCCAATTGTCTGCAATTCTATAGGCATAATGAGAGGAGCGCTGAATTAATATATATAAGAGCAAACGTGATACCACAATATTGATACAGGTCACTAGAAGTCCGGTGTTCATCTTCAGTCCATCTCGGTTCTAATCCGAAGTTTCAATTTTCTGGAATTTTATGTTGTTTTTCTTTTCGTCGCAAACAAAGAGATGGCGTTTTTTATGGATTGCAACATCAATACCATATATCCTTGGTTGCATATATTAAGCTGGCACGTGCCATCCGGGTCAAAATTAATTTATACATTTTATTTTAACTGTCAGCTAGTTTTCGCATAACGATTGTGTAAATATGGCCGCTGCTGGCGGAAACGTAATCTCTACGAAATAGCCTGTTTTTAGCAATATGTTTTATAAAAAATGACATTGTAAATAAACAGAATAACGCCAGAAATCGCACCGCGTTACGATCACGCAAAAGTGTGACCGAAAACTGACCATGAGTTGTTTTTTATCCTTTGATCTTGGCGTGCTGTGCTGCACTGATTTCGATTCGCTAAGCGCTGGACTCCACGTATCGATTCTTTTTCCTCTTGTTGAGTGCTGACATTGAAAAACAGACTGCCGCCACCACAAACCGAGATGCAAAGCATTCCTGAGCAACTCCCACTATCCCGCTTTGTCCGCTCCAACTAATTAAAAAAAACGAAAAGACTTTCCCACTTCCTCGATTTCAGATGGCGGTACGGAGATCGTCAATTCAAAGTTCGCCGTCTTGGGTTTTAGGCCGAGTCCAAATTAGCTCCGGCTTCCTTCCCATGATATTTGCATTGACTACCTGAAATGGTCTCGGCGTCGCTCACTAGTCTGCTCCCTCTATCATTCTCTCTTTCTGTCTCACTTTCGATTTATTTTATTTTAATGTTTTTATGTTTATATTAAAATTTTTCTTGAGCTGACTTTTCAAATAGGATGCCGAGGAACTTAATCATTTAATTTCTCTAAGACAAGACCAAAACCAACAATATTTGCAGGTGTATACCTTATATTTTACGCACTGGCAACAAAACAAAAATATACTGTTAAATATTATTATCAAGAATGAAAGGTATGATTCATTCGGAGTAGAAACCATGAACTATGCATGCATATAATCCTGTATAATTTATTAATTGCGGACTATATACAGATATATCCGTGTCTGGTTTATAAAGATAACTCACGAACAAGTAGGCCGAGATTAAGTTTCCCGTTACAATGACGGAGCGCGGTTAAACATCTGGCCGCTAGCTCAAAATGGCTGATAATGGATACAAGTGTAAGCAACAATGTGTGCAAAGTTCACATCACTATACCAGGTGCTAACATATAGTAACCTGTTTAGTCTTTCGCGATTCATGATCGCGTTGCGTACTATGCGCTTGGTGAGGAATAGAGAAACTTACGGATCAAAACGCAGCTTCATATTAGATACTTAAATAATGCGCCTCAAATCAAGCGCGCCACGTAGCGTAGAACAAACGCAATACATAGTTTACCCGCTGCTTCTTATTATAAGCGAAAATGAAAGAAGGATACAAAAAACGTTGAAAATCATGATTAAATTATTCTAATGGCCTTAGACTCTTTCCCACACACAATTAATAGAGGAAACAGCTTCTGTGAATGAAACTGAGGAGGCGATTGTGTTTTGCGGAGGCGCCCATGGCGTGCACTAGCAGCTCTTTAGTTGCATCGTGGAGGCCCCAATGATCTCAGAGTTAATCGGCACAAAGCAAGGGTGTAGTGAAGTAAGAAAGTGTCAAAGAACAAGAATATAAAAAGTTCTTGTGAACGTCACGCTTGCATTGCCTAATGTCACAACTCAGACTGCGTTTTTTGGTCTAAACATATGTTTCGGCATCGTCATTCGCTGAGCCGCCTCCGTAAGTTGCGGTCATTGGCTCTCTGAGTGTTGTGCAGGAAAGTTGACGCACGGGCTTTTTTTAGAGTGTGTGTGTGTGGGGGGGGGGGGCCTTGGGGGGTAGTTGGAGCCTGCGAGGGTGTGCACATTGAAGAACGCGCAGACTCTCGCAACACCCTCTTCACTCCATAGTTTTAATCACCCTCGACGTAGGTCGGCATGTATCGAAAGCCACGCGCTCCAGCGTTTCCGCTCATATTCATTTCGATAGTACATCTGAGAGTACTTTAGGCGTCCTGACGGCGTGTTCCCACCAAGAAAGGTTTTAGCCCCTTGGGGACCGAGATGCCCAAGCCTCGGGCCTAGCGCTCTCCGTTTAAGGCACGACAGAGGCGACGCGTGCACATTCAGCAACCGACTACGCAAACCACAGTATAAAGGCCAGTTCACGAAGTGCCGTTTTCTTACGTTACGTACAAGTAACCAAAACATTGAGTTTCGAATGTCGCGTACCAGGCCTTCTTGACTTGGCAACTACGCTTAAGGTGAAACTCCACCCTCACTTAGTATGATTCTAGAACAAGAGATGGCGCTCACATCGTCATCCAGACCTAGACATGAGCAGATAAAGTCGTGTATGATGGCGCCTCGATAGAGTGTGCATTTTGCCTTCTCTTTGATTTTGTCTTCCCTGGTCATTGTTAAGTTTCTCCGAACTTGATGTTTCTACGAGTTGCGATCCGGTTTGTTTGCGGTGTCATGCAGATGGAGGATTTGATAACCGACGGCACCGTGCGCCCATGAACGTCGCTTTTTGTTTTTCATATTTTTTGTGTTTTGTATTTACTGCCCTTTTTAATGCTTCGATCATCATGTTAGGGGCCTCTACAAAAAAAAAAAAAACACTTTATTTTTAGCAATGACGCGTCGCGCTTTCTTTTCCTCGGCGAATCAGCCTGGAAATAAATTACGTGCCCCAGCGAGGAGCGTTGCTTTGTCGAACGTCGATAGACTACGCCGACCCTCATGCAGCGGAAGCATCCGTCCGATTGAGATAGAAAGAAAACTACCACAAAAGCGTCGGGAAGGTGTCAGAAAGTGCGAAGCACCCCACTGCCCTATCTTTGCTGGTGTGGTAGTGAAGAGAAAATGATTTTACACTACATCTGTTGTAGTTTTTTTGTTTTTTTTTTGTTATTGCGGTCCTGGTTTATGCCTACTATTACGATTTATTATTATACAGCCAGTTGTTCAAATTTTCAAACGACAGATTCTCAATTTTCTTTTTGATCGATAATAAGCCAATAATTAGCACAAAAGCATTTATTTTTATTGTTTTTTCGGGAGCCTTGTTCCAGGCTTTTTAGCTGTTTATTTTTACAAAACATGGAGGATGGGGAACACCTATCGACATGAAGGTTTTATAGTACCATTTTGTGGTCCAAACCTACTTCAGAATAGCTCTCAATACTCCTTTTTAGCGAAAAAAAAAAAGAGTACGTTCAGTGCAATATTTTTTCTGTTTCTGCAATGTTCAGTTTGGTAAATGCATTAAAGGGCTCGAGGAGCTGTCGCATACTATACACATAGCAAATAAAAAGAAGCAATCAAAAAATAACTCAGGACACTATTTTATTTGGCGTGATTTGATTACCTGTACGCGGGTCGTCAAAGATAAAAAAATAACGTTGGATTACAAATTTGTGTTTTGCGGTTAACTATTGAGCGTGTATTTGGCAGTGTAGCTGTTGTTGTTGTTTGTATTTTTGTGGACTTACTAGGGGTTCGCATATAAATAACAAAGAGCACATAAAAATGAATGGCGACGTTAGAAAAATTAGTTTACATATTTCGCGCAACCACTGCAGAGGTGCGCGGCATCAGTTCTTCGTTTTACGCTAGCTTTGAGCGCAGCTAAGCTCAAGGACACGAAGTCAAAGCTGTGGAAGGTACTGACAGAATGTGTGGTGTGAAGTCTCGATTTCCACTTCTCAGGAGTCAGGGCGAAGAGGTTAAAAATCCGCAGACAACATCTAAAGGGAGGCGCCGCCGCCCCCTTGCTTTGGCGACACAGACGGCCCAATTGAAGCAGGAGAGAACTCATAAGTGTCGAGCATGGGCATACCCTCTGTAGCACTTTGAATAACCATCGAATACGTATGCTTGATCGTATCCTGCGATGGGCTAAACCCCAAGCTGCAGCCTGTCGGGTGCCATCACGAGCCAATTCAAAATACACGTGTTATATTGTTTCGTGAATACGCAGGTGGTTTTTAACGGGCTCGCGGTTGGACCCGGCGGGTCGTAGCCTGTACATCGCTGGGGTACATCGCTGGGGTAGACAAACTATAAATGTAATATTTGGCTCCACGATGAGGTCATCAAACAATTTGCGAGAGCCGCAGATGGCGACGTTCCGTCGGCCTCGTCTTTCCATGGCGAACGTCACAATCTTGATAGCGTTTGTTATACGTCACGCGCGGCACTTGACCAATCGCCACAGGCGACAATCTCGCTGATCAGCTAGCCGATGGAGGTGTTAGCCTTAGATGTTTATTGAACCGCGGAAACTAACGTAAAACGCTGATAGTTATATATTCCCATCAACAGCAAAAAAGACACTGCCACAAGCTTGCCGCTTCAGCAGCGAAAGCAATCTCTACAGATCTGAAGAGGTAAGATGTGCTGCAATGTTGGAATGTATGTGCGTCTTCATCGGACGAAGGCAACGTAATAATTTGAGAGAACCTATGGTGGGAGAATGCAGAGTAGAGCACAGCAGTGGCACTGCCTGCCTGAAAGCTCAAGCCCCGATCGACGCGCGGGCCAGAGCCGGGTCGCGAAGCGTATGTATCTCTCAAGCCCGGGCCGGGCTCGGGATTGTTACAAAATTATTTCGGGCCAAGCCAACAAGCAAACCCGGGGCCAGCCAAGCCAAACAATCCTATGTCGGGCGCGGAAACGTTTTAAGATATTCAAAACACGACTCGGCCCTCTTTTATATCGCCCCTGTCAGGTTGGTTAAGAAAACTTAATCGGGATCACGTCTGCAAAACTGGTTGTATGGGCCGGTCTTGTAATCAAATTTTAAAAACCTGTCGGGCCCGAGCCGGGCTCGGGCTTAAATTTTAAGAACATTTGTAGCCCAGGCCGGGCTCGGTCCATGTACCCACCTGGCCGAGTCGAACGGACCTGGGAATTCCAACCCGTGCAAAGCTCTAGTTTAGAATTTGTTGAAAGCTGCTCATTCCAGCAGTTGTTTACCAGAACGGCCACCCGACAATGCAAGGGTTTCCGACCATTGAGAGGTTTTCAACACTCAGACAAAGGTATTCTTATTCACTGACAACCAAGCGATGAACAGAATGCGTTTTAATTCCCACAATCGTCACTATATTTCGAATAGTTATAATTTTAGATTGTTGAAATTGAGCGTGTTAAAATTTTTTAAAACTATATTGGCAAAGAATGCCGCTGCCCGTGTATTTTGGGGCGCACCATACTTCAAAGACGGTAAGGAGAATATTCGCACTGCGGAAGGCAGGGATCTCCGGCTCGATCTCTGCACGTGCCCCTTTCAATCTCGATTAGCATCGTACCGGCCTATCGTCTTGTAACACTACTTTGTGATGCTTGTAAAATACCAGATGCTAGGTTTCACAGTGTGCCGCCTAAATATTTCAGCTACAGCGCTAACCAGGCCGCAATAAATGGGGAGCCCGACCTCACGGCTGTGGTGTAGTGCCTAATTTGTTTTTGGTTTGTTTTCTAAGCCCGTCTATCTAAAAACGGAAAGACCATGTAGCTTTCGATGAGACAAAAAAAGCTTTATCCATAGTTTTTATTTATTTAATTTATCATGATTTCTTTCTATTTCACAGATAAACACGACGTGAGATCGGGTGCAAGTCCGAATAATGAGAAAATACACGTTGTTTTTTCGTGTTTTTTTTTTGTTAGCTCGATGTGACGATGCTAAAATTTATATTAACAAATTTTGCTAATGTTTCGTTTCCATTTTACAGCTCCGTGTCAAATCGAACAACCTGTTCTGAACCAGGGCCAATGCCATCATCAAGCTCATCAACCTTGAGTCTACTTAATCTGCCCAGCATCATCGCCAAACTTCCAAGCTATGGATACTCCACCTGTATCTCAAAAAAATAAGCTACCATACACAGTTCAGGTTAGCACTCTTCAACTCAAGTCGAAGGTAGAATAATATTTTCAGTTGGGTATTTCATTACCAAAATCCGTAAACTTGAACGCCATGATTGCCCGAAGAATACGCGTGGCACATTTCGATTCGTACATGAGCTAAGGCAGGCCTTATGCTCTTGGTTTACGTTTGTGTGCACGCACTGCAATGAAGAACGGGTCATTTCAACTAAGCACTCGAAGTAAACCAACATCAACGAGGCAGCTGCAATGGACACGTTATGCACCGGAAATGGGTTCAGCTCAATAGAAGAAATATTATCTCTTCTGAACATTCCTTGCATGTCGCCGACAGCATTCAGCATATATGAAGAGAGCGTAGGGCTGAAGTGAGAAGACATTTTGCTTTCTGAAATGGTCGCGGCTGAAAAAGAAGAGCACAGAATGGTGTGCCACTCCGGAGACTACACTGAGGATGGATTGCCGTACATAACTGTCGTCGTCGATGCTGGATAGGCCCACCGCAGTTAGGGCCACCGATACACGTCAAGCTCAGGTGTTGCTGTCATCATTGGCTCACAAACAAATAAAATCCTATACCTCTTTGTTTATAACAAGTATTGCAGTACTTGCAATTTCTACATCAGCAAGAACGAGAGTCCACGAAATCATGCCTGCTTCAAAAGTGGGACGGGCCTTCAACTGCAATGGAGTCTGATATCATCGCCGAAAGATTTTGAGAAAGCCGCGAGATGCATGGCCTAAATACAGAAGAGTTTTGGGGATGACGATTCCAATGTCGAAAAGGCCCTCAAAACCAGTGCTGAATATAGAAGGATGATAACAAAGGTGGCTTGCATTAACCACGTCATTAAGAACTACATCAAGTCACACTATGGCATTAGGAGCGTAGGAGGAAGTCACGCAAATCATTTGACAAATGTTAAAATATAAAGATTGACAGCCGCGGCAAAGGGAGCTATCTCTGCAACCCATGCGCTCAAGCAGACAACTCAAGAGCTCGCGAGCAATCTGCGAAATGGACCAAGATATGTATTTGGAACGCATGGCAACAGCTCCCCTTACTACTGTCAACAGCATCAGCAGCGATCATCAACCACATTTGAAGATTTACCGTACACGCTACAAAGAGACCTGATGAGGACGGCAAATAATCTCGCCGACAAAACTTCTTCGCTTACTGAGAACTCTACGAGTAATTTGGCGGAAAACTACATGTCTGTAGTATCCAAATTTTCTGGCGGAAGAGTAAGTGCTGCGTTCTCGTAGTATCGACGTCAGGCGACACCCATATAGAAGTTGTCCAGCGTGATGAGAAATTCTGGAATTTTACACATGCTTCTACGCCCGTTGCGGCTTCCCTTTCTAATGGACCAGCTATCGATGCACTGCGGAATGTACGGGCCTATGCGCCTGCCTCCACATGACACATAGAATACCTTTGCCGAGGAAAAATTAAGGCACACAACAATTGGCATATTTAATACCTGATATACTAATCAAACATCCAAACTTTCAAGAAATTATTCCAAACTCTGGCTCTAATTACAGGTATAACTATTTATTCAAAAAGTACCTTCTATTATGCGCAACGAAATACATATTTAAACACATGTGTGTAATAAATTAAACCACTTTTTGTATACCTGTTATAATTCTATTGTTTATAAATGCCTTCTCTTTGCCATATATTCAACTACCTCAGTGATGTTGTAACTACTGTATAAAAACGGTGTACTTTTTCTTTCCTGTTCACTGTTTATTGTTGGTAATTTGTGTGTGTTTTTTTCTCTTCGTGATGAGCTGAGCATTGTCAACCAGCAACGGGGCCACGTTGGGCAGAGCATATCTGATTTTGCCCGCCCTGTTATCGGAGACCTGTAAAGTCGGAATGAACAAATACACAAACAAACATGCAGCGTCACGCTTGTTGTTCTGATATCGCTAGCCCGCACTCCGCGCAAGCCTTCAGGCATCTGACACCCAGACCTTGGGGGTTATTTTTGTCTTACATGTAGCGCTCCAAACGGTGCACGTCGACAAACACGATTAAAAACCATTCCTGGTCAGCTGGCGCCATCTGTGTTTGTTATCACGAAACTGTGGCTTGTCGTAACTGAATGGGAAAAGTTTTATGTCCTATAATAAAGTAAGCGTGCAACCTATCGATATGTATTTTTCATTCAATGCAATATCAGGAAACGCTTCGCACTTTAATGTCTCAAAATTTGCTTTCGTTCACGCACATACGTTTTTATAACGCAGAAAAGCAATGCTATTTTTTACTTTTTTTCATTTTGAAACCTGAAATGTTTATTTAGTTAAATTTATAATTTTTGTTATTGTAATGTTTCATAGGTTAGACATATAACGTTTCGTATGAATTGGATAACAGTAGCTCAAGAAAATAAATGTTACATTTTGAAAGTGAGGTCCACTAAAACATAAATGGAAAAAAGGCTTCTAAAGATAACCCTATTTTCTAGACATTGAACAGTTAATGGATGGCAGCTCTTTAATTTGGTATCAGGGATATAATTCTGCAGAGCATACATAAAAAGTTTAAGACTCTCAAAATAAGCATATTGCCTTGGTCGGTGGGGTTGCACCTTAATATAATGCACAGCTGTCCCGGTGACTTGTTCGTAAGCTCTCATAGCGTAATATTTCTAATTAGACGGGACCGTGTAAACCAGCCTTCACGCCTTGAGTGTTCCTCAGTCTCGTGTGCACGTGTCCACTTATATGCACGTCCTTGAGCTAAAAAGTGCATGCTCGGCGGTATTCTTATTTTTCGGGCATGCAGCGAGGTACACCTCCGTATATTCATCCGACATTTCGTCATCATTTTTAATAACAATTATACACGTGTAATTGAGTCTGAGGGATGCGGAAGACGTCGGAAGCCGTCCTCTTCTGATGAACTGGACAGATCTTGAAACGTAGGCATTTTTGAACGCCTATATCTTGGCACACGGGCGTCGCAAGATGTGGTCGTGAGTGTCCGCTTGCATGACGCCATTTTAATTTTTTTTTTTTTTAAAGTTCCAGTATAACCGGAACTGTGATCTTCTCATTGCTTACTGTTTTATAATATTTTGTACGGTATTGTATGTATTATATGTGTTACTAGAATGGCGTATTATATTTGTGTGGTGAAAAATGTCATTCTCTATTTCATTTGCACGCGGACCGTAGCTTGGTTTAAGGTTTTTAAGATCTCTTTACGTCCGAGGTTTCGTTATGTCAGCCTCTCTTGGCGCCAATGCAATGCATAAAATAAATATACCGTATTTTTATATTGACAAGGAAAGGAGCTAACTTATAGGCTGGTACCTTGGCTGCTGTTGGTAACATATATATTTTGTTTCACTTGCAGTGTGTTTTTTATCTATCGGAAAAAAGCAGCTCTATCTTTCTAGGGTCGCCTTGTTTGTACGCCACTCCGTTTTTGTTATTAGAAACCACGTGACTGGCCTCACGTGACGCTCCGTCCCTGACGTTACGTCAAAATAAAATCGCTCACAAAAAAAATAAAATATATATATATATATATACGTTAGTAAGAAATTAGGTGGCTTGTTTTTTTTTTCTTGTTTGGTTAAAATTCGTCCACCTAAATTAGCCTGTTCAATATGAAATCCTGAGCTAAAGACGTGCACGCAATATATTTCAGGTATACTATTCGGTTCTTCAAAGTATCTTCGTGAAATATAGTCCTTCCTACTTTCCCGCTAAAACGTTTTGACTTCTATGCACATAGCCACTCACTCTTAAAAAGTTAAACAAATTAAGCCGCGCAATAGACGACTTTTCTGCAGACACCTCAAAGCGCATTCTATGCAACCACTCGATATAAAATAAAAAGGAATGTGCAGCACCAGAGAGCCACAACGTTCAGTTCTCGCGCGTTACCTAACCTTCGCAAGGATTCGTGTCGCGTTACCTCGCCCTCGCCAGCGTCTCAGGTTCAATTACGGCGACAGCCGTGAACGCGACGTTCTCGACGCCTGGCTTTCTTTCCGAAGGAAAAGAAGCCACACTTGCGTCCGTCGCCGCCGGTGTACACGCGCGGAGTCGAGCTGTAGCTCGGGAGACTTTCATTAGAGCTGATTTATAGTGGAGCTAGCGGCGCTAACGGTCGACGCGCTCACGCGCCATAAATGGGGACGGTTATTCGGCACCCGTTGATAACAGGAAAGGAAAAGCGCGCCGTACATTAGCCCAAGTCGCATGCACCCGCGGTTGAGTTGGAGACGGATGACCTCCGCCGTTGGCAACCCCGGTGCCACAAGGGAACTTGTCCCTCGAAGATACTTTATTACTCTCAGAGTGAAACGTGCTTTGGCCAGTTCCTCGGATTTCGTAAAGCCGTATTTCGTTAAGCCGAGACCTAAGACGTCACCTAGGTGACTTTAGTTTCCCCCCTAGGCTTAGCGAAAAAAATTGACGTTACGTGGCATGGACGCCAATTCGGTTTCCCGCTGAATTTAGCGAGAAAAATGACGTCACACAAAACTTGGGTAATAATTTAATTACTTTAATTTAATTATTCTTTGTAATTTGTAGTTTTAAAACATTACTTTTTGGCTAAAATGAATTGTAATGTAATTTAATTACTTTCTAGCGTCAGTAATTGCCAAATTTCAGGCACAATCACAATTGCTTTTGCAAAACTTTGTGGCGCCGACGGAACCTCTCTGAAAGCCTGAGCGCTCGCACAAGCGGCCTAGCTCTCGGTGAAACACTCACACACAGACACAAACTCACACTCACGCACAACATAAACTTCGCAATGTTTGTTGTTTTGCTGCTTACACTGCGGGCTTAGAGACAATCCTATTTGGGGCCTATCTCAACGGCGCCGTTTTGCGCCGTCTGCAGTGCGAGAAAAAAACAATAGCGTACATATGCCAAAATATTGAAAGAAAAAAAAATTGAGCTTCAACTTTCAGCCGAGGTTGGGAATTTTAATTGTCTATGAAGTTATTTTTCTCTCTTTTTTGCCAGTTTGTTTTACGTCCCTCTTCCAGTACTGTCGCATATGTGTATCTTTGTATTATATTAAAGTTTATTTCGTGTTGGTTTTACTCCGGATATTATTTGCATAAGCACTTTGGAGACTGACCTCGCACCTGAGAATATTGTCACCAATGATTCCGGAGCCCCGATTCGGTAATTAATCCTAACCTGAGATCGATGGCTCTTGTTGCAGAAGCCCGTCCGTGCTCCACTTTCATACTTACCATAACCGGTCATCTCGTATACCCTACGCCG
This sequence comes from Ixodes persulcatus, assembly GCA_013358835.2. Lineage (NCBI taxonomy): Eukaryota > Metazoa > Arthropoda > Arachnida > Ixodida > Ixodidae > Ixodes > Ixodes persulcatus. Next base: position 3,511,405 of record JABSTQ010009451.1, read on the forward strand.
ATTGGAGGCTGCGTTTAGCGTTGCCGAAGGGAAAATAGCCTATATGTTGTATTCCGGATTGAACGTTTCATAAGACAGCTTTGTTTAGTTGAGAAAAAAAAATGTCGTGGTTCTTGGTGCCTGGCGGGCGGCATGTGACTGATTAAATAGATCACATGGTTGAGAACGCTTGCTTTTAGAGAACTGCTCATATGCTGCTCGTAACATAAAATTATCAACTTTTAAAAATACCTGGAGAGATTGTCTAAATTAAACCTTAGTTTATTCACTAAAGCTAGTCAAAGCTATCTAACTTATTCTGATATTTTCTAAGCTATAAGGTGTTTTTTTTAATAAAGGTCAATACTGCGACTTGATCTTTTCATAGTTGCCAGTTCTTTGGAAACCGAGGTACGTCAGCCAATATAGTGTAACAAATTTTGAAGCCAACAACACTACAAAAACATCACGAGAAATTTAAGCATCCTTTTTTAATATATTTATATCATTCCTCTCTTTCATGGGTCTTGCTTATTTCGAGTTCAGTCTTCCAGAGAGCTGAACTTAAATAAGGATTGAAACCCCACAAAGTTAAATTAATTCAGCCGACTTTGAAGGATTTCCGAAGTCAGAGGGATATTTTAAGTCTAGCGTTGGAATGGGGAAATGACCAAATGTGTCATATTTTTGAGAGCAGAGAGAAGCTGGAGTTTAGAGAGTAACAGCTGTATTTGAGCAAACGTACTCGACGCATCAGCTGTGTGCAGTCAAACATATCCCGATTTAATTTCAAGCATCAAAATAGAGCTGTGCTAATTGTGCTCGCTTTCTATGCAATTTTTTATCTGAAGCGTAAATGAGGACTAGATTCTTACAATACTCTAAGAATATGAAAAAGGCTGCGTTATAGTTCCTTCTACTATGTTTCTATCGCGTTTATTTCTGTGCAACGACAATCTAGTTCACACTAGTTTTTACTGACACTAACCTCCTCCAGGCAAACTTGCAATGTATATTTCGCTCACAAATACTAAATAAAATTTGTTATCAATATTTCTCGCGCTTTAACAGCCTTCACTTTGAAGCGAATTGTTTCTAGTGTTTTTGCTATAAAATAATTTGCTGTTTTTCTCTCTGCTGACAAATGAGGGTATATTTTAATAGGCGATTGGTCGAGGTGGTTGAGCCCTCTTTACTTTGAAAAAGTCAAGAAGGCCCAAGCAGAGGACGAAGTCTGCTGAACCTTGGTAGCATTCAGCAAAAAAGGAAGTCGGAGGTTTTCTTCGGTGCCAGTGATGTTGAGATTGTATATGCAAGACAGATCCAAGCAGACTGTCTGTGAAGGGTTGATTTCTAAGAGGAGACTATTGGTGATTCCACACAAGCTTAGATATTATATTTTGAAGCGTTTACGCGATGATCAGTAAGGTAATAGAAAATGCAGACCAAAACCTAAAGAGTAAATATGGCGGCTTGGAATAAGTTCCCAGCTTGGTAGCTTAGTAACCAACTGTCAAATAAGTGGAAAATGGCGGGACCAAAACGCTGATCCCAGCGTTTTGAGCGTGGCAGAGAGTCAACGTTGATTTTGTTAAGATAGACGTTGCCATTATCTCATTGCTGTTGATCACCTCTCTGGGTATCCAAAAGTCGCTCTTTTGGCATCGACGAAAGGTCCCAGTGTCATTTTATATTTAAAAATGTTTTTGCTAGACATGGCGTTTTCGAGGTTGTATTATTCAAGTGTAGAGCGCAGTTTGTATCGGGAGAGTTTAAAGCGTTTGCTTGTGAGTACGACTTCCGTGGCCTAACATGAAGACCAAGGTAGGCTCAGGCAGACGGAGAAGTAGAGAGGATGGTTTAAATGGTGAAATCCTAATGGTAAAGGCGGATGACACCTACCTTGATACCTTATAGGGACATGCCAGAACCATTTGGATAAACCCGAGGGGAACTACTGATCGGACGCGCCTACAAACTACTCTTCCAATGCACCCACAAAGCCTGGTACCCCGAGCCGTCAGCCTGAACAAGTCCGAAACCAGGACCGTGCGCTTCGAGAAACGCAGCGGCGACACTTCGATTGCCGCCCTGCAGTACGTCAACTTCAAACCCTAAGACAAGGAGCTTCCGTTTGTGTAAAGGACAGCAAGTGGGAGGTCGTAGCAGCTCGGCCATCCAATAGACCAAAGTCTTACGTGGTGGAGACGCTCTCAGGAGTGGTTCTTTAGAGAAATCGCAGGTCTCTGATTTTCTTGAACCCTGAGCAATTTCGTCCAGATAGTTGCTATGGCAGTTACGATTTTCCAAGGATAGTGAAAAATTGCAGTGCACAATTATGGTTCACTATAGCACAATCACCGTTGCCTGCTACGCCTCTGACTTGTGTGTCACCTGACGGTCCTTTGCCGGCTACGTCTTCAGATTACGTATCCCGGTACAGACACTTTGCCCGAAAACCGAAACATACAAAGCTGGCAGGTAGTTTGCTCGGTAGATGGTCACTTGCCTAAAATGTTTGCTTGAAATGTTTGTTCTCTGCACCTGGCAGATGGTTCTGTACAATCAGACAGAGCTTAGGAGCTCTGTTTGAAAATGTTAATTTTTTGCGCCTAGCAGTTGCGCGGCACACGATTGCTACGATAAAGTATTACAAAGAAAAAAGGGGGTGGGGAAGGTGTTGCGACAGTGCATGTGACTCATCTCAATTTTTCTGGAAAGGGAGTCACGTGTTCCGGTGGTGCTATTGATATTGTAAGGCTCTGGATGGACGGATGGGTTTAATACAATGACTGAAGTTTGATTTAGATGGTGCGTCCACGGTAACCGTTCGATGCAGATCCGAGAGAGCTCAGCACGTGCACTGCCGTCTGAGCCCCGCTTCTTCTTTCTTCCTCACAGTATACGTCCCTCGTGGAAAAGGCCGGTCCACCGGCCGCGGACGTTATGGGACTTGACGGTAATAGGGTTTGAGTCTCGCAATGTGGACGATATCGGTTGATTTAGAGTGGTGGTGGTGCAGTGGATATACAGGTGTGACTTCGTAGTTCGTAGAGGACAGCTTACGAGAGATTCGAAATGGGCCCTTGAAGCGTTTCTCAAGTTTTTCGCACCTTCCAGTCTGACGAGAAGGTGTCCAGACAAGAACCTCGTCGCCAACATTGTAGGAGACGGTAGGGTGGTGCTCGGCGTGACGGATGATCTGTTGTTGTTGAGATTGCAGGGTGCGAATGCGTGAGAGCTGACGAACTTCTTCAGCATGGGAAAGGACATCTTGGAGGTATGTGTCGAGAGAAGTGTCATCAATGTACGGTAACAGCGTGTCAATGGTGGACATCGGTTCCCGTGCATGTAAAAGATAGTAGGGCGAAAATCCTGTTGTAGCCTGCCGGCTGGTGTTATAGGCATATGTTACGTATGGTAGAATAGCGTCCCAATTATCCTGGTCATCTGTAAGATACATCGAAATCATATCGACTAGGGTGTGATTGAATCGTTCTGCCAAACCATTCGTTTGTGGATGGTAGGCAGTGGTTATATGATGAATCGTGCTTGCGAGGCGGCAGACCTCTTGAAGAAGGGTCGCCATGAAGGGTGTTCCTCGGTCCGTGATAATGGACTGAGGAGCGCCGTGTCTTAGAAGAATGTTGTGCAGAAAGAAATCTGCTGCATGAAGGGCTGTAGCTGCAGGGAGCGCCTTTGTTTCGGTGTATCGTGTTAGATAGTCAACTGCTACAATTATCCACCTATTTCTTGTTTTTGTTTGAGGAAACGGGCCAAGGAAGTCAATTCCAATTTGTTGAAACGGTTGGCGGGGTGGAGAAATTGGCCGGAGAGGCCCGGGAGGCGGTTGTGTGGGTCGCTTTTTGGTTTGGCATAAGTGGCAGGCTCGCACATATTTGTTAATTGTTCGCTGCATGCCGGTCCAGAAGAATTTGTCACGAATTCGAAAGTACGTTTTAGAAAATCCGAGGTGCCCGGCGGTGGGATCGTCATGGTTAGCTTGAATTATGTTTTTTTGTAGGTGACGGGGTACTACAAGAAGCCATTGCCGTCCTTGGGGTTCATAGTTGCGTCTGTAGAGAACGTTATTTCGAAGAGAAAAGAGGCGGGCACGTCGGTGAACATACTGAGGGCAAGATGTTGTGAAACCTTGCAAGTAATGAATCAGTGGCCTGAGAGAATTGTCAGTGAGCTGCGCTGATGCCATGTCGAGATTATGAAGGGTTGCCGTAATGTCTGCTCTGTGATGCTCATAAGAAAGGGGCGCGTTGTTGGGGAGAGGACACCGAGATAGACTGTCGGCGTCGAGGTGTCGTTTGCCTGATTTATATACAACGGTAAAGCGGTATTCTTGGAGTTTTAAGGACCAGCGGCCAAGGCGTCCTGATGGGTCTTTTAGGCTGGCAAGCCAGCATAGCGCGTGATGGTCGGTGACAATACGAAAGGATGATCCATATAAGTAAGGACGAAATTTGGAAATTGCCCAGATAACTGCTAGGCATTCCTTTTCTGTTGTTGAAAAATTGCGTTCGGCTTTCGTGAGGGTTCGGCTAGCATATGCGATGACACGCTGCTGGTTGTTGTGATGTTGAGCAAGAACAGCACCTATTCCCTCTCCACTAGCGTCGGTTCGAATTTCGGTGTCCTGACGTTCGACGAAATGACCAAGAACAGGGGCTGTGGTTAATGCATTTTTTAAGTGTTCAAATGACGTATGTTGGTCTGGGCCCCATCGAAAAGAGATGCCATTGCGTAGCAGTTGATATAAAGGTTCAGCGATGCGAGAAAATTGATGAATAAATTTTCAAAAGTAGGTGCATAAGCCTAGAAATGTCCGCACATGTTTGACGTTTTGTGGGACAGGGAATTCTGATACGGCTCGTACTTTCTCAGGATCTGGGCGTACTCCATCGGCACTGACTAGATGGCCGAGCACTTTGATTTCCTGGGCACCGAAAATGCACTTTTTGCTGTTCAATTGGAGTCCAGCAGTACGAATGCATTGAAGAACCGTGCGGAGTCGTGAGATGTGTTCCTCAAATGTTGGAGAAAACACCACAATATCGTCGAGATAACAGATACAAATATTCCAAGATAAGCCACGAAGTAAAGCATCCATCATGCGCTCGAATGTGGCAGGCGCATTGCAAAGCCCGAAAGGCATAACGTTAAAATGGTAAAGGCCATCATACGTTATAAAGGCGGTCTTAGGTTTATCACTAGGGGCAAGAGGAACTTGCCAGTAACCGCTTCGAAGGTCCATTGATGAGAAGTAGGACGAGCCTTGTAGCGTGTCGAGTGTATCGTCAATTCGTAGGAGGGGGTAGACGTCTTTTTCCGTGACTTTGTTAAGGCGGCGATAGTCCACACAGAAGCGCCAGGTGCCATCTTTCTTCCGAACAAGGACGACGGGGGATGACCAAGGACTGGACGAAGGCTCGATCACTCCTTTTTCTAGCATGTCATCAATTTGTTGTTTAATTATTCGACGCTCTGCGGCGGAGCTTCGGTACGGTCGGCTTCGGATTGGGTGTGAGTTACCGGTATCAATGTTATGTTCGACAAGCATCGTTCGGGCTAACGTTTGGGCGCTGAAGTCGAAAATGTCTTCGTAAGAGTGGAGTAGAGAGTCCAATTTCTGAAGTTGGTCTGGGAGGAGAGCTGCGTCTATCATCTTCTGTCTGTGTTCGGTGAAGTTATTGTCGGTGAGGGTCTTGGTATTTGCAGCAGTGGGGACGAGTGTAGCGAAACTTTCCTCAATATGCATCGGGAGTGTGGCGATGCGACTGCCTCGAGGAAGTACCTGCGACTGGACTGAAGTGTTTGTGATCCAGATGTTACATTTATCGCCTGCAATGAATGCAAGAGAATAAGGTATGATGATTCCTTTCTTTGTGAACGTAGAATGAATAGGTTCGATGAGTCCGAAGGTTTCATTGACTGAGTTCGGAACAATGAGAGTGGCAGCAACGGCCGAGTCGGGTGGTAGCAACAGGTCATAGTCTATATGAAGGACGGTAAGTGGGGTCTCAATACGTTCCGGGATGTCGACTGAAGAATTCAGATGAATTTCACGATTTGCACAGTCGACGAAGGCGGCGGTTGTAGAAAGAAAATCCCAACCAAGAATGACGTCAGCGATGCAGGTGGTAAGTACAGTGAACATGACAATGTATTGGTTGTCACCAAGCCTTACGTGCGCTGTACAGTATCCGAGAGGGCGCACCAAATCACCATTGCCCATGCGGAGCCGGTGGCCCTCAGATGGGGGCGTGAGCACTTTTCGCAAGCGTCGACGGACGTTCTCGGGAATGCACGACTTTGCTGCGCCAGTGTCGACTAAAGCAAGAAACTTTTGATGTCCTATTTCCACATTCAAATTCGTTGGTCCCGCAGAAGGCGGGTTTTTCGCATATTGTTGAGATGCAGCCTGACCTCCATTGTGGATGCAGGCTGCGGTTTTTAGTTTGACTGTTGAGACGTCGAAGGGATGGGATCACTGAATGGGGAAATAGAGCGGCGACGACGAGGGTATGGCGACGGTGAGCGACCACGCCGGGGTGTAGGTTGCGCGACGGGGCTGTTTGAGCGGTCATGAGAAACGATCCCGGTGTTAGTGTTGTCGGCGTAGGGTTGTGAAAAGCGGCGAAAAGACGAGTTATCGACTTGCCGGTAATCATAAGAAGGACGACGATCTTCGAAGGTGTTGCGGTCTCGAGAAGGGTGCATGGATGGGGGGCTTGTATCATTTAATCGGCGCCGACAATAGCGGAGGACGTGGCCGGGAACGTGGCAATAAAAACATATTGGTCGGTTGTCATGGGTCCTCCAGACATCGGCTTGACGGCGTGTTTGAGGAGATTGTCGTGGTCGTGCTGCATAGGAAGGTGGAAGTTGCTGGTATGCGCATAGGGGTGTTGGCGGGTGTGTGGCGGGGGCATAGGGGGGAGTGCTGTGCGTCAGGGGCTCTAAAGCAGAGCGAAGTTCATCTCGGATAGCTGATTTGATGTCGTGGCGCTCACCGGATGGCTGGGATGCAGGCAAAGGTGTGCGCTGATGCCCAAGAAAATACCTTAGTTCTTCGCGGATGATTGTACGTATCAGGTTCGAGAGGTTTGTGTCGGTGTGCGAAGCAAGAGACACCTCAGGAAGGCGTTCGAATGGTCTCTTGAGTATTCGCGCGTTGTCGAGCTCTTCGTACTTCCGACATTCAGATACTAGTTGAGCCACGGTCGGCGGAGACTTGGGGGCTACGATGGAAAATAATTCCTGTGAGAGCCCTTTGAATAGGTGGCGGATCTTGTCATCTTCGTTCATCTCGGGGTCGACTCGGCGACACAGCCGGAGGACATCTTCGATGTAGGCGGTTGACGATTCTGCTGTGGACTGGTATCTGTGTTGTAGTTGGTCTCGAGCCTTTTCTTTGCGATGTTCGGGTTGACCAAAAGCGTCCGCAAACGCCGTTTTGAAGCCGTCCCAAGAATTGATGGTTTCTTCGTGGTTGTCACACCATCGGAGCGATGTGTCTTTGAGAAAGAAGACCACATTGGCGAGCTTGAAGGAGTCGTCCCATCCGTTGTGTTGACTGACGCGCTCGTAGTTCTTCAGCCAGTCATCCACGTCTGAGTCGGGAGAGCCTGTGAATATCTGAGGGTCTCGCTGTCGGTGTTTTATAGTCACAGCGGGTGCAGAGCGGGGTCCGGTTGTGTTACCTTCTTGGTTAGCCATGGGCGGGTGTTGGGTGGTCTGTCCACTGCGTAGCTCCAGGTTTGGGGGTGGCGAGGTGTGGCGAGGGGTAGGAAACCGCTGACCTCCACCAACCTGTAAGGCTCTGGATGGATGGATGGGTTTAATACAATGACTGAAGTTTGATTAAGATGGTGCGTCCACGGTAACCGTTCGATTCAGATCCGAGAGAGCTCAGCACGTGCACTGCCGTCTGAGCCCCGCTTCTTCTTTCTTCCTCACAATATATACAGCCTACGAAAAAATATACGACTTTTTTTCGCTCTTCGCCGCTACGGGAATGGGAGTGGGTCATTCTTGCGGCTGCCGGGCTGCCCCTGAGAGCAGAGCAAGTGATAACGCGACAGATTGCATTAAAAGGAACTTTTTATAAAGGCGCATTCGTTGCAAACTATTTGTATGTCTATTATAGTTTTAGATTTTCATTTGTTTAAACGTTTATTATTTCCACACCCAAACGTAATAAGACAAAGAAGACGTCCCTGTGTCTACTGTGTCGTTTATCTCATGTCTCTTTTGTCACCCGGCAAATATCCTCTCTAGTCGGGGCACAACTTTACGCCTGAGTACCAAACGTAAAAGGGGATACCACTACTTTTTTTCTTCTCTTCATTAACGAATCTAGGAAACCCAACGTTATGAAATTATGCAATAAATAAAAACGTTATACTTAATTAAACGAGAAAAACATGGGTGAACGGCCGCGGTTCGTTCAACTAAATTTACAAGCGCAAGGCTGAAATGCGTAGCGGTTTGGGGGCCCGACCGGCCCGCGCTCCTCTGTGCTCTCGCAGTCTCCGCACTCCTGACGAGGCTTAGCGAGGATTAGGGCAGATGGCTTCGCGGGTGGCCATTTGGGAAATTAATAGGCCACCGAGGCAGGAGAACGGGCCTGCTTTATAATTGCCACCGCCAACCTTTAATAACCTTGTGGCCCGGCGTTAACCCCAGGCTTCGTAAAATGCCCGTTCTATGACTCTACCATCAAAACAAGAGGGGCTGATATCTGTATCAGCGAACCGTCAGTGGCCTTATGAGAAAAAGAACTTCTATATTTAGAAAAAGAGGGGGGACGCTGGAAGTGACTAGGTTTTATTTTAGGTATTTAAGCATCTGTGTTTTCTAATAAACGTCCTGTTGCGAGTGCGCCCCGTGTTGTCGTCCACTTCTTCACCTGTCCCCGTTCCGTTGGTGCTCATTTCCAGTTCCAGCCAGACCCTACCATCTTTCTTCATGATTAGTTGGGTTGTCTTTTTTGTTTTTGTTTTTTTATTCAATTAGTAGTAGGTCTTGACGTAAGAGGCGGTGAGGAACACATTCCACAACACTAAAACCTTTTTTTTAGCAGGCACAGGAAATTGAAAAGTTTTTTATGTTAATTAAAACACCTGTGTGGAAATGCACGAAGTTTGCGTTTTAGCATATTGACTCTAGATTAAATATCTGTTTGAAGCGTGTATATTTGAGCGTCTCGCAACGTTTCATGTTATTTTATTTTTAATAATATATATATATATATATATATATATATATATATATATATATATATATATATATATATGGGTGTTTTCATCTTAACTCAGGCACGAATTTAGGGTCAAATTTTTTTATTTTTTTGAAACAAATACGTGTTATTGGGCAACTCCTATAATAAAAGAAGACGCAAACGGCAAGTTCGTCGGATTTTTTGCTCTCGAGGTATGGACCGTTGAAGCGGCCAAGGGGGAAACTGTCGTTTTTCCAGCTTATCGGTGGTGCCATATTTCACTCCGTCCCTTTTCCTTACGTTTTGCGCTACATCTGTGACGCTGCTAGCCGTCAAAACACCTGAGTGTGTATATGTTGTAGAGGTCGTTTCAAATTAGGAGACCTTGTGAATATGAACAAGTTTTACTTGAGAAATAGAATAAAATTGAGAAGTCGGGAAGAAAACGTAGGAAAATTAAGAAAGCGAACTGGAATAAATGCAGAAAACCTATCTGCACGAAGCAAGAGTAAATGTCATAGTCCGTAGATATCAAGAGTTCAACGTAGGTGACTCAGTCAGTGTTCGTCTGCGTCACTCACAGTCAGCCGTCTTCCCTCTGTCTCTGCTCGCCGTGGGGAAGAATGGAGATCGACGTCGATCGGGACCCCTTCGCTTAGTCCCAGGGTCGATGACGGCGTCTGTTCAGACTTCCGTAGGTCGGCTTCCTCCGCCTGCCCAACCGGCCTCTTTTCGCTCTTCTTCTTCCTTTTTGTTTTCCTCTTCTTCCTTCTCTACCCCCACCGTCGCACCATTCTCGCGCACCACACACGCTCAACCTAAAAAAAAATTTCCTTCTAGAAAATTTTAAAAATTGTATTGACTGTTTCAGAAACAAGAATCCCCCTTGTACTTTCAACTAACCGCCTAAATATTATATTAACTTCTGCAGAAAACCAACTTTCCCACTAAGAATTCAACACTATGTTGCGCTCTAAAACAACCACGGGTAAAACAACCACGGGTAAGAGACCTCTGTTCACACTGGTCCCCGACTGCGGAGGGCAGAAGAATGGGACATTCCAGAATGTTCTGGGGGTGCCATTGGCAACTCTTCTATACATTCAACCGAAGACATTGAGGGCATTGTCAGCTGTACATTTGTCGCCATTCTCCCGGTCACCTCGAGCTCTTCGAAAATTCCCGGTGCAATCAGCCCTCTATCTGGGTACCCGACCGTTGTACCTTCGTTTCCGGCAGGTCCCTGTGGCGTCAAATTGTGAGTTAAGGATGAAAAAGAGTATCCCTCGTCTTGAGAGCGTTTGTGTTGGTTGTCTGCTAACTCTGGGGCTTGCGGTTCGCCTGCCGTCGTTTCTCTCATCCTGTTCACGTGGAGCACTTTCCGCTCCCCAGTGCGGGCCTTCTTGACACGATACGCAACATCAGATAGCTTTTCAATGACGTGGTACGGGCCTTCCCACTCAGGAAACAGCTTCTTTGATATTCCTCGTTTAACGGCCTTTACTTCAATGTACACGAGATCGCCTATGTTATAAGTTGCTCTTTGCGTATTTCGATCGTACAGTTCTTTTCTGTGTTCAGCTCATTTGGCTAGTTTCTCTCGTGCTGTTTCATGAGCATTGTAAGCCTGTGACGTAGTTCATGGCAGTAATTCTGAGGTGTATCGTAATTGACAGGTGGTGGCTCATCTAAGAGATCCGGCAAATCAGCGTTACATCCATATAGTAAGTAGAAAGGCGTCTCATCTGTACTTTCATGTTTGGCTGTGTTGTATGCAAACATACAATATGAAATCCATTGGTCCCAGTCTTTCTGGTCAGCACGCACATAGTGGGATAGCATTGAGACCAAGGTTTGGTTAAGTCGCTCTACGGCTCCGTTACACTGGGGATGATATGCTGTTGTTTGTAGCTTCCGTATTCTTATCAATGTGCATACATCCTGGAACAATCTTGATGTAAAATTAGGGCCTTGATCTGTCAAGATTTGCTGAGGCACCCCATGGCGAAGGATTACGAGTTCCACAAACGTTTTAGCAACAGTTTCGGCTTTCTGGTCTGGCATCGCGACGACTTCTGCATATTTGGTAAGATGGTCTACAAACACCAGTAAGATAACGATTTCCTTCCGTCGTAGTTGGAAATGGCCCCACAATATCCATTCCTGCCATACTTGCAGAGGTGCTCGCCTTCTGTTGTGGGACGCTTTGTGACGTATGCACGACACACACTGGGCACAGTAGTTCTGTATCTTCTTTTGCATTCCGTGCCAGAAGTACTTCTCTCGAACCCTTTCTTTTGTCTTGCCCGTCCCTCGGTGTCCAGAGTAAGGTGTATCATGATATAGTTGTATCACGTAATTTTTAAGCGATTCGGGGACAACAATTCGGTTCTTCACAAGACTGTCTTGTTTCAACGTAGTCTGCTCTCTCCGACAAAGAAGGCCTCGAGAGTCGATAACATAGCATCGGGATGTCCTACCAGGTTCCTCTTCGCACTTGGAGATGAGCGTGATTAACTTTCGATCCTCTCGCTGTGCACCAATAAAACGATCGACATCACAATGTGGTTCATACTGAATTACTTCTCTGACGACAGCTCTGCTTAATGCGTCAGCGTTCTGATTCATTTTTCCCGCCCGATGTTCCACTTCAAAGCTATATTCTTGCAGCAGTAAGTTCCAGCGTGATAAACGAGAACTGGGGTGACGGGCGTTCATCAGCCAATTGAGTGCACGACAGTCGGTTAACACCTTGAACTTTCTTCCGTACAGGTAACACCGGAACTGCTTGACCGCCCAGACTACCGCCAAACATTCTTGTTCCGTCGCTGCATATTTTTGTTCGGCCAGAATCAATTTCCTGCTTGCATATGCAATGGGGTGCTCGTTTCCTTCGAACTCTTGCGTCAACACGGCTCCCAGTGCATTCTGAGAAGCGTCCGTTATCACAATAAATGGTTTCGAAAAGTCCGGGAACCTCAACAGAGGAGGCTGCGTCAGTTCATGCTTGAGAACATCAAAAGCCGCTTCAGCTTCAGTGCTCCAGCTGAAAGTGACCTTCTTTGACGTGAGCGCAGTCAAAGGTTTGGCTTTTTCGGCAAAGTCTGGTATGTGACGCCTGTAATATCCAATGAGACCAAGAAATTGGCGAACTTCTTTGACTTTTGTTGGTCTTGGAAATTCATTAACACAGTGCGTCTTTTCTGGATCTGGTCGAACCCCGTTCTTTGACAAAATGTGTCCGAGGTACTTCACTTCTTGTTTAAGAAATTGACATTTTGAGGGTTTCAGTTTCAGTCCGGCCGCTTGTAGTCTCCTCAGGACAGTCTCGATATCTTTAAGATGTTGGTCCAAGCTCTTGCTGAAGATGATAATATCATCTAGATTGACGTAGCATGTTTTCCCAAGAATGCCGGCCAAAATTGCATCCGCCGTACTCTGAAAAATGGCGGAACTATTAACCAATCCCATTGGCATCCATTTCCACTGATAGTGCCCACTTGGTGTATTAAAAGCGGTCTTCTCTCTATCGCTCGGTTCCATCTCTATTTGCCAGTAACCGGCGGCCATATCTACGACAGAGAAGTAGTGTGCAGACCCCAAAAGAGCAAGCGTTTCCTCAATATTGGGCAGTGGGTAAGATTCAACTCGAGTCACTTTGTTCAAATCTCTGTAGTCGATCACAAGCCTGAATGACCCATCTTCCTTCTGTACCAACAAAGCAGGAGCGCCCCACGGGGATGTGGAGTGTTCAATTATGTCTTTCTCCAGCATTTCTCTGACCTGCTGTTCCATATCTTCTCGCTTTGCATAAGGGATTTAGTAGGCTCTTCTGTATACAGGTGCGTCTACAAAGGTTGGCACGCGGTGCTTTATCACGTCGCAACGTCCAAGGTCTAGTTTATGAAGAGAGAATGCGCTCTTGTACTTTGCAAGAAGATCTAGGACCGACGTTTTTTCTTCCTCTTGCCAAGATCAAGATCAAGATCTTGCCAAGGTCAAGATCAAATTGCTCAGAATGATGCCACCCTTCTCTTGCTTCTGCCTGTGCGCTGCAATGCAAGACGGGCTCTCCAGTCAACCCTTCGTTCACAATACTTATAAAATCTCCAACTAGCTGATTTTTGGGTACACGAAGCTCCTGTAATGTCAGGTTGGCCATTCTCACCGGTACCTCGCCATCACTATTGATTCGAACGGCCACATCTGCTCCTAATAATCCGTGTGTGCCTATTTCACGCATCTCTACAACATACTCTCCGGAAATCGGTATCAAATGATTCACTCTGGCAACTGCCATTGTCTCCGACATCGGTGGTATTACACATTCTCTCGTAAGAAATACAGGAGAACGTACACTTTCGTTTGATGGTACATCAGATAGTGCGTGGCGATCGTCCTCTTTTCTCCAGTTAAGAATAGGGACACTTTGCCCTCCTATTCTAAGAATACCCTCCGATGCCAGAATATCTATACCATACTTTCGCACAACATCTTGGCCGAATATTCCAGCAACTGGAAGCATAAAATTGTCCGCGCATGCAAAACAGGGATGTTGAAAAGTAGTGGTTCCTATCTTGAAAGGAACGTCAAAACAACCGCTCGTTTCCAATGGCTTCCCCGTAATTCCAAACAGTTCGGTGTGGGCATGCGCTTCTGAAAGGCTGAAAGGAGCCCCTCCCTTAAGATTTCGTAACACAGACTCTTTCATGAGCGTTACCTTAGATCCAGTATCGATAATAAATTCGGCCACTGTAGTTCCTACTTGGCACTGAACAATTGGACTGCTATCACCACATAATCTAACTACCCCCGCTTTCGTATCGGCTTCCTTCTTGATGGGGTCATTTGAGAGGAGCCGTTCTAGTTTTCCTGACTTCTTCCCGTGACTTGCCCCATCTTTTCTTTGACCCCGTCCTTTTCTCGTGTTTTCACTTTGAAAAATAAAGGCCTGACAATTTCGTGCAATGTGGCCTAGTTGTCCACAGTTGAAACACCTGGGAGAGTAACTCCTCTGTGTATAGTTCGAAGTACTCTGGTCCCTAGTCTCCCGAGCTGCCGTTCCTTCCTGCAGCATTGCTTCGATTCGTTCAAAACGGCTTCGCACTTCTTTAAGTTCAGAGTCATTTGCAGCTACTGTTCGTAGCGCTTGGTTTGATGTAACCTCTTGGTCATTCCTCTCCTCATTATGTGCTATGCTGACAGCCTCCTCAAAGGACTTAGGGTCTCTAGAGAGAACAAACCGTCTCACTGGATCTCTTAGGCCATGCACATATTGCGTGAGCATTTGTTCTTCCAACAATTCTCTAGCAGCGTCCTCCTTCTGTTTGGCCCGTTCACCTTCGTAAAGAACCAAAGTTCGCTGCCCCAGTCTTTGCACACGGGTCGCAAAGGCCCTGACATCCTCATCTGCTTGTTGACGAGCCCCCATAAACTTCTCCAGTCGAGCGCTTCGTGACTCGCTATCGAATCGTCCGAGGAGCAAGTGTTTGAAGTCCATAAATGATGCGACGGATTTCATCCTTTCTTCATGCCACGCGAACTCGTATGCCCTTCCTGACATTTTGCACTTGGCGATTCCTATTTTCTGCGTGTCGTTCCAGCCACCCATCTGTGCGACCTGTTCGAGCACTAAAACAAAATCGTTTACGGAGGTTCCGTTACTATCCCCGGAAAATATGGGCACCATTCCTCCCAATGCCAGTACAGTTGCCCCCAGGGATCCTGTCATTGCTTGTCCAGTTCCTTATCCAGGGCCCGAGGTTGCTTGATTCATTTTCACAAGGCTCGCAAGTAGGAGGGTTGCTCCCACTACTTTAGGATGTTGAAATTATTTGAAGAGATCCCACCGCTGCCACCATTTGTGACGCTGCTAGCCGTCACAACACCTGAGTGTGTATATGTTGTAGAGGGTCGTTTCAAATTAGGAGACCTTGTGAATATGAACAAGTTTTGCTTTGAGAAATAAAATAAAATTGAGAAATCGGGAAGAAAACGTAGGAAAATTAAGAAAGCGAACTGGAATAAATGAAGAAAAACTATCTGCACGAAGCAAGAGTAAATATCATAGTCCGTAGATATCAAGAGTTCAACGTAGGTGACTCAGTCAGTGTTCGTCTGCGTCACTCACAGTCAGCCGTCTTCCTTCTGTCTCTGCTCGCCGTGGGGAAAAATGGAGATCGACGTCGATCGGGACCCCTTCGCTAAGTCCCAGGGTCGATGACGGCGTCTGTTCAGACTTCCGAAGGTCGGCTTCCACCGCCTGCCCAACCGGCCTCTTTTCGCTCTTTTTCTTCCTTTTTTTTTTCTTCTTCTTCCTTCTTCTCTACCCCCACCGTCGCACCATTCTCGCGCACCACACATCAATATAACTTTTTGGGAACACTCTCGACATATACTTTTGTTATGCTAATTATGCGTCTAGGTCATAACATTCTTAATGTATTTTGTTTATGTGTCAAACCGCCTCTCTGCGATGATATTTGACGAAGTTCAGCAAGCTGTGATGTCTTACCTAATCAACATATTTTTATGATTTTTACATCAACGTAAAGCTCCAGTTAAGTTCTTTCTTTTGAGTATAATTTCAATATTGCGCAATAAATATATAATGCGCTACATGTGTCTGAAAAACGGATATTTCGAAAAGCTAGCAAGTTTGGAATCGATTTAAAAAAAAAAAACACTTTTTATTTATTTTACTTTTTATTCACAGTTAGGTAATATAGTAGTCTATCAGGAACTATCAATAGAAATTGTAATATATTGTTTGTATGGCCGCTATTATGACTCGAATCTCGTGCTATCAGCGTTTTGAGCGGGACTTCGCGCAGGCGCGCTGCTGAGCAGAATTTTGGCCTATGTAAGGTTTGTTACTTATCGTTAGCAGTTACCTCAATATCCAACCACAAACATTAATAAAAGTTGTAGTAGTGTACTTAAAAAAAAAGTTACTTAGAAGTCCGTATCCACAAGTGCGGGTACCAGCGCTTACTTCATGCAGATGGTTAGAGAATTCCTCTGGGGTCTTTTGCTTTCAGCTTTGTGTTTGAAATACCTAACTTGATATGGAATTGCCAGATTTTCTTATGTCAAAGAGATATGCAGTGCATATACATATGCATGATTTTGTATCTGACGCTTAGGAAGTACGGTTTATTTTATGCACATACGGACTCTTTCGTAAAATAATGAGCATTTCGTAGCGTGTAAGGCTTCAAATGTGTTAGTCATGTGTTCAGGTTCCATTTCTATTTTCAGGTATTCATGCCAGGTTACTTAGATTTTTCCCTCTTGACTTAAGTTTGTCTGGGAGTCTAGGTGGTATACGTATCTTCTCCGTCAATACATAAGGCCAAGCTCACACACCTTGCAAATCACCCCAGTGCCAAGTAAATAAATATTCTTAGGATAAATATTGTTGCTTCACCGGCTTTTACGCTCAGATATTGAGGTAAGTACTAAAATTAAATAGAAAATCTTACATAGGTAAAAATTCTGCTCTGCAGAGCGTCTGTGCGAAGTAACGTTCAAGACACTCATAACACGAGATTTGAGTCCTAATAGCGGCTATACAAACAATATATTACAAATTCTTTTGGTATTTCCGGACAGACTACTATATTACCTAACTGTAAATAAAAAATGAAATAAATAAAAGGTGTCTTTTTTTTTTTAAATCGACTTCAAACTTGCAAGTCTTTTTAAATATTCGTTGTTCAGGCAAATGTTCTGCGTTATATGTTTAGCGCAAAATATTCAAATCATATTTAAAAGAAAGAGCTTGAGTGAGCTTTACGGTGATTTAAATATCTTAAAATATATTGATCAGGTCACACAGCACAGCTAGCTGAACTTCGTCAAATATTGTTGCAGAGAAGCGGTTTGACAATTAAAAAAAAGACAAAAAAAAAACATTTGTTATTTTTTAATTGTCAAACTGCCTCTCTGCAGGAATATATTTTTATGATCTTTAAATCAACGTAATGCTCCAATCAAGCTATTTCTTTTAAATATAATTAAAATATTTTGCGCTAAACATTTAACGCGGATCATTTGCCTGAAAAACGAATATTTAAACAGACTTGCAAGTTTGAAGTCGATTTTCTTTAAAAAAAAAACACCTTTCATTTCTTTCATTTTTTATTTACAGTTAGGTAATATAGTAGTCTATCAGGAACTACCAACATAAATTGTAACATATTGTTTGTATGGCTGCTATTAGGACTCGAATCTCATGCTATGAGAGTTTTGAACAGGACTTCGCATAGACGCTCAGTTGAGCAGACTTTTGATCTATGTAAGGTTTTCTATTTAATATTAGTACTTACCTCAATATATTTGCGTAAATTTCAGTGAAGAAACAACATTTCTCCTAACAATATTTATTTACTTGGCACTGGGGTGATTTGCAAGGTGTGTGAGCTTGGCTCTATGTATTGACGGAGAAGAAACGTATACTATCTAGACTCCCGGAAAAACTTAAGACAAGAGGGAAAAGTTTAAGTAACTTGGCATGAATATCTGAATATAGAAATTGAACCTAAACACATGACTAACACATTTGAAGCCTTACACGCTACGAATTTTTCGTTATTTTACGAAAAAGTCCGTACGTGCACAAAATAAACCGTACTTCCTATGCGTCAGATACAAATTCATACATATGTATATGCACTGCATATTTGTTTGACATAAGAAAACATGACAATTACATATCAAGTTCGGTATTTTAAACTCAAAGCCGAAAGAGAAATGCGCCAGAGGAATTCTCTAACGATCTGCATTCCCCGTATTGAGAGGAAGTAAGCGCTGTGCCCGCAGTTGTGGATACGGACTTCTAAGTAACTTTTTTTAGGTACACTCGCCTACCGTGAAGCCTGTCAGTAATCTACATTTCTACCTGTTCGCTACGCCTCATTTTTCCCCTCGTTACTAGATTACCTCAGATCGGCTGTAAAAAAAGTGTTATGAAATGAAGACGATTTTTGGGGTTTTGTTTTAGTGAGCAGAAGAAGACGATGCGCGGAGTTTTGTTTTAGACGCCTTTAGAAAGTGTGGTGGGGGCGTGGGCCTGATGCTCACATTTAAATAGCCAAATGAAGAGGCGCTCCATTTCCTGGATTTGACGAGGTGCCTGGGGGACAAAACTAAATGTTGGTCCTTTTGTCTGCGTTCTTTAAAATGGCGATTTCGGGTTTTAAATCTTTCAACTCAAAGGTGGTCAAGAGGGCCATAGCGGTGTTGTGCCTTCGGTTGGCACTAGAAAAATTGGGAGTCCACAAGATCACCGAAGGTTTTCGAAGACAAATTGATAGACTGAAGGAGTCGGGGTTCTCGTTAGCATTCTTGGAGAAAGTAGCCAGCACAATTCTCAAAAAAACCCAATGGGGTAGAGAGGACGAAGGCTCAAAGTGAAAAGAAGCGCATGGTGGTGGTCCCCTACCTCCACCGCGTGTCCCATAACTTGAAACAAGTAGGTGGTAGATACGAAATACCGATAGTGTTTCCTGCACCCCAAAAAATAGGGCAGATATGCTCCAGGTTGGGGCGAACGTTAGATGGTCGTTGGGATGCAAACTCTACCAGGGCGCATTGACACTTGTGTTTCGTGTGTGGTGTATAAGATCTCTTTGCCATGTAACAGGTGCTATGTGGGACAAAAAGGAAGATGTTTTAATGATAGATTAGAAGACAATTCGTATTCCCTCGGAGCCACGGTTGGGGGGCTTTTGCGAATTTATTGCAGAGATTGCAAATGTCGGCCTGACCTTTGCAGGGTCAGCATTCTGGGCACACACAGGGATAGTGTGGACGAGAGAGATTATAGTGACCTTCCACATTTCGTGTGATGGGCATTCATATGTTAGTGAACCTTCATTAGCGCTGCATGCAAAAAAGATATCCTTCCTCCGGAAAAAAAATGAGTCACGTAGTGAATGGGTAGAAATGCAGATTACTGACACACTTCGCGGTTGTCGAGTGTGGTTCTTTGTTTGTGTTGAATCTGTTAAGATACTGTGTATGTTTTTTCTGTCTTTGTTTCCTCCGTAGTCCGCGTTCTCTGAGCAGTTTTTGCCGATCATGTAAAACGTCAATCAACTGACCCAGTTTTCCACCTTATTCTACACGTTTATTTTTTCCTCACTATATCAAAATCCCAGTGCGTTTGGTAAATTAGTTGCCTCTCGATCTACTACAGGGTTAAGCCCCTTACAGTCAAGTATCGAATGCTCGGCCGTCTCCTCCTCCTCTCCACAAACTCCACACAACGTATCTACTCCCTAATACCCAGCTCTATATGTCTTAGTCCGCAACACCTCCGTCCTCGCCTCAAACAACAAGGACCCCCCCCCCCCCCCCTAGAAACGACGTCGAAGATTGGGACCTTAGTAATATTCTTCTTAAACGATATGTACATTTCCGAGGCCAATTTATTCCGCATGCCTGCTTCCCATATTTCTCTCTTATGTTCTTTAACTCTCCTCTTACACGTCTTTCTGCAGTTTGAAGCGCCATCTATATTTCTTTTCAAGAGACTGTGAAACGTTATCTAGATGCTGTGCTTCGAAACATATGTACTCTATTGAATACGCTGCAGTTACCATGGCGGCTGTCCCCTTGAAACGCTGGTGCGTCGAACTACGAGAGCCAAACCTTGGGGAGAGAAGGTGGAGAAGAGAGTGTAAGCAGCGTCCCGTAACTGAGCTAATCAAGTAACGTTGATGGCACCTTGGTGTCACTTGAGGCTGTTACCTCATGTGCCATACGGACCCTACATGACACACATCCGGGGATCTGCTTAAAACCCTGTCTGATAGCGGCTGTCGCCGTTAAAGATAACACTGACCCGTATATTGTTTTATAGAGCGTAGCCCATAAATTGTACCAATGGGACCTTAGGCTGCCTCAGCGACGGCGCACTTATCCTAGGTGACATTTCATTTTGAAGAAACGGTGGAGAAAAGAAACAGAAACAACTCTTTCCAATGCAGAGAAGAATGACGGCAGCGCTCTTTTTGGAAGTGCCAATGCTTCACATTTTTGGGGTTGAAGTAACAGTACCATCGATTCAAGCGGAAGCTGAAGTTGGACCTCCAATTCTTTTAAATGAACAAAAATAAGAAGACTCTTATATGCTATAATTGAGTTTTGGTATGATTTGCATGCGGTAGAGCGTCCAGGCTGTTTCGGCCTCAAAATTATGCACGCATGAGCGACTACACCATAAGGGCTCTGCATTTCGCGTTTTGTTGAGGTCATACTTACCTCTTTCTAAAAAGGATCGTGCCTTACATTTCTGGTCTTTATATCTGAACTGGCAACCCTTTCGGAAAAACCGGCGAAATGAACAATCCCGCAGATATAGCGAACGCAATTAAGTAGATCGTTCAAGCGTTGTTTGTAATTTTTAGACGTGTTTTTTGTTTTCGCGAAAGGGGCTCAAACGAATACGCGGTAAAATACTGCAGAATAAGATTACAGAAATGCTCAGAGAACGAGTTTTTAAAGAATTATATTGTAAACATCAAGCAAAACATTTAAGTTCAAATAAATGTGTGGTAAAACTCTAAAGTTTAAGCTCCTTCGTGGGAATATAATTTTTATATAGAGCAGGGCTGAACATATAATTCAATGAAAGGAGAAAATACATGCTTTAGAAATAAAGTCAGAAGCGTCAGGAATGTCTTCTCTATGCCTTTTTCGAGGGCTGAACTCTTTAAATTGCCGACTCATTAATTAGTCATAAAACTGTTCCAACAATTCATCGACGCAATGTATCTGAGTGAAGGTTGAAATAAAATTGAAAAAATTAAACGCGTTCAAATGAATAAGAATGGTGTTGGAGACATTGGATCGATAATAATAAAGTACACTCTAAAAAAAGCCCGTGGGTTTTCTTTCCCGCAGAACAGGCGGACAGCTAATCACTGCTGTTTGCGGAATCAGCTCAGCGAATGACAATGCCGAAACATCGGTTTAGACCAAAAAGCGAAGTCTGCGATGTAGCATTACGCAATGCAAAACGTCACGCTTGCATTGCTTGATGCTACACCGCAGACTTCGCTTTTTGGTCTAAACATATGTTTCGGCATTGTCATTCGCTGAGCTGATTCCGCAAGCAGCAGTAATTGGCTGTCCGTGTGTTCTGCGGGAAAGAAGACGCACGGGCTTTTTTTAGAGTGTAGCGAAATGTTTGAAGTGTATCATTTCTTAAGTATTTATGAATTCGTCTAAACACTAACACATGGTAAACAGGTAATCCTAAAATTTTGTGCGACATTTATCTTCCTAGTGTTATAATGCGTTATATACAGCATTTAAGAAGACACCGTTTAAATTTGTTTATAACAGATTAAACAGTCGTCCTGGGAAGTGAATTAGATCCTATACATTTACCCCTTAATCCGAGAAACTGATTTTGTGAATACGTTACGCGGCATCAATTTTTCGCGCCAAAATTGCGGGGGAAAATAAATTTTTGTATACAGCCATAACGTCGGGTCACGCGACGTGAAATTCCTCACCGAATTAGGTGGAGACACTCAATTTGTACATAGATCACGTGACTTCATCGTCCGAAAAAAAAATAGTGCCCCGCATTGATAACGAACACAATACTGGAATGGTCGCTAAACATGATAACATACTCTGAGTAAACTCCGAGTACTGGAATTTATGCAGCTGGTTAGTATGATCCTCTTGTTTGACTATGGTCGTTAAAAAAACTAGAGTAGGAAATACTTCGTAGATTCTTTTTTCATACATGCAAATAATTAAGGAAAACAAACAATCACAAAAACTCAAGTAAAGGTCTTTTGAATTATATTCTTTTAGAATATTTAGTGCAAGGTATCCTAGACTGCTGACGACTTCGGTAATTTATTCTTAAAACTAAGAAATATTTTAAACGTGGTTTACGTTTAAACAACTCACACTTTAAAAGTGTTACTAAAGGTCTTATTTAAATTATAAATCATAAACACCTCACTCCTTCAGTATAGTTAACATGAAACAGCTTCCAAAATTGCCAAATCCTTGATGGTATTTTACCCGTACCTTATCCTTAGGAGAATTATGGTTTATTGTGAATAGAATGAAACATCACTTCAGAAGGAAGGCCCCAATAAATAACTAATAGGCATTTCAGAGCGCAAAGGTGTTATGGTTAATGTATTACAAACCGGTGTATTCAGTAGACACAAACCCATTACGAATTAAGACAAAAATAATTGAGTGAACGGCGCTTCAAGCTGGACAATGTATTTTGGAGAATTCTTTCTCGCACTTTTAGAATTCAAAAGAAAACACAGCAGTTTCAGACTCGGCGAAAGTGATAATCAATGCCACGTTCGCAGGAGAAACTCGCAGGTCTCAAACGTTCATAAAAATTGAAGTTGAAAACTGTTGGAGATTGGGTCATGTTCTCTAGGAACATAACCCCATCTCATCAATTATAGTGTAACTTAGCTTGCTCGCCGCTGTTGCGATGATAACAAATTTAAACTCTCTGTGTAGTCTATTTGATAAAAATAAAATGAAGAGGTTGTTGGGAATAAGGTATCTTGAGATAAATGCAACACTTTCTGTTATGCAATTTATACTAACATTTTAGCGAAACTGAAACTTTAGCGCCATATCAGAAGTTGTTGAAGTTGTCTAAACATGTTTTTTTTTTTTTAATGGGTCATAGAATATTCAACAATTTATCTGCCTTCAGACTCACGTATGAAAACACGTGTGTCACGCATGTTGTATGTCGTTTTAAAAATTTAGGTATGAAAAAATTTAAAAATTATTGAGTGAATGCGACTCGGTTTACCAAAATAGCATAGAAAGATTAATTATTAACTACAGCTGGAACAGTTTTTAAAAGTAGATGACTCTATCCCCCCTTCTGTATATTTATTTATCTAAAACCTAATAATAATAAACAACATGATACGTAGCATTTATCTAAGTTAAATACACGTTTCATAGTCTAAGTTCTCGATAATAATAGTAATGGGAAATTACTAGCAGTGGAAATAAATTTGCGTCAGTTTGTTTCTCCGATGGTTTGTATTTATGCAAACACCCCCATGTTTTGGGCAGATAAAATAGTGCCAAAAATATATATTTCAAATAGAGAACGCCAGATAAGGATACGTTCCAACACATAGTACGTTAATATACCGCAAACTCGCTACAAGATAACATCCATCGCGAAGGCGAAATTTGTGAATTACTAATTTGTACATCAGGTGCCAATTCTGCCTTGAAGTATCAAAACAGATAGCGTGTTGCATCCTACACTGGTACGCCTTTAAGAAAATGTTCAATAAAACGGTTGAAATATATACATCCAGTATAATGCGACTATAACTAATTAAAAACTTTAACGAACATCGTGCAGCAGCGGCTGTACGGAAATATGCGCCAATAAAAATGTGAAGCCGGGCGAATTGAACCCACTACCCTGTAGTCGTCCGCGTGAGCTCTTGGTGGACCTTAGGCGGTACACTATGCTACGGCAAACGAAAAAACATTTAATGACTGCTTCTGGATGTATAAAAGTATGTGGAATTTGTTTCATGTCGACCAGGATTAGGCTGTATAACACATTTTTATTTGTTTCACTTCGCCAACTCCCTCTTCCCCCAAAGAAAACAAATAAAATAAAAATAATAATGATATGCGTCTGCCGTGTACATTTCATCATTACTAGTATATATTAATATTCAGAAGTGAAAACATCGAACACTGTTTGTAAAAGGCGGGCCCTAATAAAATGACTGAGCATCTCGCAAACAAAAAAAAAAAATAAAAACGTCTTGAAGTTTATAATTAAGGTTTAATTTCGCCTGGCTTTTTTATATGATACTTAGATGTAATTCTATAGTTTTTAATTAAAAGTAATTTTTTCTCCTTTTTTCACGCAGAACCCCTTAACCGAGCAGTCATATTTAAAAAAACAAAGAAAAAAAACAAAAAAAAACAGGGGAATTCATGCAGAGACGGTAGGAAAAGAAAATCTAAATTTGTGTATAACTATGTTTTCTTGAAGACCCTTGTGGGTACCTAATTTTGGGTAATGGGGATTTAATTACTGATCATTCACGCGCCCCAAATTAAATTTTCTAAACTTGTTCGTATGTTCGCCTTTCTTGACCAATGAAGGCAGTCACTGGGGTGGCGTAGTTGTTTCGCGTCTGTAAGTAACATTTTTTCTTCGTTGTAGTTAAATATAAAAATGTTTTAAAATATTTTAATTTACCATTAGTAATAAAACGCAGTTCAAACGAGAAAAATGCATGTTAGACGACAGTGCCGTGAAGCTCGAAATTGTTTACAAGTAAAATGTTCTTAGCACAATTTACCAGGAGTTGCTGCAATTATTATTTTGAACAAATATTTACAATGCAGGCAATTTCACACAGGCACCATGAAATGGTTGTGAAGAACCCGGGTAGGTGCGGAAACTGAAAAATAAGTGTCATATGAGGATATTTTTATTTCCGGCATATTCTTGCACAATTATAAAAAAAAATCAAATGAAAAAATGAAAGACGTTTACAATTATCTGTAATGCCTAACTACATTCCAGCTCTTAAGGAGGAGGAGGGGAGCGTATGCCCCACCTCCCCATCCGTACCCTCCCCTCCTCCATTCCTGCTTCCCTCCCATTTTGCGGGAGAGTTTCGCTAAATTTCCCGCTAAATTTAGAAAAAAAAATGTTGGTAAATTTTCGCTAAATTTAGCGGGAATATTACCCCGCTAACTTTAGCGAGAAATTTACCAACACTTTTTCTCTAAATTTAGCGGGAAATTTGGTGAAACTTCCCCCCTAAATTTACGAGAAAACTGATTTGGTGTTGAGGTCACTTGACATTAATGTCCCCGCGAAATCTAGACGGGTCATTTTTCCGCAAAATTTAGCGGAAAAGGTTTTCTGCTAAATTTCACGTAGTGTTACATTATTCACGTCACATCACACGAGACGTCACGTGTGACATCACAAGGGTAAAATTTTCCCGCTACATCTGGCCGGAAATTTGTCCGCTAAATTTAGCGGGCAAAGGTTTCCCGCTAAATTTAGCGAAACATTTTCTCAAGTTGAGTGCCATCACGTGTGACATCGCGAAGTTAAGTCCCCACTCAATTTTGCGGGAAACTTTTTACGCTAAATTTAGCGAGAAAAGTTTCCAGCAAATTTAGTACAAATATTTTCCCGCTAAATATAGCCGAAAAATTCCCCCGCTAAATTTAGCGGGAAAATGTTCCTGGTCTATATTTAGCGGAAACGATTTCCCGCTGAAATTAGCGGGAAAATATTACCCTCGTGACGTCACGCGTGTCGTCACGTGTAACGTCAATAGGGGAAACGTCCCATAATGCAACGCGCGGTTACGCCGACGGCGACGGCAACTTCGCTGAACCCGGAAACGGGCGACTAAGAGCCGTGCCCTAAAAAACATTAGCCCTTTACAATTGTTTGTAATGCCGAAGTACAGCGCTGCTCTTGAGAAAAAGGAGGGGACGCACGGAGGGAGGGACGGAGGGAGGGTCACGACGGCAAAAGTTAGCGAGAAACTTTTACCCTCGTTACGTCACACGTGACGTCACGTGTAACGTCATTATGGGCACACCCTATAATGCAACGCGCGGTTACGCCGACGACGACGGTGACGGCGACGCCGCTTAACCTGGACACGGGCGCCGAAGAGCTGCGCTCTAAAAAGATAAGACGTTTCCAATTCTCTGTAATGCCGAAGTAGAGTGCTGCTTTTGAGGAGAAGGGGGGAAGGGTACTAAGGGAGCGTCACGTGGAACGTCACGACGACGAAATAGTCCCGCTAAATTCTACGAAAAACATTTCCCGCTAAATTTAGCGGGAAATTTTTACGCTAAAATTAGTAGGAAAATTTTACTCTGTGACGTCACACGTGAAGTCCCATCTGACGTTCCACGTGATGTCGCGTCTGATGTCGCATGTGGCGTCAAGTGTGACGTCACGAGGGTAAAATATTCAGGTAAATTTGTCGTGAAATTTTCTACTAAAGTTAGTGGGTAAATTTTCGCGCTAAATTTAGTTGAACAATTTTTCAGGGTTGAGTGGCGTAACGTAGTGCGAAGAAGCAGGCTTTTTGCTGCGTCATGCTCCAACATGTGTGCGTTGCGCTCCTATACGTAGCGGAAAGCGGAGCCGTCGGCACTCAATCGGGGGCTTATCATTCACACTTTGCGAAGTTGCAACTAGACAGGGTATAACCGCGGGCTCTCACTCTGCTAGCGGCGCCTGGCTGTTGACGGCTGACTATAGGCCTGTAGCTCTCAAATTTGGGCAGCACCGCTGGCTTTGCAAATGAGATTAATTTTCGGTCGTGGTTGAGTTGTGCCTTATTACGATTTTTTTTACGTTGCTCGGATACGCGTATGTTGGCAGAATTTCAGTGGAGAAGATAATTGTCTGAGAGAGAATAACAAGAACAAAAAGGGTAAACGAAAACCATTCTTATCTTTATTTATGGGACACTAAAATCGTGAGCTGAATTTTTTTTTTATTCTTCGTTTTACCTGAAGCCCACACGCAGGCGACGCTACGAGCTAATGGGACCCATCAAGACGCGTCAAGAACACAAGTCGCTAGATTTACCCTGTACATGATTGTTCCAGAGATGATAGAAAACATACATAAACATGACGAACACCATGATGGTGCACTTTTGACGCCCTCTGACTGGTCCCATCAGCTCGTGCTGTCGGCTGCGTCTAGTCTTAAGATGAAACTAATTATAGTTATTTCATGCGCCCTGTTAAGACGCGTCGGCAGACGCTGATACACGCTCGTAGAATACTGTGGCTTATGCATCATCGAACGCTGCAGTGAGGCTTTATGTTCGACGCAAACAACGTGGTTGCGTATTAAGAAAGTTCTCGGGCCCTTTAGCTGAGAGAATACGGTCTGTGAAGAGCGGATGGAGACCTGTTCACGAGATAACGAATTTGTAAAACACAAAGTGGCTGTTTTTGTTAGTTTTATTAGGGAAAAACCGTATGTGCTCCTTGTATATGACCGCTCTGGGAACGTAGTCGATGCCTTTGCTAACGTTACCGCGAATGCTTCGTAACGTCTACACCGCCGGTCAGAGAACGATACTTATATTATATCATAATTTGCAGTTGAGCAGTTGAGATAAAAAAGCTCCCCAATTCATCCGTCTGTGTAAGTCGTCGTGACTTACACAGACCTATAAGTTTGGGAACATTTTAGACTAATCGCTCAGCGACCTCTTTGTTTGTGATCTTCAACAGATATCTACCGAATCTTGTTATCCGAAGATAAGCATCTCCCTTTCCAGAAGGTAGTGGCACTTGTTCTGTCAATGGGAGCAGCATTGAATAACACAACGTAAACTCAAGTAATCTCCGAATAAGACGCGTAACTTCGCAAAATGCGCGGCTCACGTTCGAAACCCGAAGCCGCGAAAGCCACCTCAAATTCCTGCTATCTCTGTGGGTCGTCAAGACACGCAGCTACGACGTTCTCGGCACGCAAAGTCAACGCGTTGCAAGTACCAACGAAAGAAACATGTCCAGAGGGTGTAAAAAGCATTGACAAGATTCCCAGAAAATGTCCACAGAGAGGTGCTTGGCAGCTCAGGACGACGTTTCTCCCAACAGCACGATAATGTCTTCACGAAACACGTTTAAGATTGTAACCGTTCAAGCTAACGGCGTACCATAACCGATGGAACTGGAATATAGAGCTTCCGTGTCTATTATTTCACGAAGCCCCTACAAGATTTCTTTTATTTTTTTAAACTGCGCTAGGGAAACACGACCCGTCGGCTGACACGGAAGAAGTTATCAAGCCTACCGGGCTTCTTTACTTAACGGTAATGCCAATGGAAAGCAGAAGCTCTGGCAACTGCACGGTATGCCACAGGAGAGACAATCACTTTTGGGACTAGAATCGCTTCAACAGATTCAGCTCGACTTGGCCCGCATCAGAAAAGTGCACGCAGTCAAGCGCTTCTGCCGAACTTCAAAGAAGCCGAGAGGAGAAACTGACTTCCCTAAAAATACAGGAATCTCTTCAGCAACGAGGTCTGCAAAATAAAAAATGGGCAAACCCCACTTTTGTTTAAAGACGTTTAAGATCCTCTGCTTTTGAAAATGAGAACGGTTTACCGCTCGCGCAACGAGTTGCAGTAGAGTGCAAACTTCTGAAGTTTTAAGAGCTAGGTATAACCCTTTTCTTGCCTGCAGCAAATTTTCGATGTCTATTGTGACAGTTATCAAGCGTGGCGAATCTGTTAAGCTATGCGGAAACTGAGAAGCCAAGCTAAAAATCATGCTAGACACTGAGTCATGATAGACACTGAGCGTTGTCAGCTTCCCAGAGCCGACGACTTTTTGCGGAGCGGACAGTTTTCGGAGGTACATTTTAGCCATGCGTGCCAGCAAGTTAACATGAACGAGTCATCTAAGGGTTACGGAGCTCTGAGCACCAACAAATTACCCTACGTCGTAAATCCTCTTGTGTTCGGCATCGCGTCCTCACTGGCGATATCTCAAATAATATTAAAAACTTGCCAGAAACTTTTCAAGGGTGGGACGTTTTTCATTGATGACGTTATGGTAACGGGAAGTACCAATCAAGAGCACTTGAACAACTTAGAGGTCGTGTTGCAACGCTTATCAAAGAGAGGTGTTTTAAGCAAACTACCAAAGTGCTACTTTAACATTAAGCTACAGTGCATTAACCACGTGTTAAGTGCCCATGGCGTTACACCAGCCACTGACAAACTAGCAGCTACTTCAAAGTACCCTTTATAGATTCAGCTATGAACGGCACACAGTGATAGCCGGAAATAATTTAATCCTATAAGGTGTATGTAGGTATATACATGAATACCTAGTAGTACAGCAGTTAACATAGATCATACAGAAGAAAAATAATTTAGGTTATACTTACTAGTGTTTCCACCTCCCCCAAAAAATTAAAAAAAATATTATGCGTGATTTAAAATTAGCTATAATTTTTTTTTTTTTTTTTTTAAGTTGCTCGTGTCAGTTTCCTACTAGCTTTTGGAGTGAAGCAACCTCTCATTGAGATTTTTATCAACTCAATTAGTGGGTAGAAAAAGTGGGCCATTTAACAGAAGCCTTGCCGCACGAATGACTCGCTTGGTGACGCAATATTTTGTGTTATTCTTGTATTCAGCTTATCCCATTATTGCCCACTGTGTGCTATCTGCGAAACAAAAATAAAACAAAAAACGTATATTGTAGGTTGTCAATTTACACAATCAATTGATAATTCTACAGAGCACTGTACTTTAAAGGCAACTAGAAAGTCACTGGATACCTGTAATAAACGATTTCTAAAGAGCAAGTGATAACTCAGTAGTAACAAAATACCAATGCTCACAACGAAAATACCCAATATAGCTTGAAAAAATGTATTACAGCAGATTGGTCAGGTTGAAATAGGGCATCCGGCCCTAAGATGATGGCCACATACTTGGAACTGAATGATAAGAAAAGTTTTGCTTCCCATCGTCATATAACCTGTCAGAAGCCTGAGCTTGGCGACCCGTTCAAGCGGGTGAGACCAGCACCAGACCTCGTCAACATTAGCATGGAATGTGTCACCTTGCATGTCACAGGACGTATTTACAGGTTCCAAAAAAGGTTCACAACTCGTCCAAGATTGAAGCTGTCCACGCGCGTCGCTTATACCAAGCAATCATTCCTACACACAATCGAGCAACAGCGAAGCACCACCGATGTCCTCCTGGTTACTTTATTGGTGCGATTCGAGATCCGTTCTTCCTTCCAATGCGCCAGTGTGGAGGGCGGCCTTGGGTCACACGCCGATGTTGAACCACGGTGTCAGCGGCGTTCACGGAGTCCCTGGAACCACGCGCATACGCAACGTGATGGCCAAGCTTCCGGACTCAGTGCGTATTCAGGACGCCAGTTGGGTGTACTGTGAGATCTGAAACGTAATGAAACAAGCATATGCTGTAATAAAAGCATATAATGCAGCAAACCTCTGAGCAACCGTTTTTTCTTTCTTTTTTTTTACTTTAAAAGCTAAATGCGCGACATCAAGTGACTTTAGATTTAAGAATGTGAAAATATGAACGCTAAAAGATTGTGCTAAATTCCAGAATATGAGCACTTCTATATGTTAAATTTTGCTTCTAGCGAAGATGCCACTTACGACACAGATTGCAAAATGGTTTTAAAGACGTCATGTGCAAAGCTTCAGCATTGAAGACGATTCGACCCAATAACGAAACTAAAATTTGTTGTCACTGCAAATAGGTCCGACCTGACACCATATTTCTTTGTTTTCTTTTGTTGCATGGCACAGATCTAAAGAGACTCCAGCGAATATTTGAATATGCTATAAATTCAATCACATGTGTGTATAATCAATCTCGAATGAATTCTCTCTGCACTTAATTTATTATAAGAACATTTCTCTGACAAGGGCATAAGATCACCCCTAATGGCGACCGATAGTGTCAGTATCGAAACATTCTGTTAATCGATTTTAGGAACATCGCATCTTTTTAAATGTCAGATACTGCCAGCCCTGTCACGCCTTTTGTATAAAATAAACTTAATATCAGAAAACTTGAAAGTGGCGCAGTATTATTTTAGTGGAATTAATAGTTTAATAAAAATAAGTTGGGTACAAAACAAATGGGCACTGCAATATTTAATTACACATTTGATTCTGAATTTGTATGATTTATTGCTGGCCCTCATCAAAAATTGACGTAAAATCAAGATTTTCCCCCGTCTGGCAGTGTGGATCCCTTGTGAAGCAGAAATTTCACCTAAGAAAGGCTGCCAAAAAGAGTGTTACATTAAACTGCCAGTCCTTCCACGGATGAGCAAGGCGTGTCGGAGAATTTTACGATGATATTATATCTCACACAAAAATAAAAAAAAATAGAAACCGCCAAGTGTACAGAGCACCAAGGTATGAAACGTTTTTGCTGTAGAAGAACGTATTTCATGAATTTGAAGATAAGGAAAAAATGCGCCGGGTTAGACCAAATACGTGACGCAACCAAACATGACCCATCATTATTATGCATCGAAGCATTGACGTCGAGCGAACGTATACTTACACGTAGTGTGAGAACAAATGTCGAGCTGAAATAGAGGATCCTCCTTTTTGGTGGTCCCCAATCTCATCTATTAGGGAGTGTCACGAGGAAACCTCAATCGCATTTCGTACTTTCCAATCCCACGCCAAACTCGAAAGAATATTTCTGTCGCAACACCGAAACGAAATGTGTTCGACCCCACTCCTGGTATTAGAAGTGAGCAGTCTGTATAAGACAGGGAACGAGATAGAAAAATAGAAGTCCACGAGTGACTTCACTGACCCTCGCATTTGAGGCGGCGCGCCACATTTAAGACGCCACGCTACTAACCTTTCACATTAATAACTGCGTTTAAAGCTCTACAAGGCGAACCCGCATTAACTCGATGCTGCGAAGAAACCATTTTTGCTTAATATTCTTCGACGAAACGTCGACGAACTTGCTTAGTTTGTCGACGTTCCGGCCTGAGACAGACCTTTTTCGAGTATCGAAAGAAGTCTGTCTCGGGCCGAAACGTCGACGAACTTTACGAATAGTACGTTTTAAAAACTCCAACAACCGTCTCAAATGCGCTTTTCTGCCGTATATACTTTTCGTCATCCTGCGCTACGTTTTTTTTTTTTTTTTTTTTTTCTTTCTCTCTCTCTTTCTATATATATATAGATTTATTTATTTAATTTATTTCTCTCCAAGGAAGGGGAGGAAGGGAGGTAGAGAAAAAAGCTGCCATTGCAGCTTGGCGAGACCTCTATCTCCCTTTACAGTACAGCGCAAAACAGGACATCTGCCAATGCACATGCAGTACCAAACAAATTCAAAATAAACACTTGTACCAGATTTAACACGATTGAAAAAAGAATACTAGCTACATCAAAAAAGGTCATTTTAACATTATGTTCCTCATTCATAAACGATATCACTCTCCACCAGGAGCTCTTTAACATTTATCTTGTAAATCGGAAAGGAACACTGAAAGTTTACCTTTTCTTCAATTTTGTTTAGCAACGAAAAAACTTGATAATCGAATTGTTGCTTGCCATAATTGGTTCTTACTTCGGGTTTTTTCCAGATATTTGTTCTCAGTGCATGATCTGAGCTAACAATCTTCGGGATTAGGTATAGCTTCTCTTTTTGGATAAGCTGAAGGAATTTAAAGTAATATATTTTATTACCCTTTAGCATAGTGAATTTTTAAACAGTGGGTCCGTACTAAAGTCTCGCCAGTTTCCCTGAAAATTGTCGAGCATGCGAAGTATTCGTTTTTGTAGGACTATTATTTTATTATAGTTCGTTGCTTCAACGAGCTATTGCTGTTGCTTCTGTTGCTTCAACATAAAACTGTTGCTTCAATATACTTTTTTTTGTCTTTCGTAAAACGTTCAGCGTAGCCTTCAGACTGCCTTTGAGCTATCTCCGATTCCCAAAAGTCCTAAGCCTCTCTCAAAAAACCGCCGTCAGTATCTCAATCTACGAGTAAGCTTCCCATTTCCGATCGGAGGCAGGATCCAGACAGCTGGACACAGTGATAGCTGAAGAAAACGAAATTACGCACAGATGACTCCCGATAATGGATCAAAACTCTACGACCCTAGGATATCAAGTGTTGTTTTTCGAACTGGCTAAGGCGTCTCCGCGGGTCCTGCATTTTCAGTCGCTGTTTCTCTTTTTTTTTTTTTTTGGTGGGGCGTCGTTTTTTACGTGTAGTTTCTGACGATCTTTCCTCGCCTTTGGGCTTTTGTCGTGTTTAGTCGATCGTTTGAAAGCACATCAGTAAACGAGAACATATTTTTTTAAAAAGGAAGGAAAGCGAAGTCTCGCGGAATCCCCTTTCTGCTTAATCTCACGCGCGACCCATCGCACGAAAGCCCCTCTCGCGCCTCCGGATTTGCGTGGGGGCTTTATTTATTATTTTTTTTCTTGCTAGTCGTTACGTTAAGACACCCATCTCCTTTCTATAAGTTCGGTCGGTCTGCTGTGTACTTTTTTTTTTCGTCGTTCCGTTTTTTGGGGGCTCTGGTGTACGAAAAAAACAATACGGCCAGAGAGCTTTGGCAACGTTGGCAAAAATGCCGCAGAAATATCTTCATTTTTTTGTTGTTTCATTTACCGGTGTTTTTCTTTTGCGGGATACAGAAGCAGGAGGATGAAGAATAGTTCCTGGCTGGAAAGATTCATGTCGCGGGTAAAGTTTGTAGCCATTTGAAAGTCGCTGACTGTGATCGGCAGGAGGTCGGCTTGCCTGGTGTAAAGCACAATCAGAAACTGTCGTCATCATTTTTGTTTTGGGCTCGTGCGGGTGTCAGTTTTTTATGAGTTCTGTTTTACTTGCAGTAATTGATTTTTAAGAAATGCGTGAATTGTCTATAAACCGTGTACTGCAGCAGTGCCAAAGAAGAGGGGAGACGAGCTGCCACAATTGCTTACTTTGTAAACCCATATGAACGTTGGAAGTCGCAAGATACGAAGTCATCATTTTGGACGTACTGTGCACGGATGTCTTTTTGGGTGTGTCCACGTCAGATCTATCAATGATGGTTCAACCTTCATTTTTTATATTTACATAAAACATACATGGTGTCTTTTTGTTTGTTTCAGAGATTTACAGATTTGTTTAAAAACATTGCAGTGGCGTAGCTCGGCTATGCCAGGATATACGTAGCGTGAGCTTAGGTTCAGCTGGTTATTCTTAGCTTTCCTGGTTGTCTAGGATTAGCTTGATTATCACGCTTACTGCTGCTTCAATGACACACACACGATATACGCATTATGTGACTACTTCGGGATCCGATGAGTTAAGCTTCTCCACTCTTCTGCGCCGCTGAGCAGCAATTTCGCCCTCCTTCTCCATGGCTATACCACACTGGCAAACGCCCCGCTATATGTATACCCCCATTGATACCTCTGCGCATGCCCACAAAATGAGAGGCGCTATCAAGCAGCTCCGGTGCAGCGTCACACTTGGCTACTGCGCAACGGAGGCGCACAGCTGGGCACGCGGCGGCGCCAGTGCGTCTGCCGCGGCTATAACGTCACTCCTCTGGAATGCGCAGACCGCCGAGGCGCGCGCGGCGGCGGCGGAGCACGCGGCGGCGGCGGCTCCGGCGCTCCAGCTGTACAGTCACCTCGGTGGCTCCTAGGCGACAGCGCTGGCCTACGGATCTCCATGTGGCGGTTTCGAATCCCTGCCGAGGTGCCCGCAATCTGACGGAGGCTTATTGCGGAGGAGGCGCCGTGTAACCGAGCTTTCGGTTGCACGTCAAAAGATCCACAGGTGGTCCAAATTAATCCTCAGTCCTCCGCTGGGGCGTGCCAGATGCCCGTCGTTGGTTTGGCACGTAACACTCACGAATTTGACTTTTTTGCGCCAGCCGTGCGCCGTGTGATGTCACTGCTCCTCGCGCATGCGCAGCACGGCTCTCCAGGAGCCACAGAAAGCTGCTCAACCTCGGCCAGTGTAGCTCACGCTACAAAAATGCCGTGAATGTTCGACTTATGTGGTTTGTGCAGCTGAGTAATGTGGCCAGGAGGACATAGTATAGGGGTCTAATCGTAACAATCACTCTGCTAATAATTAACATGCGTTACTTAACTTTTGAATAACTGAAAATAGACATATGGTTCCAAATATAAACTTAATGAGCGTCATCGAAAACCACTAAATTAACTTTTTTTGAACGACTTGAAGCTCGGGGGAAACTCGGGGGCGCACCAAAGTAACCACTCTTGCAGTAGGCGCAAAGCTTGAAGCTTCGAAAAGCGGATGTTTAGATGATCATCTCGTTCCGCCACTGCTAGCTTCGCGCCTGCTGCACGAATGGTAACTTCGGTGCGCCCCCGAGTTTCCCCCGAGCTTCAAGTCGTCCTAAAAAAGTTCATTAAGTGGTTTTCGATGACGCTCAGTAAGTTTACATTTGGAACCATATGTCTATTTTCACTAACTCAAAAGTTAATGAACGTAATTTAATTAATTCGCCGAGTTATCGCGAAGATTATGCACCCATATAATGTTCCCCTGGTGGTATAACTCACCTGCACAAACAGGATAATTGCAGCTTTCACGCCTTTTTTTAAACAAATCTGTAAAGCTTAAAAAAAAAACAACACCCTGCTTATGTGAAAGCCACGTTCTTCGGCTTTCAGCTATACTTAAATGTTGTAGCTAACGTTCTTCGTTAGAAAGGAATTTTCGAAATTTGAGGCGTGGAGATTGCTAGGGTTTTTCTATAATAATTTGCACAGCTGCCACTTTCACGCCTTAGCCTGCACATAGTAACAATCTTTTCTACTTATTTTAGTAAAGGTTTACATCTACGTAAAATATTAAAAATTACCAGTATGCGTTTATGTAATTTCTTTAAAAGCCACGAAACACTTCAAGTAAACACGTTTGAGGCACATTTTCACAAAACATTTACCAACAAACAATACTTTATATAAAATGGCCCGAAATGTATTAAAGTGAGGATACCTAAATAAATTTCATGAATTTATATAAACAAAAAAGATACGCTTAGCCATTAACGTAGTTGTGTTATTGAAGCAGAGACGCAGCTAATTTCTCTCTATAAAAAATGCACCAAGCAATTTTTTAAAAAATATTTTTTAATGCATGCAATGTCCTGAGCTAACTACTAATGGCAAATAATAAGTGAAGTATAAAGTCCAAAAGAGAATAGCAACAAACCCTATCTTAACTTGAGCTATCTTGTGTTCGTTACAGGAAATTGGCTGCACGACATCTGCTCCAAGAAGAAATTTTCCCGATCCGACGAAGGTCTGTACAACGGTGTTGTTCTATAGCAGGGTGTAGAAGGACGTGCTGCCCCTAGCTTAGTGTTATATTGCTGTGTCCTTACGCCGCCTTTCGAAACTCCCTGCCCACCCACCCGCATTTAGAACGCGTCCAAAATGTATTTTATTCATAGCGCCGTAGAATGCTGCGCGTGCCTTATATCTTTATAATGTGGGTGGATTTAATAATTTTCAATGATGCACACAAGTTTTCTAACTAAAATATAAGTTGCAGAGTTAATTAGTGAACGTAATTACTAATCAATTATATCAAACATTGTTCTCTTTTTCTAAACTAACCCTTTGGTAGGGAACAATGCGACATCAAACTTTTTTAGGTGATGCGAACTTTTGACAGGTACGATTTGACACGCGTTTCGTGAAACACCCTGTATACGTATAGGTATAAAGTCGAGTGCTTATGTTCAGGACCTATCTTCCGTATAGTATGCATTTTACAAAATTGAACTAAATATGACCCCAACTATCGTTTTATAAACTGATACAGTAACGCAAAAAAAGCCTCTGTAGTTATAAACTTCTACCTGTATATCATTGTACGGCGCGCATCAATACTTAGTAATGGTGACCTAGTTTTCTTGCCGTCACACAATATGTTGAACACCAGCATACCAACTTTCCAGGTACTACTTCCTAGCCTGTTTTTTTTTTGTTTTTTTTTTTGCGGTGAAAGACCTTCCCCTTGTGTGGAATTTGCGTTTCATGATAATGGGCTGTGTGCACAATTCTAAACTATCGTCAGCTGTGGCGTACACCGGCACTCCTTTTTAAGCTTTTGGCGGCAACGCAAGGGAGCAAAAATATAAACCTAAGCTAGGGACAGCCCAACTTTCTACATCCAATGATAGAGAAGCACCGCTGTGCAGTCTTGGTCGTTTCTATAAAATGCCTATTTGGCGCCCACCTTGCGCGGCAAAATGCCCACAACAAAGGAAAGCTCGATCAATTTGAGTAAAGTTTGTTGTCGTTTCTTTTTTCTTTTTTTTCTTTAGATCATATGTGATTCAATGTTTTGCCATCAAAGTTAGTTCGAGTCATTGCAGATGATTAAGGAGAGTTTAAATGAAATAAAACATTTAGATTTGTTTATAAATATTGTTGTGCAATTTCGTCACATTTAGAGAAATTAGCTTCATTCCTGAAATAATAAGGCGACTACAGTACAATGGCGAAGCATACATTTTTTATATATTCGCGAAATTCATTTAAATAAGCACATTTTCATACGTTTTGCGCCCTTTTATGTGGAGAAGTTTCTTGGTAAGTAACTGCGTGAACAAGTCTCTAACACGAGTTTGCTTGACGCGTTTCGTAGTTTTTTCACATAAAATATTTTATTGTAATTTCTCATAATTTGTGTACAAATCGTTTGACAAAAAACAAGTTTCGCGTACGTTCTGCTTATAGGCTGATACGTTAGCCCTAAGAGTGACCTAAAGGTGCAGGTTCTAACCATAGAAATATAAAAAGCAGAGGAAACTGCAACCCCATCAAGAACAGTGAAAGAAGAAACGACAGTCAGAAAGAAAATAACACAATATCCGAAGAGTTGCCGTGCCAGGAGGAGAACAATGACTGGAGAAATGACGATCGGCGCACAAAGGAAGCAGCCAAATGAGGGAGTACGATACTCGCGAAGTCACCTCGCTGAAGAAAGAAGGGCCGCTACAAAAGCATCTATTGGAAGGGCCTGCAAAGAGAACCAGCAAAACAGGACGCGATGGGAAATCAATGGAGCTCGCCCTGGAACTTAGATCCTCTTTCTTTCCGCCGGATTAAACTAATGAAAGACGCACGGCAAGAGATAAACAGGCAAATAAACAACAAAACATGCTTCTTTGAGGCCGCCGATGGTGATTACGCCTTGGCATTTAGAGGTCCAGGTTTGTGGAAAGAGTTCGTGTGCCTTAGTCGTCGGGTATCATCTGACTGCGTTAGCCGAGAAGTGTGGAGCACTTTAAAGAAAAGCTCAAGGGATCCTTGAATTCGGAAAAAGAAACTGGAAAAGTTTTAATGTAGGCCTCTTCAAAACTATGCATCTTAAGTCTTAATTCGATCTTATGACCAGGAACGTCCGAATCGCCTCTTAACATTTCAACATAGTCCCGCCCGTTGTGGTGTCCCGAAAGCAGGAGAGCCAACACTTCCTGAAAACTGAAGCCTGAGCGATTCGTTCTGTTACGTCAGCTACGTCACTGCTCCTAGGCGAAGCGATGAAAGCCAGCAAAAGGGGTTTTAACCGCCGAGGATCTGGGATGATGCTGGCGCTGCACTACAAGGAACCCGGGCAAATAAGTTTTTTTTTTTTTTTTCGTGCACCGTAGTCCCAGATGCGTTCGGTCTGACATCGGAAATGTAAGAGTGTTGTAGGGTACACAGACTAAATCGATTAAAAAGAGAAGATTACTTGCCGTGACGGCAAAGCCAGACATTAGGCGCAAAGCCAGACATTGGGCGCACGCAAACGGGCAACGTAGAAATGCCGTTCGAAGGGCGCAGACAAGACGCCTGCATATCTGCTGCGTCTGTCGGCGACCAGATTCTCAAGTGTTTGAGCCCAGCTCTTAGGCGCTCGTTCCTGTGTTTTGCGGCGTCGGCGTAACCGGAGGAGGAGGAAAGGTACGCAGGAGGAGGAGGAGGGTAGGATACGAAGGAGGAGGAGGGGAGGGTACGGAGGAGGAGGTGAGGGTACGGGGGAGTAGGGGAGGGTATGGAGGAGGAGGGCGAGGGGAGGGTACGCACGAGGAGGAGGGGATGTTACGGAGGTGGAGAAGGAGAGGAGGAGGGTGCAAATAAAAGGTTACGTGTTCACGTAACCGCGTAAGGGCAAGTGGTCGTAACAGTGTAAGGTAACGAGCAGATAGAAGGTTACGTGATCGCGTAAAATTACGTGACCACGTAAGGTTACGTGATAACGTGAGCTTACGTAATCACGTGAAGTCTATATTGGTATATATAGACTTCACTAAGAAATATAACTTCACGAAGAAATATATATTTCTTTCTCATACTCTTTAGTAAGGTATACCGCAAAATCAAAATACCTAAAGAGCTGCGCTCCAATTTCGCATTACAGAGATTTGTAAACGTCTTTCATTTACGGGGAAGGAGGGGAGGGTATGGAGGAGGAGCAGGGGAGGGCACGCAGGAGGAGGAGGAGGAGGGAAAATTACGAAGAAGGAGGAGGGGAGGATACGGAGGAGGAGATTACAAAGGGAGAGGAGGACACGGAAGAGGAGGAGGGCGCAAATAGAAGGTTACGTGATCATGTGCAGTTACGTGATAACGTAATCATGTAAGGTTAAGTGATCGTAAAAGTGTAAGGTAACTTGCAGACAGAAGGTTACGTAATGGCGTGAAGTTACGTTATCACGTAAGGCTACGTGATTACATGAACTTGCGTAATCTGGTGAAGTCAATATTTGTACACATATATATTTCTTTTTCAAACTCTTTAGCAGGCTATACCTCAAACTGAAAATACCTCAAGAGCTGCGCTCTAATTTCGCATTACAGAGATTTGTAAACGTCTTTCATTTTTGTGTGTGTGAATGTGAGGATCAATGCCTTGTAAGTGTTGTGTGCTGTTGTGTCAGGGAAATTATGCTGAAGAACCGAAGGACATCATATACTCCTCCCCAGCCAACGAGCAACGGCGTATCTAACGTATTACGGCAATTTCGGAGAAAAACTTTTAAGTTACAAGCTGTTCAAAGGTATGTTGATTTGGCAGTTATTTGTTTTTCTTTGTACTCATTCACTTCCAAATTGTGCCTTTCCCCAGGAGGATGAATATATGGTAAGCAACTCCCACATTTCTTGTAGTCTGAAAGAGGCAATAGTAGGTATTTTTAGAACAAGCTACCACGTCGAAATATATATATATATATATATATGTATATATATAACTGGGAAGAAAAAAACCCTTGGTGAAAACAGCAACAACGGACGATTTAATCTTTGACGTTTCGGCCGGAGTCCGGCCTTCGTCAGGCCGGACTCCGGCCGAAACG
Organism: Ixodes persulcatus; assembly: GCA_013358835.2. Taxonomy (NCBI): domain Eukaryota; kingdom Metazoa; phylum Arthropoda; class Arachnida; order Ixodida; family Ixodidae; genus Ixodes; species Ixodes persulcatus. The sequence goes on from JABSTQ010009451.1 coordinate 3,551,559, forward strand.
TCAAAGATTAAATCGTCCGTTGTTGCTGTTTTCACCAAGGGTTTTTTTCTTCCCAGTTATACCCACGCCTTCGGCCTCCCGCCACCATGCCCGTTATATATATATATATATATATATATATATATATATATATATATATATATATATATATATATATATATATATATATATATATGTTAGATTTAGCTTGCGAGTAACCTGCGCAGAATATGTTGCGCTGTCTTCTAGCTCCTTCATTCGATATCCCCGACTATGATATAGCAGGTCTGCCGTCTCAGACTTCTATTCGGACCTGCGTAGCTGGATACTACGCCTGTGTGGCTGTCAAGACATTGAGGTGTGAATACTGCAGAAAACATTTGGTTTTGGAGGAGACGCTTTGACACGACGCAGAGGATCATCATCTGACAGATATTTCAAATCGAGGGGGACTGCACCTTTGAACATAACTGGTCGTTAGTGTGGGGATGCAGGCTGAAATTGTTGTGAACAAGCTTATGTCACCCGAGCCCATCACTCTGTTCTTCCGGTTACATGATCAACGAAAGGTTGTCAGGGACTTGGCACTAACTACGCTGCCTGAGTTCGAAGTCTGGGAAAATTGTGAAAGCGACCAGTCACCTTAAGACGTTCTTAAATGCATCCTTAACTTTTGACTAACATGCATTTTTCAACAATACATGCATGGGGGGAAAATATGCCTTAATGCGGGATACATCGCCTCCTCCACCCAAAAAAGGCGACTGTCAGTTCTCCCAAAAGATAGGCTTGTTTAAAAAAAACTGCGAAGGAACCACGACACATCTGTAAACCTTAAACCCCAGACGGAGGCAAAACAAAAGTTGTCTTATGAGACGAACTATACATTTCGTCACGCTCGTTTATTACATGATGCCCTTCTGACACGTAGTCGATCAGTCGCATTTCGTGACGCATTTGCTTGTTTCACTCTCCTAAAACAACCTTTCTTAAATAGAAAAAAAAGACTCCTTAATTAGCGAACCGTCACTTATTTTCGTACAATTTCTTTTTTACAAACGTTGACGCCCAACTTGACGCGGGACCTTTAAAGCTTTTCTACTTGAGCGCGGCCGTCTTGAATCGCGTAAATTTCGGTATGCCGGAAAGTATTGTTTTGCTTTCGCCCCACACTACTGGGAGAAACTTCCGTTTGAATCGTAAGGGTCCATCTTTTCTTTTACCCGTTTTTGGTTGTAATGCCTCGCTTTTTTTTTTTTTAAATCCACTATGCAGATTAGTCAACTACTTAGCTAGAGATGAGGCTAAACGAAAAACGTCCATGCGATCGTTTCAGGCCAAGTCCAGACGCAGATGACGCTACGAGCTAATGGGGAATACCAAGCAGCATCAAAATCGCGTCACAAGGCTTGTTTTGCTTACTTTCGATTCGGCGATGACAGAACCAGAACGCGTACAAAGAGATGACGAGCACCATGACGGTGTGCTTTTGACGCCGTCTGATTGGTCTCATGACCTCGTAGCGTCCTGCCGCCTCTGGACTTACGTTGAAACGAAGGATAGCGATCGTGTTCTCACTTTTCTATTGTCTTTGAGGTAACCACCGGGGAGGCGCTAGGCGTGAAATGCTATTTCCCATATTTTTTAGTTGTGCGGTAAGCGTGTACGTCAAAAATTAGTTCAAATTATAATATGTGTGAATCTAGAGGAGCGCTTTGGTTTTATGAAGGATATCAAGTTAAATAAATATGGAAAGGGTGTAGTTTCTAAATTTTACCGTAAGTGTTCTTCGTCTTCGTAACTTAATAGAGAGCCCTTTAAGTGAAAGTTTTATATCGACTTCTACCATATTTTCCGGACTATAGTCCGCAGACTATACATGCCTAAAAGTTGAAATTTCTCCCGGTGCGAACTATCTACGAGTGCGGACTGTACAAAGTTTTGCATTTTTTTTTAGATCGTTCACTGTGACAAGATGCGAAAGATTTTATGAGTAACAGAGAATATTATTAGTGATTTAAGTATAATACACGCTTCTTTGTCAGCGAAAACAGCAGGCATTTGGCAAGGCGTGCTCTGTATGATACGTTTTACGCTCGGATTAGACATTAAGTGCGGACAATGCGCCGCGTGAGGACTATGCACCGGGTGCGAACTATCTAAGCAAAAGCTTTCATTTTTGACCCCAAATTCGCCCTTACGACTATACACCGAGGGCGGACTGCAGTCCCAAAAATACGGTACTTATCAAAGCTATAATTTGAATAATTAACGTCGTCCTCAAGCAGGGGTAAGTTGCATTCGTACAATATTTTCAAGCAGAGATACAGGCCGACCCGCCAACGCGATGACACTGTAATGTCGCGTTCACACTGGCAATTGAGATACGTATGCGAATGAGGTTGCAAATCCGGTTCACGAGCGACCCCATTCAAACACACCGAGACACGGTTGGCGGTTTCTCGGCGATCACGCGTGATGTTTTGAGGCTTGCGTTCTGCAACCCTGTTTTACAATACAAAATTCAGTTTAATCCACGATGCAAAGCCAAAATATAGCTGTTTTGGCACTCTGCAAATTTTTCTTCGCGCTGTTTGCACGCATCGCGAGTTTCGGGCATTGAAAAATGAGACATGGACCCGCAGAACCCCTCTGCGATTCCATCGGCTTCGCACGCAAGCAAAGCTTAGCCAGGTGTAGGCGCACCTTGCTCAATCATGAAAGGGTGCCATAACCCTTTACTCGAAGTGGACCCTTCCCGCACGAATAGCTGACCTTTTTTCTGGGACAGAGTGCACGTTCTTCCTCCGCATTGTTTGCTCTTATCATTTTCGATGTTGTGAGCGGCACTGGTCGACCTCGGTGCGGGGGAATGTGTTCGGTGCCAGCCGGTCATGGATTCGTCGGTGGCGGACTCTCCTACCATCCCTCGCACGTCGATTGAGTCAACTGTTTGTTTGAACTTAAGCTCAAATAAACGCCGTATGAATTACCGTTACATCGTCTGGTATGTATACTTTATTTCTTGAGTAGGTACCCTTTATTCTTTTTTGTAGTAGTAAACGTTACAGGTCGAGCTAGTGCAGGTTCCCTGCTAGCTCCGCGGTATTATTGGCTACGCAAATAACCTCACGACGTCTCTATCGGCCTTCGTGTTGGTCATGCAAGGTGTCGAAAGCATTCAGTAGTTCACGCGACTGCCTTAGTGGTTACAAAAACTGCCATTTCGATAGATCGGGGGCGGGCTCCGATCTCCTAAGGACAAATACTAGCAAGGCAGAGAGTGACGGGCTTCGGCACACCGAATATAAAACAAACTCTTACCGGAACCAAATCACCGGAGCGAAGCCCGTTAAGAATACGGGTCAATTCTTTTCCCGGCGCACTCAAGTTATGGACGTGAACATCACGTTTCTTCGTTGATTTGTCTACTTCAAGGCTAGGAGTACAGGGACTTGGACGCCTCACCAGCGACAGATGCCATCTTGTTTCGAAAGCCGCCAACGTCACGTCAGCGTCGCGTTGCGATTTGTTGCCACTCCGCGGTTCGCGAAAGCGGTTGGGGGAAATCGGTTCCGAAGCGGCTGGCAGAAACGCGCCCCAACCGCTCAATCCCAGCCTCTGCGCGGTCGTGAACGCGAGGATCTGCTTTGCGGTTGCGGATCCGCTTCCAGTGTGAACGCACCAAAAATCCCGTGCCCAGGCAAGTGTCGCCTTTCCGCTCGCTGGCCTAGCTACACTGACGTCACGGAGAGGGCGCGCAGGCCTTAGTTTTTATGCGCCGAGAAACTGAGGGAGGGAAGAAGACAAGAGCGCGCGAGGACGCGAGAATGCCGAGCCCTGGTTGAAAGGATTAGAGGGTAGCCCTAACACTAGCTGCCTTTCATTTCACCGCACTCGTCGAACACGTTAGCACTCGAATCTCCGGCGTCCGGTGTTTGGCTTTCGCATTCGAACGCGTTCACCGAGTGCTGTGGAGACAAAGGCAGTTTGATTTTGTGTCTAGTTGTCTGCTTGAAAATTGTAAAAAAAAGAAATACGTTTACAACTCCTGGTAATGCCAAATTACAGCGCAGCTCTTCAGGAGGGGGAGGGGAGGGTATGGAAAGTACGGTATGCCCCTCCTCCTCATTCATACCCTCTCCTCCTTCCTCCTCATCTACTCCTCCCGTGCTCCTCGCCTCCTCCTCCTCTGCTCCTCCTCCTCCCTACTAATCCTCTTCACTCTTCATCCTCCGTTCATCTCTCCTTCTTCCTCTCCCTTTTCCTTCTCCTCCCTCCCTAAAACGTCCCATAATGCAACACGCGTGTCACCGCGGTGGAATATGGGACGCTTCCCATAATGCACCGCGCGGTGGTGAAACGTCACCATGCCGAAACGTCCGCGCGGTGAATTATGGGAAACGTCGCATAATGCACCGCGGTGTCGTTTCTTCACAGTGACGTTTTGGCAGGATGCCGAAACGTCGCCCTCGCGACGTCACCGGTGACCCTCGTTACGTCACGAATGACCTCACGAGGCTGACGAGTGACGTCACGACGGTCCCGCGCGTTGGATTATGGGACGTTTCCCATAATGCATCTCGCGGTTACGCCGACGCCGACAGCGACACCGGTGCCGACGCCGCTCAAGCTGGAAACGGGCGCCTAAGAGCTGCGGTCTAAAAAAGTATAAAATGTGTTATATATTTGAGGTATGTTGGAGAGCGCGTTAAAAATTAATTGAAATGTGCGTACATTTTACAAAAACAATAAAATGCCACCAATTGTTTTTAATGAGGTATGCGTTTCATTTTTTTTATCCTATTCTTGCGATTTGGTTGATAAATCCCACTTTTGCCGGAATCCAAATCTTCGTTTCAAAAATAAACAAAAGAAACTGAAATACGAAAAAAAATATAGATATATCCGAAATTACGTACAAAGACACTCGACAGGCTAGGTCGCCGCAACCTGGAAACGGATAAAAACGCTGCGAGCGTAAAGGAACCCAACCAGAAGCGAGAATGGTAGTCGACACCCAAACTTCCGCTTCTACGTCTCCCGGAAAAGAGCCAATAAGAGTTGACCCGAAAGGCGACCATTGTAGCTAATACTTCCAACCTGCCATGTCACGTGTTTTCCGAACTCAGGACGTTCGACAACAGCCGGAGCCACGGGGAACATCAATCAAACCCGATAGAAGTGCAAGAACAAAAACAAAATAAGAGAAAGAGCGAGCAAAAAAAGGGAAATACTATAATGATGAAACGAACGACCTTGCAAGTTTCAAGTCGCAGACCCACACTCGCATTGAGTTATATTGGGTGAGCGAGGAAATTTCTCGGATGTAGTGAGGCATACGGTGGGGAGAGAAAGACTTCTACAGTTTTCTTTGTTCACTTCTTTCATGCTTCTCATCTCAGTCCCTCTCACTTTCTTCTTTTGTTGTTTCTTCGGGGGCAGGGTTTGAAGTGGAGAACTTGTCCATTTCGTGCCTGACACTGCGGCGGAGCCATAACAGCAAAAGCATCACTGCCAAAGCCTGTGTCTGGCTCTCACCAATTTTTAGACAGGCGGGAAGGGGCGTTGGAGAGGAAGAGGTGGAGTGAGAGAAGGAAAGGAAGTTGGACAGGGGTTCCTCAATATCACCACTAGTCGCCCCTGAAAACGCCATCGCCAGATGTTCCTGTCAAAATTGGGCTGCGGAGGAATACTGTATAGGGAAGCGGTAAGAAAGGGGAACCCCACAAAATGGAGCAGTCTTGTGTTAATCCACAGTACAGATGCAGCAATAGCAGCGACTCGTCGTGGCGAAGTCGTTGGGCATCGGCGTCACATTGACGCACAGTGGGGTTCGTGAACAAAAGCGTTCAGAACAAAATGAACATCCGACCATTTTATTCTGAACATTTTAGTTTCTTTTTCATCGTAGAGGGAGTGAAAGCGCGTCTTCCGGCACGAGCTCTTGGTATTGTCAGGGCTACGACGGCATTTTGTGATCGGCCGTTTTTTTTTTCTTTCTTCCAGAGAGCGCGTGCAGAGGGCATCGGGTACTACAAGAAACCCGAGTAGAAGGCGGGTTACAAACACCGTGGCGTAAATCCGTGGCAACACCTCCGCTTCGCACGCAGCGAACCCGGGTTCGATTCCCACGTGCGGAGGGCGATGTTTTTCGGGGATTAAAAAAGATCGTCGACGGACACCCTACGTCCTACTACGCCAACTGCAACGCCAAAGACCGACGTCATTTGCAGTGATGGAAAGAGCCCACAACGCCCGCAAGCGTAAACATTTAGAAAATACGGCGTTGCGTCTGGCGATGCAGGTTCCCAACGTCGCGAGTACAGAACGGCAAAAAATAAGAGTGCCAGGAGCTCCAGAGTCCACACAAGGAGAATATACTTGAAATTATCGACGAGTCATCGCCAGCGTATCCCGAGTATCATCGTGTAGGATTATGAAGCGTACACCGTCGCGTAACGTCATAGTGTCACGTGACGTAACACTCTAACGAGACGTTATGGCCAACTTTATTAGAACCTCATTCAATGAGCTCGGTTACGGACCTGCCCATAGACGTCGCTTGCTCGAGAAGTACCCCCTTTTCCACAACGGCTCCCCTCCCGTCGTTCGACGCGCCACCGTTTTGCAAACGGCTGCTATGATAACTGCAGCGTGTGCTATGGAATGCGTTTGCCTTGAAGCACAGCGCCTAGATGGTGCTGGACCGTTCTCTGTGGAATACCAAATTTTTAAGCGAAACTCTAGGTGGCGCTTGGAACGACGGGAGGCGGTTGGGGGGGGGGGGGGGAGGTTCCCCCCTTCTTTTAATTTCCCACACTGAACTAATTAAGTAACGTTGGTTGTGGTAACCCGTGACGTCACGGTGTTAGGTGAGGTCATGGTGTCACGTGACATCAGTGTCATATCAAAGCGTTGATCATTTTGATTTGGTGGCGGACTTTGGTACCCATAGGCCTGTATGATGTGTTTTATGCGAATAACTTTTTAATGGTGGGAAATATGTGGGTTCGTGTGCGGGTACAATGTGGTACTGCTCAGTTTGTGCGCCGCATCGTGAGCATCGTCTGAGCTGTCACCGCAATTTATTTTCGGAGTTGGGGCTGAAATCCGAAAATATATTATTTCTCAGAACGGTTAGCAGAGCGTACGTAAATCGACCAGTCGTCGTGATTTCTGAACGATGGCTGAAGTAAATCAACCGAGGACAAGGTACTAAGTCCGGGAATTATAATTCGCCCGAACCTGAGGGTTAGTCCGTTAAACAGGTAGGGACTGGGTTAAACTGAAGCATAAAAATAAAATAAAACTTGGGTAAACAGTTCCTGGCTTCGGCGAATCTAGTTTATTCAGTCTAGAGTCGCCTTACCGTGGATATTTAGATATGCTTGGGAGTGTAGGGAGTACTTTATGCGTTTTCCTTCCTCCGCTAAATGCAAACAGTTTCATCGCTCCTAGAATGAGGACATTCTCTCTACATAAAAACGGTATATTAAAATATTTATATTCATAGGTGCGTGAAAACCGCACTGCGAAGTTCAAAGCCGTATATTTCAACATATTAAAAAAAAAAAAAAAAACGTCAATGTAAATGCAATTTGTTTTTAGCATTGTAATATTTGTTTTAGATTACTGCCGTCATTTATTTAAATGACTCTTTTTTACTTAAAAAAGTAAACGCAAGACGAATGTTTTTTTTTTTTTTTTTAATAGATGTTGTATCCTATCTTAGTGATGTTTAAACGACATTATATAGCATAGATTCGGAAAGCTTCAAATAAGTCCGGTGATTACATAATTTCAATTTTATAAGACAGCACGCGTAAAAAAAGACATGCAGCGGATGAAGTCAGATTAAAATAAACTTGAGTGCCTAATATGTAAGCATGTTAAACGCAAAGGCAAGTTTGGCTTAATCCCTAGAAGAATTGAAACTTCGCAAGATGAATCCTAAACAACGCAGGGCGATAAGCACGTACGGCCATATTTTAATAACTGTTCATAACAGGCAAGAATATAACAAGACGCAAACCACACAAAACAAGTGGAAGATTTCATCGTCTCGCAACTCATTCGTGAACTTTAAATATTCATAAAGTTTGCAGACGATTCGTGCTTGAAACCCTAGTTTTGAAATGTGTTTTTACGTATTTTTTCCTTTTCTATTTGACATGAAGTACTTAAAATATTAGACTAGCAGCAGAAAGTTAAAGTGCCTGATGTTGACTACAAATATATATTATAAAGCTGCGGTACTCAAAATTACAATATATATATATATATATATATATATATATATATATATATAATATATATATATATATATATATATATATATATCCTAGACACAAAACTTACTGCTAAATTGAAAGCGATTGAAGTGATTTTTCTTTGTGACGTGACAACGAAACGCACGCGCGGTTGCGACCACTCGACTGAGGAGGCGTTCTCGCACTAAATAGCAAACGTTCTCCATGATATGAGTTGCACTCCTCTCTTAAATCTATGCTCTGCGGTGGCCACAATATTGCCCACAATGTCGTGGCAAGCGATTCTCAGTTGCGACAACTTCCTGCAGCCATCGTTTTGCTCATGATCTTTCCATCCTATTGTATATATCTGTGGCAGCTCAGCGGCTATCTATGCTCTAGTCCTCTCGCCTGCTCTAGCCCTGACCGTCGGCGAGCCCAAGGTCTACCTCTTAGCCTAAGGCCTCACCCCAGCCATGCACAACATCTAACCAAAAAACAATAAGCATCTTAAACGCTAATGTCAGCCCCGGCCAGCCGATAGCCTCGTCAGCGGAACAAAACAGGCCTTTGGAAACAGAAAGACGAACGGCAGTCGCTTGCGAATAGCGCGGCGAAGTCGGGAGCTGCATGAAAAGTAGCCTTGCCGACAGAAATTCAAAGCGGCCACTGAACGGACTGCACTTTCGGGGAGGAGACATAAGGCGTGCCCCGTCGTTCGGACATTTTATGTCCCTAGTTTGGTCTATGGCGATGTTGGACGACTAATTAAAGGGGCGGTGCAACGGTTTCAATGTTGAAAGAATTGCCAGTTAGCATTTTTTATATTGTTTATCCAAGCCCAAGTGACCAAAAACGCGTCACCTTTCCCCGAAAAACTTCCATTCTGCTGCGTAATCGCAAGGCAAAAAACGAATTATTTGCCGATCTGCAGCCTCTTGTGGTGGCTACGGGAACTAAAATGACGGCGTCTCTGGGGGTACGCGGAAGTCAACAAACCCTGTCCCCCTCCGCTGCTACACTCGCAGTCAGCCCCGTGGCGATTCGTCCTTTGTGTCCATCGCGCGCCGCGACCTTCGACGAGGCTAATCCTTTGAAAGTCGACAATCGCGGAGGAAGCGGCTGGGGTCTCTGAAGAGAGGGCCCAAGGGGAAACCACGTGAACCCCCAGAGTACGTCACTCGAAAGTCGGCGTGGAGAGTTGAGGCACTTCGAAATTCGATTTGTTTCACTTTTTTTAAATAAGAACTAGCGCTCGCTAGAAAATGCGGTTTTCGGTTTTTCGTTCCATAGGTGACGCAGATTAATTTCTGCAGTTAATTGGCCAAATCTGAAAATCGTTGCACTGCCCCTTTAAAGGACAACTTTGGTCAGAAACAAAACAAAATAAATGACTGGTGTCGCTTTGGTGGCAAGCAATGTGATCACAGCCGGAATATTACGTCAAAGGGGAGCCGCGTACTCCACTAGAACCTAATTTAAAGATGCGACCAGCTGCTCTTCCCCTGGTGGCAAGCGGCTTATCTTTTGGCCACGCAACATTGGGCGATGCGTAACACAGCACCACCGTGACGTCACGTCGCGTTCGTTACAGCCAACGTTATTGGATTAACTCAGTTACGGAACTGTTCATAGACGCTTCATGTACGAACAGTACCCCCCTCACTCACCACGACTCGCCCGGAGTCGCTCGACGCGCCGCCGGACGGCTGCTTTGGTAACTGAATCGGGATACGTTCGTTTCAACGGTACTAGAAACGTAAAAACCAACGAAAAAAAAAAACTCTTTTTGTAGTAACTTTTATTGGAGTTAGTACAAAATGAGGGGCGCGTGATGTTTTCTAAAAATTTTAGTTTTCAAGGTTTTGCAGCACAATTAATATTGTTTTTATACAACCATGCCTCAGCAGGGATTTCAGGTAGCGCGTCCCGACCTAGGCGCATTTTAACTTCGGTAAAGTGTCGCGGCGTTGCCGCTGGGGAGACGGGGGTAGCACCCCTGTAACCCTTTCCACTGTATCTGTTTCGGCTCCAAAATGCAGTTCCTCGTGCAGTTCCACGTCTCGAGTGACCACTGCGGGAGAAATGGCGGCGTTCTGATCGCCATTTGGCGCTTCAGCTGTGCTCTTTAGAATGCACACTTATGAAACGAAAATATAGATGGCGCTTCGAACGACTCCAGGTGGATTGAAGTGAGGGAAGGGGGTACCCCCCTCCGCGGGAGTTCCACAACTGAGGTAATCTAGTAACGTTGGTTACAGCTGATGATCAGTGTTGCCATCCCTCTCTAGTCGATAGTTTCGGTTTTGCAGTAAGCGCCCGCAACCAAATTTTGAGCCGTGATATTTATTAATACTCGATACTCAGTATCGAAAAGAAAAACTTATACATTGTAATTCAGGGACACTAACGGAGCTGAAAACAGTCGGCATTCTAATTCGGAAATACTGACCGGATCTTTTGGAAAAAATCAAAATTCGCCGCATATAACGAGAAGACAAAAACTAAATTGTAAGGGCACTTTCTAAGATAGCAAAATAGAGCGAAATAAATTGCTTTCCTGACTGAATTCGCAATTATGCTACTCGATCTTTCAATACCATAGAATGTTGTTTCATAATGTGTTGAAAAAGGTAATGATTTATTGGTGGCAAAAAATGCGGGCTTTAATGTTTTGTTTTAATTATCATATGCATAATTTATAAATTTCCTAATAAATAAATAATTGTTCGCCTGTATCTCTAGGGAAAAATTATTGAAAAACGTTCTTATTTTATTCTCAGAAGCAAAATTTAATATGTGTATGTTCATTCAAACATCACCCTGTGGATTCAAAGGAAAAAGGAGTTGTTAGGCAGACCAATTATACTCGAATAACCGTCGTTGAAGCTCGCTAATTTTATTATCTTAATTGTGGACTTAATTGCGCAGTGAAGAAATATCAAGAATGAATAGAAATCTAAGTGCACACGCCTTTATTATGTTAATTTGGTAAGGAACAGGTGCAGGATTGATTAGCGAAATCTATGCACGTAACCTCAAGTGGCCGAAAGGACGAGTTTCGGTGAGGCTTGTATAACAATGAAGAACACTGTTTTCTTTCTTGTTTTAATCGCGATTACGAATTTGCTTGCACAATCAAGGAAACGTTCATTGGTTTTTCTAATAAAATGCTGTTAGAGAAAAAAAAAGAGAATAAAGAAATTGCTTAAATAAATATAAAGAGCTTAATTTTATTAGTCATTTTGAAATGGGGTGTAGGGGACAAAAGGTACTTAATAGCACCTGACCAAGCTCCCGTGCCTTATACAGATTCTGGAGTGGCCCAACAAATACACGGCACACACACACAAAAAAGAGGGTTGTTTATACATTTTTATGCAAGATACTTATGCTCCCAAAATGCAATCCCTTACCTTATTTGTTTTCTGAATGTATCTATCGAATTTAATCTTTCAGCCATTTCCAGAATTTGAGGATGCATGTTTAGAAGTTGGGAAATTTGCTGTGTTAATGTTCGTTCGACATGGCTCGTGTGTATTTGACCTCTAGCATATTCCACATGCCTTACGTTGTGGTGAGCATCGCTGAGGTGAAATTGGCTGTGAAATGACTCAATGTCAGCTTTGCGATAATTAGAGATGACTTTTGTAGGACTGACCATTATGAACTGCGGTATAGTAAGCAAGCGCTGTTTCTAAAGATATGCAGACGTGTGATCGGGATAACAAGGGATTCAATGGATGGGATCGCTTTTTACTGAAGCACTAGAAGTTTTTCAAGGTTGCTTTTTGTTTTCGTAGCCCAAACCAAAGAGCAATAATGTAAAGGAGAGTGAAAAAGTGCATAGTATAATTGACACTTACACCATGTTGGTAATAAATATCTTAATTTATGCATGGTGCCGATTAATTTAGAGAGTGTTAAAGATAACTTGGGCACATGAGTTGTACAGTACAGGTGTTCATGAGATCATATACCCGGACCTTTAAAGATTCAACCTTCTCCGGTTTGTAAGAGTTAAACTTTATATCAATATCGTAATTAAGCATCTTATTTCTTGCTCTAAAAACTATATCTTTAGTGGGTTTTTTTTTCAGATATTTAATGCAAGCTGTTTTGCATCTAGCCACGGTTATGAATTATATAACCTTCCATTAGATGTAATTTCTAGATACTGGACGTTACTATGGAAATAAATAAATCCGAGTCGTCCGCGAATAATACCATTTCTGAGCGATCCGAAATATTAACTATATCATTGATATAAATAAACACTAATGGTCCTAAATTTGATCGTTGAGGGACTTGATACTTCATTCGATGTATATAATAGATCGAATAAACTATCAAATATGTACTACACCGAATAAAGCGTTTATAATATATAAAGTCATCTATGGTAGAATTGATAGTATTTCACTCTTATCATCTGTGAACTTTCATGTACCGTTTCGTACTAGTAGATTTCTTTTGCAATTTTACCCAAATACAGCATACCATGCCTCGCCAATGTCTAGGATCCAGCACCTTTCTAACGAGCTTTCTTTTCCTGATCTTGACATCTACGCAGTTACGTTTTTAAAAATGATGAAGCATTTTTAGAATGTGAAATTCGTTTTGCCATTCCAGCATTGTGTTTTCTTTTGATTTTAGCGCTTTGTATTAACTGTAGTGTCATGGTATATGTCTGTATTACGTTTGTTAATTGTGTGGCTAGTATTGATTAACCTGGACATCTTACACAATCAATGCTGCAAATGGTGTGAATGAATTGGCAGGTTATGTATACTATCTCGTTTGTTTTCGTATCTCTGTTTTTAAACAAAAACGCTGAAGCAGAAAAGCTGCATGCTGCTCGAACAGCATGCCAAATATAGTTTGGGCTGTAAAGAATGAATCACACATGAGACAGCCCAAGTACAGTGGCAAAGTAAGGAAAGAAGGAAAATTTATTTATATACACTGCTCTGATTTGACCTTTTCTGGATTCGGATATTATTTCAATGGACTCTACTGGTGGTATATGTGGACTTGTTTATATCATCCCTCAAGTAAAGTACAACAAACGTAAGCGAAGGTGTCTAGCCCGTTTTTAGTCCCTTATGTTCTCAAATTTATATTTTATTTAAATCAAATTGTCCTGAAGCTAAAATACCAGAAGCTTTTCTCACGCAAACTGTCACCCCTTACAGGTTCCACATTTTCTGGTACTTGTGCAGCATCTACCACTGGACGGCCGTTCGAATGCTTGCTGTTCCTCCTGATTTCCTCTGTTGTCAGACAGTCCAGCTGTAAGAAGTTTGGAGGCTGAGGAAGCTTTTGGGGACCTGCAGCAGTGTCACTTAATTGGAAATCACAATTCAAATTAAACTTTGTATTTTCCGAATGCACAGGGCTGGAATAACGAAAGAATGTCAGTAAAAATCTTAAACACTCCATATGCGGTTGTGTTGCTGTGCGTATTTTTGGCATTCAATACATCTGATCAAGGCAACTGGGGGCGATTCGGCTGTTTTTCCTGCTACCATACAAACTAGTTTCCAGTAATTGTGCATCGTCTAAAAAATAAAACATGTCTACATACGTGTTGGAACTATATAATTAATTCACGAAGAAGCTATATTTATGTAAAACAACCCTGTTCCACGAGCACTTCAAAGGCCTTCAGTCCCAGGGCCTTTAAAGTATCTGCGAACCAGCACAAGCAGAGTGGCACGCGCAGAGTCGGGGTCGTTTGCTAATTTGCCGACCGCCCAAAGGCCTTTCATATAAATGCCATTTGAGATGTCTGCAAAGGGACAGAACTCCAGCGTCTGAAACACGCCGCCGCTTCACCGACCCCTGGCACGATTGCCTTGTGCCGTGTGGACCGACAGGGAGGTTCATCGGCGGAATGGCCTCCGCCGATAGCTTTCGGAATTTGTAACCCAATTATTAAAGTAAAAGCGACAAGCACGCTTATAAGAGGTACGGAAACACGTCTGTATCGGCCAGCATCTTGTACACCGGGTAAACCAGGTCCCTCTCCTCGAAATGCTTGCGGCACACAACGGCCAAACCAAGAAACCGTGGCAGGGAAGCGAGCCGGATGCGAGATCGCGAAGCGGAGGCTTTCCTCTGACGTCACGGTCGACCTCACCCAATCAGGGCGCGGCAACCGCAGCAATGCTTGTGTTCGCTCTCGGGGCTAATAGACAAAGGCGGAAAGCACGTGAGTCTTCCAACTATCCTTCTGAGGAGGTCGGCGCCCTGACGATACCCGGCGCTCATTTCTCCTCCTCTCATTCTGTTTCTTTTCGTATTGGCAGGCCTCAGAAAGGAGGGGGGGGGGGATGTTAAGCGTTGTGAGGAGGACGTTAGCTGAGTGCGCGACTGAAGCCACGTTTCTATTGGAGGATGAGAGACATTACTCTATTCACGCCCTCAACGGAATAAAAGGCACCGAGCTAAGAATACGGTGGCATTCCGCCTGAACGGCAAAAATCAAAGCACATAGAATTTAGCATTTTTTATTAAGTTAGACTATTAAAGGTGATGCTTAGATTTTTTTGTTTGTTTTGCAATGGCATTTCAATTTTTGGACAAGTAAAACTTTATATGGTTTTGTCTGGGCATGAGTTCTAAGCCTGTAAACTGGCAAAAAATGTGCTCAGATGTTCATTTTTAAGTAAATTCCAAATTATAAAACGAAATATTATCCGCACAAATTTCTTCTACTAAATATTTGCCGCCAACAAAGTTACATTCTGACAAATTCCTAAACGTGGTAGATTGCAGTTACCAAAACATGTAAAAACAGATATATCTTCATTTTGATCCCTAGATGGTACGGCATTCACAACAAACAAAAAAAGACTTAAATAAGATATTACTGTTTATATAAAAACCCTGCACGTGTTCTTCCAATGTGGGTGCGGAAATAATAAATTGGTATATATATTTTTAGACGCGCGCAGTAAAGACGGCGCTTTTCCTTTCATGTATTTTGTTCAGCTCAGGTCGGGACAATATTCTTGGAGATGCGTAAGTTGTTTTCCGATACCCAGTCCTTGAACTTCAACTGCCATTTCGGGAAACCCGGTCTTATATTGGCAGGTCTGACACGATAGAACACGAGGCTTCTTCGAAGCTGTCATGTTTTGGACAAGTTTCGAAGAGCAGATGCCGCAAATATACAAATCTTTCTTCTACAGAAGCCTAGAACCAAGCCGTGGTCGTTATTTTGTGCTTTACGTCCCTTATACCTAGTAAACAAATATCTGCGTATTGATTAAACAACAACAACATAAAATATATATATATATTTGCCAGATAAACAATGTTTCTAGAAAAGCCTCGCAGGACACGACACTGGTGCATCGTGTCTCCGAACTGCTTCATAATATGGCGCGCTCGAACTCCCAATATAAATATTTAGATATCTATATAGAAGTACATTATCATCATTTTTTCTCTACGATAGTACGAAGAAGGAGGTAATTGCTGCTTGACTGTTTTTTTCTTTGCATTTTAGCGATGACCCGATCCCTATTCTGAAACTCCATGCTCACTGAACTTCCGGCACCTCAAAGCACTACGCTTCCTTCTCGTTCGTACAGTTTTTGTTTTCTTTTTATGAGAGCAACAAAGAACGAACAGGGTTTCACCTAATGTTAGAATTGCTCTGTTCTTTACTTCAATCCGTTCATAAAGGAAAAAAAAAAGAAGGGCGGTTCTAACCAAAGGTTTCCGCCGATTTTAATATTCAGGAAGCATTTAATCGGGATTCTTAAAAAAAAAAAAAATATTTTAGTCTCTTTGTGACGATATATTGTGGGCGTGTGAAGGACGAGGGTTTAAAATTATACTTCGTTACAGTCGTTCTCCTCTTTCTTCTTGGCACTGTCGTACGGCAAAGGAAATGAAATCCTTCGCATCAACTCCTTCGTAATTTGTATTTATTTTTATTTGAAGAAATGTTTTTGCACACTATACGTATTCTTTGAATATTTTGTTTGGTAAAGTAAGTCGCTTTTGTTTGGAAAAATAAGAGGGAGATAAGTCAATTCCCGCAGAGCCGGCTTTTTAAAGATCGAAGCACTGAAAGACGGAGAAGAGGCTTGATTTCGCTGAAACACGGAAGGATGTCTTCAGTAAAGGGGATCTTATGGAGAATTTTGTTTCCGGCTACCCGTTTTACCTAGAGAGATCTTCTGTTTGTAAGCGTTACAAGTCCTATAGGTTCGCAATAAATGCATAACCTTTATTTTTAAAAAGTTCAAAATTATTGCTAATTGTGTTGTGCTACGCATAAAATCTTAACTATTCGTGGGCAACTATATCTGTATTCATAATAAATTAAATTCAGCATTACTCAATATATTCTGCAAATCAGGAAAACTTAAGTGACAAGAATTGCCATAGCCCGGTATCTACTAAAAAACAAAAAAAAAGCCTTATAGTCCTCCTGACCACAGATAGTCTCAGTGCACTTGGCGTTTAAAAAAAAGACATAGCCGGAACTTCAGTTACACTTTTTTAAGCAGTTGCATTTCAAGCATAAAGCAAAACAGGACAATATAATAATAACTTAACCTGGTGTTTTATGACCGCTATGACCCTTGTGGCACACCTGTATTCAGGTGTGCCACAAGGGTCGGTATTGGGTCCACTTTTGTTTTTACTGTATATAAATGATATCGCAGATGATATGCCGCCAGCTGTCCAGGTAAAGCTATTTGCGGATGACTGCACGTTGTTTTCAAACGTCCGTACAGTCGAAGACCAAGACTTGCTTAATGCCTCTCTAGAAAAACTTTACTTGTGGTGTGAAAGGTGGGGCATGGTAATTAACTTTGATAAAACAGTATTCTGCAGCATTACAAATAAACGAAACATTTTAGAGGATTCCTATAACATAGGTGGCGTGCAACTGCGAAAGGTGGATGAATTTAAATATTTAGGTGTTATTTTTAGTTCTACCATGCAATGGAACAGTCATGTAGATTACGTTTGTTCAAAAGCCTACAAAAAGTTATTATTCCTCAGAAGACAACTTAGGCATGCCAATAGTGATGTTCAAAAACTTGCGTACATGTGTTATGTTCGCCCATTGTTAGAATATGCAAGCATTGTATGGGACCCGTATAGAAAATGCCATGAATCACAAATTGAAAGAATACAAAATCTGGCTCTTCGATTTATCTTCTCCAGATATAAACGTACAGAATATGTTTCTTCAATGAGACAAGAGGCGCAGCTTGACTCGCTGGCAAAGCGAAGGAAAATATGAAGGTTAAAAGAACTCTTTTCCATAACGACTGGAATGACAAAGCTAGATCCGCAGCTTTACTTGCGGCCTTCAACGTCTCGTTCCCAAAGGACTAGCAACGTCAGGGCGATTGCTCCGTATCAATACAAAAATGATGTATTTAAGTATTCTTTCTTTTGTAGGACGATAGTAGAGTGGAACGCTCTGCCGAACGAAGTCGTCAGTTGCTGTAATCTCAAGTCATTTGAATCATCATTGCGCGAATTTTTAACTGAATAATGTATGTGTGTGGAATACATCTGTTGTGCAGGGTGTGACCGCACCCCTGCATGTGCGTAAGTGCTCACTTGAGTGTGAATGTATTTTTGCTTGGCTTGTACAACTTATTTTTCTCTCCTGTGTTGACCGTAAGGTTCACAGTATTGTAAATAAATAAATAATAAATATGATTAAAGTGATCAAAGTATGTTTCAATATACAGTGCTTTATTGTGTTTATTGTGTTTATCCACAATAAATTTTTGTTTTAATTGTGTTTATCCACAATAAAAATGAAAGACAAAAACTTGTAGATACTTTTGGCATGCTCGAGCACTGGACAAAAGAAAAAAAACGTGGTGCAACGCTTATAGATGTAAATGCGACTAAGTCTAACTTTACGAAATGCTATGTTTGCACCAGAGCTCGGTAAACAAATCCCATTCAAAAGCTAACCCAGGCAGCACACAGTATTGGGCCAACATTGGATTTGATGTGGCAAAGAATGACCCAACAATGGCCCCACTGAGCCATATGTTTCCCAATATTGGAATCACATTGGACAATATTGGACTATCAAAGCCAATGTTTTTCCAATATTGGTGATACGTTGGCATAGGCTGGTCAACATTCGACTGTCAAAGCCAATAGCTTTCCAATATTGGATATACGCCGGCATAAGTTGTCCTATATTGGACTGTCGGAGCCACTGGCTTTCTGATATTGGCTATACGCCGGCATAAGCTGTCCAATATTGGACTGTCAAAGCCTATAGCTTTCCAATATTGGATATACGCCGGCATAACCTGTACAATATTGGACTGTCAGAGCCAATGGCTTTCCAATATTGAATATGCGCTGGCTTAAGCTGGTTAATATTAAACTGTCAAAGCCAAAGTTTTTCAATATTGGTGATGTCTTGGTATAGGCTAGTCTATATTGTACTGCCATAGCCAATGGCTTATCGATATTTGTGTCGCCTAGGCTATATACCCGCGACCCTCTTTTTTGCATTGCAGAGGTAGGAAAGTGGAAAAGAGTCATTCATGCGCTCGCTCGGGGCGAGAATTGTATTTAGCCAACTTCGTGTGGCGTACGTCGCCGGTGCTTTGTAACCACGATCACAAATACAACCTTAGCTGCCTATAGGACTATTGCAGTTTCTTTTTTTTTTTTTTTTTGCCGGCTGCTCTCCTTTTGCATTGCCTTACCTCGGTGTTGACAACTTAATTCCGTTTTTATATTTAATTATTTTTGTCTTTTCCAGTGTATTTTGTATGTATATGCATTACGTAGCGTTAATGTCTTCTACTTTGCCCGTGCCCCTGCCATGTTTGTATTTATTTCTGCGTGATCTATTTTTTATATTTAATGTGTCTGTGCATATTTCGTCATTGTCGACGCAGGTGTCGACAAACATAAAGCCGCCGCTTACGCCGCAACCGAAGTGACTTCTACTCTCAGTATTACGAGAGCCTATAGCGCTATAAAATCGTCTATTGGACTCGAATGAAGTCTCAAGAGGGCTGCTTTGACTGCCAGTGCACATGTCATCAGTGTAGGCAGAGCAACGACGTAGCAATCGTGACGCGAGAGCATACTGCGCCTCGATCTGGCCGGCCGCGCTCGCTCTGCGGAAATGTGAGCGTGGGACTCTCGAGCCCCGTTAGCTTACTGAAGTTGCAAGACGCTACTTTGTCGTCACGAATCCTTTGCCCTTCGAACAGTTTCGAAGCCGTTGCGCCCGGCGTATACCCTACGCAGCATCTTTCAGAAACCGTCCGCGCAGCATCGCAACCATCTGTCTGCGAGCGTCGGGGATTCATCGTGTGTTGAAAGTCGGACGATGTGCTGTCCGTGGTGTCTTTTATGTGTAACTCGCTCGTGAAAATCTTTGAAGTTTAAAAACGCGAACCTAACAGTGTACAAATAAATTTAAATTTATTAATAAAAATAGATATATATTTATATATATTTATTTATTTATTTCTGGACATCGTGCGCAAAAAATAGTCGCGCTTGGTTCTTCATTTTAATTAATAATGTGGGTTGTACGACCTAAAACGTGCCCCGTTTAGAATCACTTTTGGGCTGGACAGCTTCTTTAGAAGTTCAAAAGCTGGCCTTCAAAGAGCTGTCCTGTTCAATCGGTATTGACAGCAGGGTAGACGCTATGCGTGTTTTAGGCCAATCGTGTCTCCGGTTAGGGTCACGTGACTACAGTCTCGAAGCTGGTGATAAGGCAGAGCACGGAACCTGCCAGCCCAAGGCCACGCATAACATCCACTGCACTGTCAACCTTGGGTACGAGTGACAAATCCTCTCGTTGCGTTTATTGTTGAGATGCCCCTGAAGATTAGCCTTTGTAAGCGCACCCACGTTCTGGCCTGCTTCCTTTCTACTCCTTCTCTCTTTTTCTCTCTCTCCCTAAGCTGAGGCCGTGATGACGGTGCGTACTCGCCGGACCAATGAGCCGTACACTTTTCATCGCTTGAATCCGCTCTCTGTGTACGGGAAACGGCAGAAGCGTGATCACGTGGTTTGACGGATGACGCATTAGCGGTTGACAAACCCGGAATGCCTGCGAAGACCGGACCTAGTTTCGCGCGCGATGTGGCCTGCGGGCCTGCTGTGGATTTCGCTTCTGTGGTAAATGGTTTCTCGTTCGAAAAGTCCTACCCGTATCGATTTCTTCAAAGAAGCGCAAGACATTCTTGTGAATTGTTCAGTGTTCGGTTCGGCAAACGGCAGCGTGTGCTACATCGTGTTTAATCTTCACGGATAACTTCCTTCAAGTTTTTGTGTTTGTGTGGTTGGTCTGCAGTGCCCGTGTCGACATCTATCTCGGATTACATCTTTCAAGTCCGGTATTTTCAACGTAAGTGCGCTGCAACCTACTTGGTGATCATTGTCCGTTCTTCTACGGGTACTCTTCCGGATAACCTCTAGAATTAGGAGCCGGGAGAATAATTTTTCCGCAATCTTACCGACAGTCGCCATTATCTGTCTGAAATAATGTCGCAGCTGCAGGTAGAATACTGACTTCCTTATTCACCCTGCGTTTCGCGAAAACACGTTTCGTGGCCACCTTTTCGTGAATACACGTGGCGTCGACATTCACGTTTCATCGACTTTTGTTATGCGAATTGCACGCTGTAGGAGCATTTTGTCGGGCGCGTATTCCTGAGACGCAACGTTTCCTTGACATTCGTTGCACAAATTTCACGCTGTAGGGGCATTTCAAAGCGTGTGTATTCCCGAGGCGCGTGCTCACTGAACCAGCCCACCCTTTCACGCCGCTTCATGGTGAGTCTGCAACAATTATTTGCAAAAGAAAAAACAAATGCTATTTTGACTTTTTTTTATGAAACATCGCGTGTTGATGAAACGATTTGTCGATGAAATGTCGCTCGATGAACTGATTGCACCGCCAATGAGGGGCGACTACCGGTTGAATTTCGAGGAAAAAATTCTGCCAGCTCTCGGGAGACTGGAGACTACCCAACAATTACCCCGGTTGTTGTTTGCTTTGCAATCTTCTCAGTTGTATAAACAGCTGAGTAGTACCTCGTCACATATTACAAATTGCTTAGTTTGTACTTGTCTACAGAATAGGCTGTGTGTAATAAGCTTTTAGGAGATTTCAAATATATCCCTTGTGTCTGTGTCCCTTCCTTTTTGCAAACAACTTGGCGAGTGCACTTTCAAACAGCGACGCACGCTCCAGTTCTCCATATGCACACGATATTTCCCTCCAGTGTGAACACATTTTGAAGTTCCCGCTGAATGACGGCAACGCGAGTGACGGCGCCGCTATGCCCGGGCCCGGATCATGTAGTCCCCCGAGCTGTTCATCAACAGCGGGTCCTCGATAAACGTGAGCTGCGCCACCGAACACAGTCCGGAGCCCCCGGTGTTCGTGTTCTGGTACCACAACGACCGCATGATCCACTACGACGCGGCCAAGAGTGGACCCGGGCACATCTCGGGCGGCGAGCGAGGCCAGGACGCCTAGGTCAGTAGCCTCTTCATCCGCAACGCAAGACCGCAGGACTTTGGCAACTACACGTGCGGCCCGTTGAACGCGGACTCAACCAGCGTCGTCGTGCACGTTTTAAACGGTACGACTTTTTTCTTTTTACGATGAAAGCTTTTTAGATGCGGAGCATCTCTTGCTCGGGTCTATGTCCCGCGGCGTCGGCGTCGTAGTCCGCACTCACACTACGCATGCGCAACTCTCCTCCTCTAGTCTCCTCTCCTTCAAGTGTGAGCGGTAGCGCGCTGCGCGCGTTCCCCATCACGTGACCGGAGCGGGGTCTGAGGGGAAACCGTGTTTCCCGGAGGAGGGAAAGGAGGAAAGTTTTCGGCGCGCGGGTCGCAGCGCCAGGCCAGGCCTTTCTAGTGGGGTGAGCTTTCCCCGCAACTCCGCGGCTGTCGTCTGCTAGCATTTCCCGACCGCTCGCGTCCGTTGCAGCCTAGATCTCGCCGGCCAACCCGGTCTCGACGAGGAAACCTGCAAGCGCTGTTAGGGCATTTTGCGCCGCCTTTCCGTGCGGTCTGATTAGACTTTCAAAGTTACTCGTGCTACATCAGTTCACCGCTGTTGACTCCACTTCACTCCGTTCTTCCGATGAAGTGAGATGGAAGCAACAGTCCCGTCAGTTAGTGGGTTGATGGTTCCCCTCGGGAAGATGGTGTAATTTTTTTTTTTTGGAGGTGTTTTTGCAGCAAATACAGCTTATGATGGTTTTGTTGTCCCTTCACTTGAATAAAGTTGGATGTTTGTATTGAATTAAGTTACATTAAAATACACTGTCAACATTTCGAAGTGCAATTTTGATTTGCAATGATTCGTAATTTCTAAACACGAGAGGTATGTCAGCTGTTGTCATGCCATTAACACCAATCTCTTTCACCCGTTAAGAATAATCAGAAACCGGCCCCTTTTGCCGATAACTGGCTTGAACTGACAACCCCCTTGTCATATTTAAGCTCTCAGTGGATGTAAAAAGAAAATACTTTCAGCGTACTTAGTTCTTTCAAAGTAAAACTACAATACAATTACGAACAAACGCCAGGGATGAAATTCTATTTATGTTAAATCATATTACATTCATTTACGTAACTTGTTTCAAGATTGATGAGAACCTTTTCAGTGTTGCGGGTTTTCTGATTGTTTTTTTAATACATCAGTATGGTTTTGGCTGGATAGAGTGAAAGCAATGCCTTCGAGGCAATAAAGAATCTTGTATATAAATCGATATATATATGGTATAAACTATAACGTTTTAATTAAGCGGTATTTTATATTCCAGAATCATTGGTGGTTATGTTTTCTCGTTTCATGTTATCAAAAGTTTAGTTGCTCTTTTGCGTCTCTAAAAATTTCTAAAGTCAGCCTTTTTTTTTTTTACACCTATTGTTTGAATTGTTTTGTGTGTAATTGTTCCTTTCGTTTCAAATTTTTGCATTTTATTGCTATTTTTTTATTTACGATTCCAACGTTCTCTTCAGATGTCACGCTCCTTCCCATGTCAGTAATTCTTCTTCTAGTAGGAGCACACACATGCACTTGATCCCTCTCTAGCTCGCGCATAAGAAACTATTTTGATTCCCAAAATATCTGGCCCCCTCTGTCCCCCCCCCCCCTTTTAAATTTTTTTTAACTATTTTTTTTTCGCCTACATACGCTTACACACACGTTGGGCAGTAAGATGTACCGGTACTCCAATTTTTTTAGGTCTTCTTAAAACGTCTATACGATTTTGAAAACTCACTAGCTCGCCTTAATTGTGTTCGCTATTTATGTATTTGGTTTATTTATGATATATAATTTTTTTCATTTTTAGTATTTTTTTCCGTTCCAATTATTATTTCTCTCCTCACCTCGCTTTATTCATGATTGCGCGAAAGCAGTTTTATTTTTTGCATTTCTTGTGTTTTATTTGTTCTTGCTTCCTTTGAGTTTATTTTATTTTAAGAATTTGTTGAACAAAACCTTGATTGTTAGTTTTATGATTTTTTTTTCGTTGATAACGAGCTCCAGTGGCGTGGTGCTCATTATTATTTCTAATTCCGAATGCAGTAAACGTTTAGCGACGTTTAGGCCAAAAGAATTTGAGAACTTCCTTTCCGATGTACTCTGAGCACTGCATAGTTCCTTAATTTGTTCTTTTACAAATATAAAACATTCCTACACTAGCTAACATTCGTCGTCATGGTGCACTAATTGTTGAATAACTTAAAATGTAATAGTAAAAAATAACAAAAATAGTTTGTTCATCGTTGAGTGTCTTATATAAATGCGTATGTTTGCCAAGAAGCACATATTTGTTGAAACCATGGCCTTGCTTTCTAATTCTTCTCGGAATTCAAATTACAACGGCATACAATCAGTGTTCTTGCGAAAGGCAGATACAAATATTTAACGTCTTTTTAGAATACCTTTCTCTTCTTGTCCTAAAATTTAATTTAATATAATTGTAAGAACAACTACGGTGGTGAGCTGGTGCAGAAACGCCACAGTGTAATCCATAAGTTTTCCGTTGCGTTTGTTTTATTTATTTCTACCTCAGGGATCGAACCGCGTTGTTTTAAGGAAAGAGTGAACTCCATCCCCTGAAAAAAAATTCATCTAATGTCTGGATAGGAAATGTCTATTGCAAAATGAACTTTCCGGTAAAAAAAGGTAACAAATTTTAGAGCAGTATTTACGTCTAGAGGCGAACGTTGAGTTGCGAGCAATTCCGAAGCAAACTTCCAAGTCGAGACGATACCCCATTATAAAAGCATGTTCCTATAGTAGTAATATCTTTTTCATAAATCTATTGTAATAAAGTTCAAGCTCAAGTTTTCCAATCGCAAAAATTAATCTCAACGGAAAAATTGCAAAAAACCATTTCGGCTGAAGGATAATTTTGTGTAACAAACCCGGGCTTCGAATCTTTAAAATATATATATATATATATATATATATATATATATATATTTTATTTTCGAGCAGCTTGTCGTTTTTGCATTCCTGAATGTGTTTCTGACTTTCCGTAGACGAGAAGCGTGCCTCCATGCAGCCCGACCTGTCCCTGTCGGGGGCGCTGCTATGGGTGACGCAGGACGCGAGCCTGGTGCTCTGCGCCGTCCTGACGACGCTCGACGCCGCCTCCCGACTCACCTCTTCTTGACCGCCAGGGGACACTCTCCGCTTCTTCCGTCCACACTGATGACAACTGGCCAGTGACGCCTCCGGGCTAGTTTGCAAAAGTTGGAATATTTGGGCAGTTCAGTCATTTCTTCAGCGGAGTCTGTTAAGGCTTCTACCAATACTCAACCAATGTTCCACGAAGAAACGTATCTCCTAATGCCCCCTAAATTTAGCAGAAAAATACCTAACTCATGTATGATTTTACAGCCGTTTAATTAGTTTCTTATTAATTTATTTGAGGAACCTCGCTAGATGCATATTAATAAAGCAATTCAATTTCCTCGCTGGATTTGGCAGCGAAGAAGTCAATGTGTATGCACAACCCAAAAACTCAACGATCCGAATTTTTCGTCAAGTTTAGCTGAAGATAAGACCACTAAATGCACCAATTTACTTCTGCATCTAAATTCAGTGAAGAAACTTGAATTGATCTGCGATTTTACACCAATTCAATTACGCATTTAAATTTAGCGGACGAACCTGAATTGGTGCGCAATTATGCACCGATTCAAATTCCTAGCTAAATTTAGCGGAGAAATGCCTCTCGTCCAAGTAGTGGGACGTGAGTCCGCAAAATGTAGCTGAATTTAGTTTGGCTGCCCAACTCGAAGGAGCTAACGAATAACGACTCTGGGCAACTCAGAACGCGTTGCACATTCTCTGTGTCACGGTTTTAATCGTAGTGCTGAGGTGATTTTAATCTTCTGTTTTTTATTATACAGCAATGAAGAATAATAACAAGTATGTCCGCGCGTTCAACTTATGTTGACGAAGATTCAGATAACTCAATGAGTCGCATTGCATTCAAAGGTGTTCTGGTGTGCCGGTATAAAGCTCCAAATTGTGCACGGCTGACCTGTTTTTTTTTTTTTTTTGTTTTCGAAAAATAATCGCCGCAGAACAATCTGGGTTATTCTTTCCCAGACTAATATAATTATATTATACCACTTCACTGACCCAAAATGGCGCAATCGAAAGGCCGGATTAAATTTCAGGCGGAAATAACGGCTCCAAGTTAAATAAGAGGAATATTTTAAACGAAAACTACGGTTTTATTAAATATTTGCAAACTTTTTGTTCCACGAACAATTGAACTGCGTGAAATCAATGAAGCCCCAGTTTAATCCTGCCATCGAGGAAAAGTTTTTGGGAGCACTAGCTGTATTGTGTAGGTTTGACCGCTTTAATTTATTGAACGGACTCTCAGATATCTCTCTAGAATTCAATAGATAGCGAGGTTTAATGATGAGCGCGCTCATTTATTTATATCATTCTTCGCAACCTTTTTAAGGAAACTCGCGACGGGCTGCCTCTGGAAAAAAAAATATTCTGTGAAGTCTTTTTTTTTTTTTCTTAAACTGGAAGATTTTTTTATAGGTTCGCATTTCCGGCTGTCGCTACATAAGCAGAAATTTCACACATAGCTTTGTTGTTGTTTTTTATTTGGTTTATTCGCGGAAGAAACAAATTTCTTCCGCGTTTTTTCGTTTTTTTTTTGTTGTTTTTTGTGCTAAACCTCTCTTTAGAAACTTTACTTCTTTTCTGCCCTTTCTACATCGTCCGCTTTGGAGCGCAGTGCTTGGTTCTAGATAAATATTTGCTGATCCGTCACTTGAAGTGCACCTTTAAAGCAATTTTGTTTTTTTCTATTGTTTTTTTTTTTTTTTTTTATGTGTGGAGACGGATTTAAACTGTTTCTGGACGTGGTCGTGTGAGGCTGCTTTTCAACTGCCCAAACCACTTCTTCCACCTCCGCCCCCTCCAAGACACGAAATACTTTGGTGTCCATACCGGCTTTGTTAAGCATCAAGCTTTTTTTCAACATTTGTTTTTTACTTGATTATAGGAGTTCAGTTGAGTTTCTTTGTCCTTTGTCAGCTCAATGTCCCATGTCCAAAAAGGTGTTTTTATGCACTTTTTTTAGAGAAGTTATTTAACGTCCACCTAAGCTTAATAATGGCCTCCAAACTATAAAATGTCTATTTTCACGTTTTTTTGTTTTTAATTTAGTGCGGTTTCTTCTAAAGAGTTGTTCACTATCATGCTCGGTTCATTTTGGGGCCTTTGGCTGGCTCTTACGAAATGCCAGATGCACCAATATCTGAAGCGCGTAACGCATGACATCCTTGTTTGCCGAAACAAATACCCCGAAATTCTCAACAACGTTCCAAACTGTTCGCATCTTATGTGTTCAAAGCTTGTTCAGTAGTCCAGGTTGACCGCGCGAAAATACACTTAAAATAAACATTAGCAGGTAGAATTGCCACATATCTTTGCATACATTTCGTACGCGCGCGCCTCGTCTATTATTACTATTACTTTATTTGTTTCAGACCTTTGAATTTTGTTATCTACACACTGAACTTTCTACCATGTGCCTAACAAAAATGAAGAAGGACAAAAGGAACTTTTATGAGTTTCTCAATGTAAGGTACTCCAAGGCTACCTCAAATATATAAGTTCTGCTTTTCCGTTTATTTTTCTTAACCCTTCTAAAACAACGCCACACACACGGCACACAACTCACTTCTTGAGAGAAACATCAAATTTATGCATACCAAAAAAATCATATCTGGTTACACTTGATGTGTCATCGCTGCATACGAATATCCCACACGATGATGAAATAATTTCTTTAATTGACAAACAACCGGATACTCCAGATGGACACGTCGTCGCTACTCTAGCGAGGCTTGTCTTAGAGCTCAACACGTTCGAATTTAACAATAAGTAGTTTAGGCAGGTTAGCGGAACCGCAATGGGCACCAAAATGGCCCCGAACTATGCCAACGTGTTTATGGGAAAATAAGAATCTCAGCTTCCGTTCTGAATGTCCCGTAAAGCCGCTAATATACAAAACGTTTATACATGATATATTTATGGTCTGGTCGCACACTGAGGAGGAGCTAGTGGACTTCATAGGTAGATACAACGCTGCTCATCCGAGCATCCGCTTTACACATTCGTTCTCTCAAACCGAAATAAACTTCTTAGACGTCAACGTTAAAATAGTCGAAGGTAAACTCGCCACGAGCCTGTACCGTAAGCCAACAGATCGACAGCAATACCTGCATTGTCAAAGCGACCACCCACTCCATTGCAAGAACAGCATTCCCTATAGCCAAGCTTATCGTTTCAAACGAATTTGTTCCAAAGAGACAGATTTTGATGGGAGCAGCCAAAATTTAAAGTCAGTGCTAGAGAAACAAAAGTATGCACCCCGTATATTCGACGATGCAATCAGAAAAGCCAAGCAACTGAACCGAGCAGACCTTATCAGCCCGCGTCCCAAGCAAAGCGACACACAACGCACAAATCTATATCTAACTTATAGCATGAACCATCCTAATGTAAATAATATCTTAAGACGACATTATGACATTCTCGAACAAAGCGAGCGCCTTAAACGCGCTAATTCATCGCCACCACCTAACGAATGCAGGCCTTACATGCACCCAGGTCTGATCTGCAAACAGATGCAGCATACAAACACGGCCAGCAGCACGCACTCGCAGTTCTCGGATCAAAGTTAAAGGGCACTTAACATGTGCCTCGTCGAATGTCGTGTACTTATTCGAGTGTACGGTATGTAAAATGCAATACATAGGGCAGACTAGAACGGCATTTAGACTGCGCTTTAATAATCACAAATCGCACGCCATAAATCTTCCGGGTGTAGGACAAAATGGTCCTGGTCAAAATGGTCCCGGACAAAAAGGTCCCAAATGCCAACCCGGACAAAATGGTCCCAGGTGAATTTATCAATACTTTTGAGCGCTCCTAATAGGACAAAATGGTTTGGTACTTTTATTTTGACACACGTTCAAGGATAATGTCAACATTTTCATTATAATCATTTGAAACAAATTTGAAATCCCTTCTATCAATACCATGTAGCTCTATTTTTCAAAAGTTCTTGATTTCTACGGATATATTCCACGTGTCACGTGTGTAATCAATATCTTTCTATCGCCAGAACCTGTCTTCAAATTAGCGCTATCGAGCTTCAAAACGATATTCGGAATAAAAATTATTATCATACACGTACTACAGGTCCTTGACGTGGTTTTTTTTAAATGAACCTGTCGTACCACCGTGTTCTATTTTTCAGAAACAGCATCGCTCTGTCTGAACACTGTATATTAAAGAAATCAAAAAATGTATTTAAAAACATTATGAGCGTATTTATTACATAGACCACTTAAGAGACAAGAAGTCGACGCTGCTAAAGGGGAGGCCTAATACGAAAATGTATTCATATGACCCACACCTTTCAAAAAGTCGTTCAAGGGACGGAGCCCTTGCACGTAATGTGTGCACAGAGTTACAAACCGCTGCTAATATCCATCAAGAGTAGAAAATACAAAAAACCTGCAAACAGCAAATAAATAATGTCACGCTGGGACCATTTTGTCTGGAATGGCAGTTGGGACCATTCTGTCCGGGACCATTTTGTCCGGGACCATTTTGTCCGGGACCATTTTGACCGGGACCATTTTGACCGGGACCATTTTGACCGGATCCCAAATATTCCGACATTGCCTCTATCCAAACATCTCGCTCTCCCAAAACACTCGTTTGATAAATTGTCAGTGACGCTCCTAGAATCTGGATTTAAATCAAATTGCGGACGTGAACAGCGTGAATCCTACCTAATTTACCGATTCAACAGAATAATCAAGGAATAAATAAAAGCCCCGGTACTCTGGCATAGATTAAAATGCTAACAGATGAATAGCAACAGCGATGAGGGGACATTTTTTCAGGTCCCAGACCTTATTGTTATCAGTGGTACTGTTTTTGCGGCCGGAACTGGACCATCAACTTTTCTCTTTTATTTCCAGGTTTTGATATTCATTTTTTTTCTAGGGTTAACATTGTTCCCTTCCAGGTCTGACTCGTGCATGCCCCACGAAGCAACAGAAGTGACCGTGTCTTTTTTTTTTTTGAGACAACACTTTAGTTTGCGCGCTAACTTTCGTCTATTGTACGCTATCGTTCAGGTCACCCCGGCCCGCCCGGCCACAAAGTCACCCGGCGCCCCCTCTCAAGAAGCTACAACCGTCATCCCACCGTCCTTGAAACTTGGCCCCGACCGTCAAGCTTCTTCAGCCGGATACGAGCTGCCCTACGCTTCTCTCTCACCAAAGCTCCAACCGTCATCCCGCCGAAATTCGGACCCGACCGTAGCATTGTATAAACGTTTGCCCATCCGGAACTCTCCCTACGCGTCTTTGGAAACTCCAACCGTCATCCCGTCGTTTTTGAAACTTGGACTCGACCGTAGCATTGTATAAATACCACCCGCGTTCATCTGTAAACGTTCTTCCTGACGAAGGCCGGACTCCGGCCGAAACGTCGAAGATTAAATCGTCCGTTGTTGCTGTTTTCACCCAGGGTCTTTTTCTTCCCAGTTATATATATATATATATATATATATATATATATATATATATATATGTATATTATATCGGACATGCCACGGATATATATGCTTGGAGAATGCATGTGCACAAACTTCCCATTTCTATTAAAATAATCTTTGAGTACCTAAATTATTATCAGTACTTACCAGTACATTTTTACCAAACAGTGAGAGCGGGAACAAAAACAAATATTTAAATGTTTTCATGCTATAGCCCGATATCACGCGTGTCTTTCCCTTGAAGTCGAGCGTTGGTGTAACCGCGTGACTGCGTGAAGACCTTTTTTTTATAAAAAGCAAACGTGCGTTTTGTTTACTGAAGCGCAATTATTCCACCATTAGATGATGCAGTGGAACATACATGAAAAATAAATAAAACGACCTGTGGGACAAAAACGAAGGTTTTAATGCAGACAAAAAAATATACCGTAGGATATACTCTTTTGAAAAAAAAAGGTTTAACATTACTTTTTTGTATATTTCTTGGCATTAATTTAACACCATGCTGCTAGTTGCGCTCTTAAAAGTTAGCAGTTTAAAAAATCGCGTTTAGAAGTCCACGAGTGCACGTCTTAAACAAAACGAAATACCTCCCTAGCATCTACCCTCACTCAATATTTATGACCTTTGTAATCAAACTCATTTCCATTTTTGTTGTTACTGACAACTTTGTCCTAACCATTTTTCACAGATTTATAGTTTATTTGTTTTCTTTTCATTTGATCATTTTTTGTTTAGCTCGAACGTGCTTCCAGGATAGCAGGGTTGGGCAGAAATACTCAAAAATGTATTTGGAAATACAAATACTGGGATACATTAAAACCGTAGCTAAAATACTGATACTAAAATATATCTGTAAAAATGTATCACGATACGTATCGGAAATACATTCTAAATAAAGGCAAAAAGTATTTGGAAATACAAATACAGGAATACATTTTAGGGAGGGCAGAAATACAAATACAGAAATACTGATACTGCAATACCTTTTTTTAAATTTGTTTGAGACGCCAACTGAGATGAAATTTGATGATTTTTGAAGTTTGAGATGAAGTTTTTGATCCTGAAATTACTTTTCCCTAGAGGTTTGGCACTCTGCCTTGAAGGTAGTGCTTTCAGACGACGAGGAGTCTTCAGTGTGCTCAAACAAACGTTCCATCAAGGACTGAACGGGGTCCCTTTCCCGACATTCTGTCTGTCTGACGAGGGACGCGCAAGGACTTCGACCTCTAAATAAATTGTCACCCTAAATCCCATCAAAACGTCACCACGCCCCTGTCCAATAAGGACGCCCCTGTCAACATTGATCAAATGACGCCACGGTGGAATGAACTGGTATTCTTTATCTGTAGGTGTTGCCTTGAACATGAAACATTACCACGTTTCTGTATGAAAGGACAATATGTACCTTCGTTGTAGGTTACCTCGTTAAAGATCGTGCAGGCAGTGTCATTTGGAACTTTTGAGAATAGTGGACCAAATGAAGCATCCAGGAACACATGTCTTAACTTCTGATGCGGTTGAAAAAAACGATACGGTGGCATCTCTGTTCTGAAGGTCCTTCCAGCCGAACCTCCGCGACCGATGCATGGATTCCAGTCCTCTAGTTTCGCCTATAATCATCTAAACAGAGACCTCGTGGATTGCGACCTGATATTGCCGGCACATGTATGAGCACTCCGAAAAACAGTGCGCTCGAGACGAGTCGCAGGCGTACGAAGTCTGGGTCGGCACAGCAAGGCCACGTCTGGCCTCCTTCCCGGGTTTCGGATCACCAGAGCAGCGGGTCACGTTCACGTCGCCTGATGACGCACCCTTGAGCCGTGCAATATTACGGGCGCAGCCGCAGATGCATTCGAATATGTGTTGAACTTCTCTGCGTTAGTCATCCTACTACCTCAAGTCAACCACCACCAGTCTCGCACTGCAACGGACTGTGACTCAGCTTTGTCGGCTGGGTGTACTGTGCACGCTGAGGCAAGAGAGACGGTTAGCAGCGGGCATTGGATGCCAGCAAACAATGACTCAAGAAATCCCTACCTAAGGACCTGCGGCAGAAGATGCTCTGACTCCACTCCTGGCACGCCACCTGGTTTGAATCACCGACTACGCAACACTTCTCAGAAGAGAGAAGACGCATAGAAAAAGTTTGGAGAATCGGAAGGAACCTTGGTCCACATAGTAACAATGCCCAAGCATGTCCTTGACCCTGGTGCCTTCAAAAGTTAAAAAAAAAGAAAATGCGTTCGGACCTTTTTTTTTTCTGCGCGGGGGGGGGGGGGGGGGGGGAGGGGGTATAGTATTTCTCAAGAAATGGAACGGAATGCATTTCCTCCTGATTGTATCGCGATACAAAAAAAAAAAAAACATTCCAACTGTATTTCGATACAGGAATACAGATACTGGTGAAAAAAAAATGTATCGCGATACAGAAATACATATACAAAATGTATTTCTGAAATACTATCGCGATACATATGTATCGCGATACTGCCCAACCCTGCAGTAGTAGTTAGTGGTGAGGGTAGCGGAAAGCCGGACCATGTTGGCCACCCCTTTGGTGGGGGCGAGTTAGTTCCGGAACCCCAACCCTGCAGGATAGTATATATCTGCTTTCCGTTCGAAATGACTGATAACCGAACAGAATGATAATATTATGACTGCTTCCTTCGATAATTTTGTGGGAAATACTTCCACCAATAAAAGCAAACTTTCTCCTTTGCACTTCAATGCAAAAAAGTCTAAGTAACAAACAAGATGAGCTAGATATTTCTTCGCCCCCGTTGAACCTAAAGTTTGACGTTCTAGCGTTCACTGAAACTTGGTATACCCACGAAGATGATGCCGTTTCATTTGATGTGTATAAATCTGAAATTATATATCGTGAAGACAAAAAAGGAAGGGTTGTGTATTCGACACAACCTTGTTTACACTGTTTCGTCTGATTATTTCTTACTCTGCTGCGGTTATGAATCTCTGGGTGTTAAAGTCAGACAGATAATTATAACTGTGATCTATCGGTCACCATCTGGTTTTATTGTAAATTTGTTGGGCATTATTGAGAACATGTTGGACTACTCTACGTCTTTAGGTCTCAAGATAACGTTAATTGGCGATTTCAATACTGATGTACAGTCTTTTAGCTCACCAAGTATAAAGCTTATGGTAATTGTACAATGCTATGTCTTTCATAACATCATTGATATACCTACAAGAGTTACACTGGAAACGACTTCTGTGATCGATTTGTGTATTACGAACTGTAATCCTAATGAACTCACAGGAGAGGTGTGAACATGGAATGTAAGCGGCCACCTGCCAACGTTTTGTTTATTTCAGATGCTTAGAATGAGCTCTGCCTCTTTTTCTTCTATAACTTACCGACCTATCAGCAAAAAAAAACCTTGACTTGTTTTATTCCACGGTGTCAAATATCAACTGGTACTTTGTATATAATGGAAGCGATTTCGACATATTAAACATTCCTTTTGTGAGCAAGCTCATATTTTTATATGACCATGCCTTCCCGCTAAAAAACTAGAAAAAGCCAAAAAAGTTAAGAAACCTTTGGGTGACTGCTGCGTTATGCAAGACAAGGCAAGATCCAGACTCCCTGTACGATAAATGAATCAAGGTAAGAAACCTTGCCAAGTTAAAACAAAAATATTAGAAACTAACTAAAGTCGGACGTAAAAGAGGCACGACACGAATATAATATAAATAAATATCTGAGCTTTCTAGTTGACCCCAAGGAAATCTGGAGCACTGTAGGTACTTTGATTTCCAGGTCTAGTGATCCACCTCGCACTGAACCGGAAATTGACAACAAAAGCTACGGAGGTAAACAGTTCTCAGACATGTTTAATATTTATTTCCTAATATCAGGAGCATCCCTGTCTCCCCAAACCAATGTAACTAGTGTTATTTCAGATATACGTCATTACGTAACTAGCTTCAATTTATTTTCTCCATCGGACAAGGAAAAATGAGTACCTTAACTGTTTGAATTTAAAACAGTTTTGCCCTAGCGGATGGAGGCCTCAAAGCAGAACCAATTAAATTCAGTTCCAGTCTAATATTAACTCCGCTAACACACATATGCAACACGTCATTGTTAACTGGTCACTTTGCAGACCAAATGAAAGTAACACGCGTTTGCGGTGCACATAAGGGTTGTGCACGGTAAGACATGAAGAATTATAGGGCCGTCTTTGTACGTCCTATCTTTTGGAACATTTTAGAACAAATAAAGAACAATCGCGAGATTACTTTTTTTTTTTCACAAAATATAATATATTCCCCAAGGAGCAGTTTGGGTTTCAGAAGAATGAATCGACGGAAATGGCACTCGTAAATACTAAAAATAAAATTACTACGAACATTGAAAATGAAAAGTTTACGATCGGAATATTTCTTGAGTTCCGAGAAGCCTTTGATTCAATCAAACTAACACCGCTAAATAGGTATGGTGTAAACGGCATAGCGATCAAATTTATTAATAGTTAAATTGAGTGTAAGATTGCAATTTACCATTTATAACGGCGTAAGATGAGATATAATAATAATAATAATAATAATAATAATAATAATAATAATAATAATAATAATAATAATACTTTATTTTCTGGTAGTGTCCCAAAACGGTCACGAAGGCCTACTTATTGGTACACTATACAGAAAAACACCATCAGATTAAAGATGAATCTGTCTGTTGAAGCACAGGTTGAGGCATATAGTGATGCTCCTGCAATTGTGGCCTCATTTCTTCATTTTCATATACCAGCTGCGATTCATGCGTTGCCTGCACTGTCAATCATGCCTGAAATGTTGGTTGAAGTTTCTCCTGCAGCTAGATTCCGTGCTTCAATAAAGCCATTTATGAAAATTTACACTTCCTACGAAAAGCGCGCACGAAAAAAAAAATAGAAACGAGCGCTCCGACAGCTAACGTCGTCACATCTTCCACAGGGCGAACGGGGCGAGTCGGA
Source organism: Ixodes persulcatus (assembly GCA_013358835.2). Lineage (NCBI taxonomy): Eukaryota > Metazoa > Arthropoda > Arachnida > Ixodida > Ixodidae > Ixodes > Ixodes persulcatus. Next base: position 3,586,914 of record JABSTQ010009451.1, read on the forward strand.
GAAACTTCTGTCCTCGCCGTGACGTCACCCCGGTTCGCCACAAGGGGGCGCCACGCAAACTTCTCAGAGCAAACGAGTGCGTCGTCTGCTTATTTAAGAGGAGCTGGGTTTCTGCGTTCGGCGTTCGAACGCCAGACCCTGGGTTTTGCTTTCTGCGTTCGAACGCCTGAAGCTCTGTGAGGAGCTGGCAATGCTTTTGTTCGCTCTGTTTGGAGCGATACGGTGGGCAAAGGCAGCTAGCCTTTCTGCCTACCCCCTGTCCTTCCTATCCGAGCCGGGCACTCCGAAATCATCGCACTGTCGTCCCTTGCACTCCCTCATTTTCTCTCCGTACAGTTTCCAGCAGGGTTCTCACCGAGCACGGTGAGGCGCACGAAGTAGGAGATGAGCGGGTGCATTTTGATCTGGCACTCGTAGTCGCCGGCGTCCGTGGGCTGGGTGCGCTTGATCTGGAGCATCCAGTCCTCGGAGCGGTCCATGTGTACCGCCTGGAGACGCTCGTCCACGGTGTACACATCGCGACACTGTTAGCGCGAACACGACATCTGCGCATTTTCGCATTTTACTTCTAAATAGTATTAGCGAGCACGAAATTTTATCACTTACATTGTAGAACTAAATGAGCTCTTTCCGTAGCAATAATAACTTGGATGACATCCCTTGGTTTAAAATAGAAAAACTGGAAAAACCGGTGATCGCTTGTTCGTGCTAACAGTGTCGCGCTCTGTACGTGGCCAGGCCCACCGTGAGGACGTGGAAGTCACGTCGGTGGATCCAGGACAGCTGACGAACGAAAATACTGAAATTAGTTTATGTAAAACATTTTTTTTTAGATTGTTGGTACCTCGATCTTTATATTGGTGTTCAATCAGAAATATATACCTGTATTTTCCCCGCTTTACTATATAGTAACCGTTGATGAATCCTTTATAGAACCAATCACATGAATCCGGATTTTGTTTTCACTATGTAACAGAAACTCAAAGAAACAACAAAAATAAGTCTTAACCTCGTTTTATCTCAAGTCCAGGCGCAGCCGATGCTACGAGCTAATGGGTCAATCAGACAACGTCGAAAAGCGCCCCGTCATGGAGGTCGTCATGTTTATGTACAGAGCGCGACACTGTTAGCACGAACAAGCGATCGCCGGTTTTTCCAGTTTTTCTTTTTGAAACCAAGGGATGTCATCCAAGCTATTATTGCTACGGAAAAAGCTCATTTAGTTCTATAACGTAAGCGATAAAATTTCGTGCTCGCTAGTACTATTTAGCAGCAAAATTCGAAAATGCGCCGATGTCGTGTTCGCACTAACTGTGTCGCGATGTGTACGAGTTCTGTCATCCCAGGAGCAATAGTGTAAAGAAAAGATATAGACCCCTTTCTAAATACTGCCCTCTTTTGGCAGCTGTGGAATCCCTGCACAATGGCGGACTAAAACCGCAACGTCATGGCACACTTTATGCGTTTGACTGGAGCAGAAGAAAAAAGAAACCCACAGAACGAGGTGATGAGCGCAGTGACGTTGCACTTTTGACGTCCTTTGATTGGGTGGTCGGATATTAGCGTTGGCTGCGCTCCGACGTTCGCCATCATATGGAATGACTTGCACGTTTCACGACGTCAGTTGTTCCGCCATTGTGCAGTTGTCCTGACCTTCTAATAATCGCCACGTGAATTTCGAAAGGGGTCTATAGTGAAGCTATTTGGACGGTCCCATTAGCTCGCAGTGTCAGGCATTATCAGTTTGGCATTTGTTCTCAAAGGATTCGCTAAAGGATTAGTTGCTACCAAGCAAAAACCGAGTGTGAATACCGAGCTTGGGCAACACTTAACCGCTCGAAGGATATTGATGCAAATAATGCAAGGGTGTCGCGAGGCATTACAATTGGTAACCGCTTGAGGCCGTCAAAAAAGCCCTAGAAGAAGTTATAAGCAGAAGACCCTTATTTTATAAAATTCAGAATGACAACAAATTCAACAAATATTTTTCACACTCAATAAACTAGTCTTTGAGCCTCCGAATAAAAACAAATACTGTTAGAAAAATGTTAACCCGACATATTGTTTCGCGCTATTTTTCATAAATGTCGAAGGCCCTACGGACACTTCTGAATCCCTTGTCTCTAGTGTAACGTAATGCGTTTTTCTAGCAGAAAAGATGCACCAGAGAAAGAATACTATATGAACCATCCCCCTCTAGGGAGCGATCAGTCCAGACATATATGTCGAGGGAACAAGCACTACTCGGCCACTCAATGTCGCTGATCTGTTAAATCAGCTCGACACATTCATCCGGCGTGTGGCAAATTAGAACTTGTCGAGACAACTGCGCCATGACAAACACGTGCGCATGGGAGCGCACACGCTTCATTTTCATCCTGCGGCTACATTGTGGAACATATAGTGGCCTTATATCGCATGAGATGGACATTTAGTCACTACTTTCCCGCGCTCACATATTACATGCACAAAAAAAAAGAACTTATTTTTCGAAGGAGGGATGAGAGGTTAAAAATGTACTATTATAAAAGAAACAAAAAGTAGGGAAAGGGTACGTATTAGAACCGCCAGCCTTCGACTTGCACGTGTAGCCAGATCGAATCTAGTTAGTCGAAATTTGATAAAAACAATAGCCATACACTTACTGAGTTCGCTGAACTGTCCCAAGCTATTTCTTGTATTGATTTTTAACGGCGCATGAGATTGTATAATATTTTCTATTTTTTATCTTATTGTCATGTCCTGTGTTTTATATTTGAGCGTACAGCCGTCCTTTAGCGCTGGAAAATACTTGTGTGTACATCACACAAACTAAGCAATATTGTAAGTAATTTTGACTATAAACGTTCATCTTGTTTATTTAAAAAAATAATTACCACCCCTTCCTTTTTTCTTATTTATGTGTAAAATATAACCTAGAGGATATTCTTCTAAATTTTGGCTTTAATGTGATATAATAAATAGTTTCAAAACACCTCAAATTTATTGTAAAGCTAGTCCGAAAATTCACTATCAAATTGTATTGGAAATAAAACAACTGAAACGAGCCCAAGCTTTACTCACAAGATATTCTCCTTTTCTTGTTCTTAGTTCTTCTTTCTTTTTTATTAAAAAATCGTTGCACTACAAATAATTAATAATAAGGCGTTCGTTAAATTTATCTTTGTATTTACCTTTTGTAATTTATCCATGCATTTTTATAGCAATCAAAAACGTTGAGAAGATATTCATCTAAAAGAACGCAAGCTGCTGCATCCACGACGGTAGCCCGCCCTTTTTAGGTATATATTTTTTGCTTTACCTCTACGCTGTGACGCTGTAGCATGAGGACATTGCAACATGTCGTGAATTAAGTTTAGATTATTCTCAGCACCAGAAACATCCGAAATTTCGCTCCATCCTGTGACCATATATTGCCTCACTCTATGAATAACACACACACACAGCAAACAGTCCCCTATAAACAAGCACCGTCATGACGAGCAAACATATTCCTCTCACGTATCACCCCTCCACCACCGTTTTCTCTTCACAAAAGCAAATACTTTGTTCTAGTAAATGTTTTTTCCATCGCGTGAATGTTTCGAAGGCAGCACATGGATGATGCTACTTCCGCTGACCTCAATATCGATGGGCTGCTGCGGTGTGCATGAGCGAGAAACCCTTTCCGGTGAACAAAAAGCGGCCAAAGCGGGATTGCGGGGTTTGCGGCGAAGCCTCGCTAGGAAATCCAGGGGAGCGAAACTTTCGCACGTTTCGCGGACGTGACTCGGTATGGAGTGCGACGACGGACAGTTTGACCTGCGCCACGTTCGCGCACTTCTCTCCAAGTGAGAGGCTTGGGTTGCCGTTTGTCGATTTCAAATATCGGTTCTTCTAGTTGCACCTGCTTCCTCTTTTTGTTCAAAGACAACACAAGGGGCAATCTGGAACCCTGGGCTTTTTGGAAAAGCACCACTTGCATGTGTTCTGGAGACCATCACCGTAAAAGCTCGGCGTATTGCTGAGCCGTCGATTTTTGAGGACAGTTGAATCGTTGGTACGGTTTTTCCGTCTTGCTTTTCCAAGCGCCTCTTTCAGAATCTGCTTTTGTTTGGCCGTTGAATGTTGGTATTCGGGATTCATTGTAAGAAACCTACAATGAAAAGGATCTGGTGAATTTCGGTCACCACACAAAGAGGAGCGATAATTTTTGCATCAAGGATGTTCAAAGGACCACTTTGTTGGATGAGCTTATTTGCGAATTGCAAAAGTATGCCACTTAGCCATACAAATGAATAATATAATTTATAAAATAATGAGGTGTACAACATAATGTAGTTCCACCTTGGAGTGCACGGCCTGCTTTTTAATGACATTTGTTTGCTATTTGCGTGTTTCACCTAACACATGCTAAATACTTTTTTTTTAGTGCATATAAGATTGCTAGCAACTTAATTCGGTTGCTTCGCGTACCTGAAAGCAATAGTTGTGCTGCTTTGATAAGCAAACACCTGTCACCGCAGAGTAACATCTTAATTGCAAAACACAACATTTCAATTATTAATCCTGGAAACCATAGACGTTCGCGCATGTCATCCTATTTCAAGGCAAGCAAAGTAACTTATCGCTGGAGGCTAAAACCTCCGACACACACAACACTATTCTGTATTGAATAGAAGCCTGTTTATTATTTTACAAAACTCCAGTGAGCGTCCCTGCGGAGTGTATAATGTTAGTTCCTTTATTCTTAAATGGGGTAACGACGACGGCGTTCCCTAGCGTCCGTTATAAATTTAAGATGATGTCATCTCACTGACATGTTGTTAGAGTATTATTAGCGCTAAAATAGTAAAAGATGACAACATTTTTTTTGTTTGTTTTATGTTGAACAAGTATTTTCTCAAAGTTTCTCAATTGTAACGATGCCTATCTGCCTTTACATGAGCTCACAATATATTACCGGGACAGAATGAGGCAGCTCTTGTCGAAAAAAAAAAGAAACTGGCGTCGGTGGCGTGACGAAAAAATCCTAATTGGTCGATAGGGTCGTGACGTCATAGCCACATGTCCTCGCACGCGAAATTCATACAACCCACAACGCGAACATGAAACGATACGTCACGCGTGCAACGAAAGTAAAACATGACATGTAGTGCGTATGAAAGCTCGCCGCCATGTCTCAAATGATTTCACGTTTTCAAGTAAGTTTTTGGCCTCAAGGAAAAATTTGAAGAATTTTAGGCGGGATTCGATCCCACGACCCTTCGGTTGGGAGCCAGATATGCACTGACGAGGCCACTCAAGGCACGCTTCCACGGTGACTGAGAAGGCGGTGCGAACGGGGCCCGATAAGGTGATCGCGTTCCACTCTTTAAGGGAAAACTTTAGCGTCCTCCAAGTTTTATATTTTATCTGGAACCCTTGACCTGTAATATTTCGGTGTCGTAATCTCAGGCCAATAACAAACTCATTCAAGCGACTCTCCTACCCTTTTTAGATGCGGAGCATCTCTTGCTCGGGTCTATGTCCCGCGGCGTCGTAGTCCGCACTCACACTACGCATGCGCAACTCTCCTCCTTCCCTCTCTCCAACAGCTGCGCGTTACTCTCTCCGCTCTCTCTCTCTACCAGCTGCGTGCACTTCGCGTGCGTTCGCTTCTACTCACACCGCGCGCGCATGCGCAACTCTCCTCCTCTAGTCTCCTCTCTTTCAAGTGTGAATATAAGCAGCGGTAGCGCGCTGCGCGCGTTCAGTTCAGCGCTGTTGACTCCACTTCACTCCGTTCTTCCGATGAAGTGTGACGGAAGCAACAGTCCCGTCAGTAAGTGGGTTGGCGCAAGCAAGCGTCAGCACCACCCCACAAACTAACAGCAACGCTACGTCCACTGAAGACAAAAAAAAATTACACCATCTTCCCGAGGGGAACCATGGGGTGATGCGGAGCATCGCGGATCGTTATTAACGGTGTTATTAACGGTGTTAGTAGCGTTGTTAGTAACGTTGTTAACTTGCGTGTTATTACGTTGTTAACTTGCGTTGGTTACCACACATCGCGTGAACGTTGTTGGAAACTCCGCGATGCTCCGCATCACCCCATGGTTCCCCTCGGGAAGATGGTGTAATTTTTGGTAAGTTCTAAGCTAGAATTTTCTACCTCTTTATGGTCTTCATATCAATCAAACTTATGTAACAATTTAGATGCCATTCAAAATAGAGCTCTTGTTTTCATTTGTTGTGGCTTCTCTTGATATACCATTATGCACCAACATATGCTTACAAGCAAACCGGAGCGCCCCTAGCGGACGGCACCGGCGCCGCGCATGCGCGATGAAGTGTGGGCAAGAAGCTCGCCGTCGCCCATAAAGAAACCATTGAAATGCGATGTTGTCGCCTTCATTGTGAGTCCCCCTGCCATTTTTCGCTTGCGAGTTGTTGATTCTATGTCTTCCTGGCAATGTCTGACTTCTTCAGCGGCCTCGGCGAAATTACCGTGGCTCGTTACACCGGAAAACGTCTCGTGAATAACGTGACATGCGGCGATTTGTTCCGTGTAGACGCCGCAGAGAATGCACGCTAAAACCTGATTCGCATGATGAGATTTCTTTCGCAATTTTCAATCGCGACGTCGCTCGGGCTGCAAAATCGTGAACCGTAGCTGAGATGATCGACGTCGATACTCAAAATCGCAAGCAGAATCGGATCAAGTGAATCCGACATAACAAATCTTTGATGGCCACTGGTAACAATGATCAACATCTCCTTGTATCTACTGTTTACATCGAGCCTGTTGACCAACCTTCAAACTTAAGTCTTTTGAGGCCTGCACTTAGTTCTTATCACAAGTACCGGTTCAACATTTGGCCTACGAGCCGGTGTCGTCAAAAAAGCAGACGACAAACAGAAACGTTTAAAAGAGCAGACTACAGTTCGAACAATCAGGCGGCCGTTCGAACTTAAAGACGCACTGAACGTAGTCCGCAGGTGGTCCGTACAACTTGACTGTTTTCCGGCGTTCATGTTGGAACAAAAGAAACAAAAGTATTGACCACAAGTATTCGTGAATTCAACCCAAAGTACTTCCCTCCCACGCAATCGTGGTCCGACGGCATCTGGTTTCCCTTTTCACGGCACATATCCACATTCTCGAACGAACCGATTACATGAAAACTGAGCTTCCAACCTTTCTCGAGTCTTTTGGTACAGTCCCATTTGCGGCTTTTGACGAGAAGGCAGGTTTTTGTCTGGTTTCTCTGAAAACCACGCAGAAATGCACGTCTCACATGGGGACTTCCGCCCACAGCCCCAGACCGGAAGTGCGCCCGACACGCCACCACCGCGCCGTGACGTAACAGACATGAGTTCGTGTATACCAGGCCTTCTGCAGTAAGCTAAGCTAGACACACCTTCTCTTTGCCGCAGTGTGTACCCTTCTCTCTCTCTTCATCAAATCTTTAATCACAATATCTGTAACAGAGCCGTTACTCTCACATCCTCACCGTGTTTTTTCATAAATAATGTTAATATATTCTCGCAGTCACCACGTTCTTTCTTTCTACCCTTGTAAAGATTTTACAGTTTTAAAAATATGTTCATGTTGTAATGGTTGTTTTTATGTGTTATACGCATATTCCCTTCGATAATACCCATTCGGGTCCTCAAGAAAAATCAAGGATGATATTGATGATGGCCAAAGGTGGTATGCAAAGGGGAAAAAAAAAAACATTTTTTTAAAAGCCTAGGTGAAAAAAAAAAGTCGCCAAACAAAATTTACAACATTTTTTTTTTCACAGCTATATTTACGGCGCGAAACGAATTTGTAGTTGGAAAAATGGCAACTAGCAGTCACGTGGCTAGCCACTATAGTCATGTGATGCTTGAACCTTTTCGGGGGCTTCATATGGGCTCTAAAAGTTACTTCTTAAAAGAGTCATAAAACGCTTTTCCACCTTTTTCCTGTTTAGCTTTCCTCCTCAACTCATATATCGCTCATATTACCAAACAGTTCAAAAAGACGGAAATGGGGGAGTCCCCTCTGTCTCGGACTCTCCCTTGTGTCCCAGGGCACAGCCATTCTCCCCCTAGAAGATTATCCCGCTGTCGCTCGAAATTCAGACAAAAGTTGCTTTCCTCATCACGTTCACCCCGAAGCTGTCAGTGCTGTGGAAGCTACGTGCTCGTTGGTCCAGTCACACTTTTGCCACTTGACCACGCACTCTCGCGCATGCTCACGCGCAGGGAATGAGGTCAAGTGATGAAAGGGAGGCGGCTAATTAGTCCGGCAAGCGCGTAACTTCCACCACAATGTCAGCTGAGGGGTGGAGGGGATAAGTGAGATCCGGTGTAGTGTGACGTGCGTTTGGGCCCGCGGCCGCGGCGCAGCGCGGCGGCGCACAGGCCTATCACGTGACCAGTGGTGGCTCCCACGGGCGCAAACTACAAATTCGTTTCGCACCGTAAATATAGCTGTCAAAAATATTTATTTTGTTCGTTGTAAATTCCTTTTTATGGCATCCTTTTCTCGTCCAAGCTGTTCAAAACAATTTTTTTTTTTTTATTGTTGCATGTGTCCTTTAAGAGAATAGTGGTTTTCGGGTTGGATTCTTGCCTTTCACTCCGGCCGCGATTCTAGCTATGCATGCATAAAATTAAGTTAGCCTTCTTTAGCCCTGCTTTCCAACCGGAGTGTAAGAAATAATTCGATTGCTAAGCAGACGTCGCGAGGTCATCTACATTTTATCCTTACCCTTACGAAAACTCCCCTGTTCGCTCGAATTGACCATTTCGCAAGCGAAACTTGCTTTCACGGATGGGTTGTTTTTATCTTCGTATTTGTCCAAAATGCAGAAGTGTCGAAACGAGTGGTCTGCTCGTCTGCCAACCGTTACTTTGCCGGCCAAGCCATGAATATTCGAGCGGCGTACCCATTCCCGCTCATATCCCCGTACACGCAACGAATAGAAGCTGCGAAGGTCTCGCGGTGATCGCGATCCCGCGAGAGCGTCGGCGAGGAAATCTTTCGTTCGTCGGTGTTTGAGGGGCACGCCCTCTTCGCTCGGTGTGCCTTTCCGCTCCGAGCCCGGATGTATATTTCATGCACGCACGCAAATAGGTCGGCCAGTTCATCCCGGGAACCGACCCTTCATTTAGTTTCGTGTTTCTTCAACGTTTCATGAACTTGTTTTTTTTTTTTCTTTGATGCGAAGCAGGCAAAAACTTTGAAGCATTGATTAGCGATGGGTAAGTTTAACTCATGCCGCTAAATAAAACATCCGTAACTCTCGTAGAAGCCTTTCACGTGGCGATAGCTAATAAAGTAAAAGAAAGCTCTATGCAACTGCATATATATATATATATATATATATATATATATATATATATATTTATTTATTTATTTATTTAAACGATAACACGCATTGTGTAAGCTATTTAAGATGCTGCCTGATGCAGTATAAATATTCCCGGACAAAAACAGGCGATTGAGGCATATGGCGACGCGGCCTTCGTGGGGGATTGATAGTCTTAGCTAAGAAAAAGTAGGACTTCACTTCGGAAAGCGAGTGTAAGAATGTGTGATTTCAGTGTTAAGAAAAAAACAAGCATAGTATATACAAATATTAAAACGTGAATGAATCTGCTCCTGTTTAGACATTATTTGGTCCATGATAGAAGAAAACACTCCTAAAGGTTTTACAATAGAAAAGAAAGAAGGAATAAAGAGAAATAATTAAACTATAAATATGAGGTTTAAGGTACACTTTACGGTATTACATTTAAAATAAAACTTTATTTTCTACCCTTGAAGACATAGAACAAACGTTTGTTCGATGGCAAGGTAACGTTCAATAGTTTGCTTCGAAAAGAAAAAAAAGAAGGCGCTAAATGTTGTTTAAAAGCAGTAACACAATACATACAAACCTACGTCTGAAGTTGCCAGGAGCCCTAATAATTATGGAGCATTTTCTGCCCGTATAAAATAAGAGAGGTTCATAAACTAGAAAAAAGAAACTAGACCCCTTGAGACCGTTTACCAACTGTTAACTTTGCAGTCGCGTGAAGTCAATATATTTTCTACAATAAAAAAAGACACCCCTCAATTTTCGCTTAACGCAAACGCGATTGAAAGCTCTTAAATTTTTGCGTTTCTTCAATTTCTTTAAACCAGCATTCATCATTTTATACTTGACAATGCCACGCGACCCGCTGAGCGAGCGCGTACATGGCCGAATAGTTATCGTGCTTGGCTGTCGCGCGGAGGATTTGGGTTTGATTCCAGGCAGCGGAATGTTCTTTTATTTATTCTTTCTCATTGGCGTTCTCGCAAATCAGAGAACTTAACGTCTGATCGAGTTGCGAATGTCGTACGCGCCAAATTTTCTAGGGTGAATGTTCCAGAAACCAACGCGACTACAAAATGTGCTCCGCGTTACAAGCCGAAGTCAGTCTCGCCCCAGCGTTCGATCCTGCAGTTGCGCCGACTTCAACGCCCGCGACGCTCTATTGTTCTATTCTGTTTTGTTTTGGTTTTGAGCACAAGTTAGCTTATTAAATGTTTCAGCTTCCTCAGTTATACTTTGTTTCGTCACCTCGTCAATCGTGACATTTTGGTGGAGGTGCGGTGTAGCGCATGTCCGTGCAGCGCATTCCTCCCAGCGCCCGCGGTGCAAGTCCGACCCCAAGCCCCCGAGGTCCCAACGAAGACCAGACCGAGACCCGATCAAGTCTCCTCAACCAAGGTTACCCCACAATTCGGACTCTTGCCACTCTAGACCAAGGAGTCAACGAGGCCGACGACGGACAACCAGTCGTCGCAGACCCCGGCCGCCGCCGCCGTCGTATACCTGCCCGTCACGCCCCGGACTCCGACGCCTTTCTACGGGGAGGTCCACGAGGACATTGAAGATTGGCTGCAACACTACGAACCAGTGGCCCGCCATAACCGATGGACACCGGAGCAGTGCCTTCAGAACTTCTACTTCGCTTTGGAGGCCACAGCACGGAGTTGGTTTGAAAACCACGAAGCGTCAATCCACCTCCTTGGAGCAACTAAAGGCTGAGCTCTGAGGTACGTTCACCAACGAACAGCGAAAAGAACGCACCGATGAGCTTCTTCAAGTCAGGATCCAAGGCCCTAACCAGAGCCTCGTTAGCTTTGTCGACGATGTTCTTCGACTCAGCAACCGTGCCGATCCTCAAGCCTCCGAAGCAAAGAAGCTGAGAATTTAGATGCGGGGGGTCAAGGAGAGAATCTTAGGAGGCCTGGTGTGACGTCCACCTCCAACCGTCGAAACGTTTGAAATGGAGGCGACCAACATTGAATGGTCCCTTCTAGCAAGAGTTGCCTATTTCCATCGAGTTCCTGGTGTCGCTGCACCCACGCCGTCCAGCTGCGCTCCGGGACATCATCCCTGAAGAACTGAAGAAGCTGGTACCTGCCACTGAACGTCCAGCTTCACGCTCGATCACCGAGAATGTTCGAGAGGAGGGCCAGCAAGCGCTCCAGCCAGACGTTCTTGCCGACGCCACACCAGAACCACAAGCTTTGACCTACGTCGCAGTTGTTCGTCGTCCGCAGCCTCCTTTCACCCGGCAGTACTCAGATGCACCCCAACGAGAGGTCTCTTCGACGCAGTACGCTCCACGCCAAGAGCAGCCTGGACCTCGAAAGACCTACGTGTGGCGCATGGATGACGGACGTCCGGTGTGCTTCCACTGCGCGGAGGCTGATCACGTTAACCGAAAGTGCCCCTACCGCCAGCTCGGCCTGCGAGAATTCGCGCCAAATGATCGTCGACCTCGCTATGAAGAGCGACCAGGGGACATCGAGGAATATCTCTGTCGCTCTCCGTTGCCAGCGCGCATTGCACCACGAGGTTCCCATACTCCATCCCCACGAGGTTTCCGCATCGCCTCTCCGTCGGTCGCGGCGTGACAGCCTGTCCCTCCTATCTCGTCGGGAAAACTAAGTGCGGCAACGCATGGAGGTGGCGTTGCCGAAGACGACCGAAGTAAAGAGCTTCCAAGAACGCCGGAGCGCTCCCACTCTCCCGACGCCATGCATCGCAACGACGCCCCTGCAACGGTTCACAATAACTTAAACGTTGTTATCGATGGCCAAGACGCATTGGCACTCGTGGACACCGAAGCAGACTAATTAGTCTTGAATGAGAGGCACTCTCGCCGCCTTCGAAAAGTGACGACGCCGTGGGATGGGCCGCAGACACGAACCGCTAGAGGACACCTCATCACGCCTGTCGGAAGGTGCACTGCTCTCGTCGAAATTCGCGGCGAGACGTGTCCTGTGAAGTTCGTCGTTCTACAAGACTGTTCCGGAGACGTCATAATCGGAATGTACCTTCCTTGTGAATACGGCGCAGTCATCGACCTTGGAGAAAACAGATTAACGCTGCGGAAACCTGTTCCGCCTTCAGAAAAATCAAAACTGCGTCAGCCGCCATCCGAGTCGCTGTCGACCACGTCGAACTACCGCCCGATCAAGTGTTGTCGTACCCGTCATGACCAATGCAGCTACCTGCGGCAAAGTTGTTTTGAAAGATAACCTTCCATTGCTCCTGGAAAGAGGCATAGACGTCACAAGAGGAGTAGCAGAACCTAAGGATGGGCGCACTATGGTCCTCGTGACGAACTTCCGACACGAAACGCAACACCTGTCTAAAGGTGCAGCTGTGGGCCATGTCGAGGAACTCCGAAACTCCTCCGAAGTCGCCGCGATTACTGAAGAATCATTGTCGCCTCAGCAAGACTGTACGTCACCAGCGCAACTCGACATATACACTACGCTTCTGGGCTCAAAACGACGGCAGCCTAGTGACCTCCTCGCCGAATACAGCGACTGCTTTGCGATGTCATCGAAGGTGCGCCAAACCAGTGTTGCGAAGCATCGCGTAGTTACCGAGGACGACGCGCTCCCTGTGCATTGATCGCCATACCAATTCTCCGTAAAAGAACCGGAGGTCATCCAGAAGAAAATACAAGAAATGCTGAGCGACGACATAATCCAGCCTTCAAGCAGTCCATGGGCCTCTCCAGTCGTACTGGTTAAGAAGAAGGACGGAACGAGTAGGTCCTGCGTGTACTACAGGTAGCTGAACATGGTGAAGAAAAAAAGACGTCTACCCACTCCCCGCATAAACCAAACGCTAGACTGGCTGCGCCATTCTCGATATATTTTTTATCGATGGACATGAAGAGCGGCTAGTGGCAGACTGAAGTCGACGAACGGGGCCAACAAAAGACAGTTTTCGTTATGCCAGATAGACTGTTCGAGTTCAAGCTGATGCCATTTTGACTATGTAAGGCACCAGCAACGTTCCAATGTGTCATGGACACCGTACTACCTGGGCTGAAATGGCAGAGCCGTCTCGTCTACTTTGACGACGTCGTAGTGTTCCAAAGCGACTTCGACGAGCACTTGAGACGACATTCAGCTCTTCTCCAAGCCATACAGACCGCCGGCCTCACTCTCAAGGCATCGAAGTGCCGGTTCGCCTATGATGAACTGAACTTCCTAGGCTACGTGGTTGGCAACGATAAGTTACGCCCAGATCCAGAAAAGACTCGCGCCGTCGCGGCATTTACAGCGCCGACAGGCAGGAAGGCCGAGCGAAGATTCCTTGAGCTATGTGTGTAATATCGGCTCCTCGTTCACGATTTCGCAAGGATTTCCACACCGCTCACAAACCTCACGAAGGACGCCCTGAAGTTTCAATGGTTCGAACGAAGGACGCCCAGAAGTTCGAGCTGAAGCGACAACTTCAGACTCCTCCGTTTCTTGGACCCTTTGATAAAGATGCGGAAACCGAGAATCATACGGATGCAAGTACCGCGGTACCGGCTAAAGCTCAAGAAGGCACCGAGCGGTGTCATCGCTTATGCAACCCAGACACCGCTGAAAGCGGATATAATTTACTCCACGACTGAAATGAAAAGTCTTGCGATCGTCTGCGCAATCACGAAGTTTCGCCCGTACTTGTACGGGAGCCCGTTCCGCGTTGTCACGGACCACAACTCACTCTGCTGGCTCGCGAACCTAAAGGACTTTTCAGGACGGCTCGCTCGATGGAGTCTCCAACTGCAGGAGTTCAACATGGCTCTGGTCTACAAGTCAGGCCGTAAGCACAGCGACGGTGTCTGCCTGTCCAGAGCCCCTGTCGACACATCTCCCGGTAGCAGCGACGACGATGACGAGTGCTTCCTAGGCGCATAAACACCGATGACATGACACGAGGTCAAAGAGACAAACCTGAGTTGCGCACGTTAATTGAGCACCCCAAAGGACGAGGGGTACTATCCCCCGTGTCTTCTCGAGAGCCCTGCCGACCTTCATACTCCGACACGGTGTACTTTACAAGAATAACTTTGGAGACAACAGCTCGCCATGGCTGATGGTAATCCCTACCAACCTTAAAGAGGAGATCTTCCAAACCTGCCGCGACGACCCGGCGTCCGGACATCTTGGTGACAGCCGTACGCTGCTCCGAATTCGTGAAAGCTATTACTGGCCCCAGTTCTCGAAGACCGTTGACCTTTACACACGATCGTGCCACGAGTGCCAGCGACGCAAGAAACCGCGACGAAGTCGGCAGGTCACTTGCAGCCGTGTGCTCCCCCGACGACACCATTCCTGCAGATCGGAATGGCTCTACTTGGTCTTTTTCCACCATCGACGCAAAGAAACAGATAGATAATCGTCGCCACAAATTATCTCACGCGGTACGCCGATACGAAAGCCCTTCCTTCAGGGACTGCTGTGGAAGTCGCCAAGTTTTTTGTCGAGTCCATCGCCCTCCGGCACGGCGCTCCCGCAGAGCCACACCAGCCATCGTCGCACCACGGCGTAGCACCCGCAGACCAAAAGGCTGACAGAGAGACTTAACAAGACCATCGCTGACATGATCTCCATGTACGTCGACGTGGAGGACTAGACATGGGACGAGGTGTTGCCGTACGTCACATCTGCCTACAACACGGCCGTCCAAGAGACCACCTGGCTGACACCCTTTCAACTGATTCATGGTCGCAAAGTAACGACAATGCTGGACGCGATGTCACCCCACGAACCGGCTGTCGACGGAAGCGACGACGCCCAGGTAGTTTCCCAACGGGCAGAATAAATTCGTCAGCTCGCCAGACTTTGGATTAAAGCCCAACAACGTGCCGACACTGGCCGCTACGACTTCCGTCGTCGGGACGTCCACATCCAGCCCGGAGACAGGGTACGGGTGTGGACACCGATTCGCCGCCACGTCTCAGCAAGAAACTCCTGAAGCGCTACTTCGGACCCTACAAAGTGCTTCGTCGACTCTGGGATCAGAAATACGAGGTGATGCCCGACGGAACACGGACTTCATCACGCCTCTCTCCACGACCGGAATTTGTCCACGTCGTACGCCTCAAACAGTATTACGATCGATAGGACTGTGAGTTGTGGTTTGTATTACGCTCGATAGTATTGTGTTGTACAAGTCCCCATAGTTTGCCATTATTTTTGTTTGTTTTAGTGTTTTGTTTCCCAGCACGTCGCTTTGAGACGATGTGCTTTTAAAAATGGGGATTAATGCCACGCGCGTCGCTGAATGAGCGCGTACGTGGCCAAATGATTACCGTGCTTGGCTGTCGCGCGGAGGATCTGGGTTCGATTCTAAGAGCGGAGTGTTGTTTTATTTATACTTTCTACTTGGCGTGCTCGCGAATTCGAGAACTTTCCGTCTGATCCAGTAGCGAATGTTCTACTCGCCGAACGTTCTAGGCTGAATGTTTTTGAAACCCACGGGCCTACAAAAGGTGCTCCGCGTGGCAAGCCGGAGTCAGTATCGCCCCAGCGTTCAATACATCTGTTACGTTCACTTTGACGCCCGCATCGCTCTATTGTTTTCTTCTGTTTCTTTTTTATTTTGGGCACAGGTTCGCCCCAATAAATGTTTCAGTTTCCTCAGTTATTCTTTGTTTCGTCACCTCATCATCCGTGAAAGTATGATACGAATTTATTGTTTTGGTAATGCGTCAAACTGGCACGTGGCAATGACAATAGTTTACAAAATTAAACCTCCTCGACCACAGGGAGACAATAAGGTATACAATTGTTTTGTGTGAAAGCGCACTTCTCCAAAAGGCAGTGACACTAGAGAAAACCCGTGCAGACAATGGTCAGAGACAAGTCCAGAAAAGAAGCAGGGTGTTTTTTATTAGGTTTACGTTTCTAGCGTTGTGATTGGTCCTTCTGCAATCATTTTGGCAAATGCCTGAATCTTTTTGTTTGATGAGAGTTAATAAGATGCACAGGACTGGCCACGCCCTGCTCTTTGTGAGCAGTCAGTGACTCTAGTTTAAATCACAGAATAAAAAATTAAGTAACCTAATCAAAACGAATGTAGGTCCTTTCTACCGCCCAAAATTACCACCAATTAGAGCGTCTCCTGTTGCGTGTGTGAGCGATTTTGTTTGCTGATTAAAGCGTAATTTGAAATAAACCCTGCTTTGGGGTATTTAGTTCACGTATACCCAAGAGTAATTTGATTAATCTCTTTCATAGGGTCTCGTTATTAATTAAAAGCCCAGAAAGTCCTCGCGATTGCTCTTTGCTTTATAATTGTGTGAAGCCAGGATTAATAAGCTTCAGTAATTATGGCCTTATCTACTCAAAACTCTGGTTTCGGAAGTGCACGGATAATAGCGATCGTTAGTGCTCCAGGAAGATACGAGAAGAACGATTTTAGTTTCATCAGAAGTACTCCGGTTATTTTTGCTATCAAGGATTTTCTCGCAATACGGCGGGCTTCAACCTGGAATCAAGAATTTTGTTCTCGCATTCTTGCGAAGAACGCAATACGAATGTTACCACCTAATACTTCTCCCAGGAATTGTGAAGCGCCTTTTCGTCCTTTGTTTTTGGTGATTCAGACAAATAGCTCTTTACGAGCATATAAAAAAAAAACCGACAACGATAAAGATTATGAATATGATTGTCATAATAAATTAACAGCACTAAAGCTTTCACAGTTGCAGTTACGTCTTTATCAATAGCGGCTAAAGAAGCTCTAGCCCTAATCTATTTTTCGTAATTCTTGAATGATAGCGAAGGTTATGAAGCACCTCAACCAAATCTGTGCATCTTGCACGTAATGAGGCCGTCTAAAAAAATATTCGCTCTCATTAGAATTAAAACTAACTTGTTTTTTTGCAAAATTGAAAAGATTAATACGCCGCAGGCGATACCGGTATATCGGCGTTTCGCAACAGTCAAAACACGTGTTTTTTTTTTTTTTTTGTTCAATACAGTAATATTTAGCATTTTCGGTGTTATCTCAAGTCGGGATTAATATATGTCAATATGTTTGTTCAGTTAGTTTTCATCATTCTTTGTAACGTCCGATTGATGTTTCCGATTCTAGTAGAGGGTGTATTTCCTCATTAAATTGAGATACCTCATTTTGAGTCAGAATCGCCGATAATATGACGATAAGAGAGTTTATTTTGAAGGCGTAAGAAATGCATCGTCCCTTTAAAATAAAACGACAGGTTATCAGATGAGTGCAAATGCTGTATAGAGAGTAGAGATCGCATATTTTATTATGGCTAATATACAGAATCATTCTAGCCAATCTTGACCGATTATAGAATCAAGGAGCTTTTAGAAGGGGGGGTTGATTTTATTTTCTTTAAATTAATTTTTGAGAATCTTTGCTCAATTGTTTTGAGTTGCTTTATAGTGTCGCGTGCGCAGCTCGATAGGTTTTCAGCGTGCTTGTCTCCAACGCAGATGGCCTGGGTTCAAATCCCGCCACCGCTTGTGTGTGTCCTTTTTTTCTTCTTTTTTGTGTATGTGAATAGAGTAATGTGGAACGTTGAAGAAAAGTGTAGTTTGTTCATGTTGAGAATGTATACTTCCAGAAAGAAAGATGTTGATTAATTTAGACTCCCGGGGAAGGCTCAAAAGCAACCATGCCGCGCCGTACAGAGTCAGTCTCACCCCAGCGTTCGATCCTGTTGTTATGCCACCAGCGACGCCTGCGACGCTTGCTTTCTTCTATTTTTTGCGGGCACGAATTCGCCCCAACAAACTGTTAATTTCCTGAAACCGTTTGTCACTTTATCAATTGTCATTCGTGACACTGTGTATTAGATATATTGAATATGTAAATAACAATATTTACATATTTGCAGGCGTCGTTATTTTTATATATCGGGATGCAACCGACTGTTTATAGTAAAATATAACGTCTGGGCTAAGTGACTGCTGTACTACAGACAAAACAATAAAACAAAAAAAAAATCACCGCGGTAACATGGGGATTACGGGAACTGGGGGGAAGGGGGGGGGGGGGTCGTATTTACGCGCTTACGCGGTCGTCCCTTCACGGTTGTAGCACCTCTGTAAACGGTCATGAAACTACAGCTGTCTTGTCTGCCTTCGTCACAGTGTATTAAATTATTCTATCGAGGCACTTTCTTCATGCGGATTTCTTAAAAAAGCTCTATGAAGCACTTATAAACACTAACTGCTAAACATATTACGTGTCAGATATAAAATATAAAATAAATTACACGAAACTAAATGTTCTGTATCGTTGGATCATCTAGCGAAAATATAAGCCATAAGCTAGTTGACAGATACATTTTATCATCAATTTTCCTGATATCCCATCGACCAGCCGAAGGATACCTCCCGTCAAAACAATGTCAAGATTGAGGTATTTTTCATATAATTTCTTAAAATGTTTCGATGTTAATTTTTTTTAGTCTAAGGCGGCAGAGGGTCTCACAATCAATCTTTCCAGATGGCCCACTACTTCATATTGGTCATTGTCCGCCGCACGAATAAAAAGGGAGATGAGCGCGCCTTGGCGTAAACAAAGGTTACAAAAATACTGTGCTTAATTTTTTTAACGGATTCCGCAAAAAACGTACGTGCTTGCGAGATGCATTTTTCGTCGCTTCCCTCAAGTTCTCAGTCTAGAGCTCGCTGTAACGTTTGTCCGTCTCCTACAGATTTTCATCTTGTGCGAGAGTGTGTGCAAACGTGTGTTCGTGAGCACGTTTGTTTGTTTGCGTGTGTAATTCTGTTTGCACGTGGCGTGTAGTGTCGATTCCTCAACTGCCTTGCTGATTTCCAAATGGAACGAATAAGATATTTGCAAACTAAAAAGAGCTCGTCATAAGAAAAAAACGAATTGCTTAGGGCAAACTTCCGATTTTGCAGAGACTGAAGAAGGGTTAAAGATATTTGTCTTACGCTTGAATCAAAGTAAAAGGACTGGAATGGCGCACGCCAGGAAGAGAAAATAACATAAAATAGCGTGACCGTTGCAAAACAAATATTGCCTCCCACGCTACGTCGTTTGTGCAGCCGAGCCTGCATTTTTTGGGGAAGCCAGCCGCATATACTGAAAACAAAAGTGCGTATAGTTACACCAAGACGTTATTTTAATTTAGAGAAGCCGTTTAAAAAATTAGGGACACCGTTTGCGGATCTACAAAGCTCAAATCAAGCGAAAGAAAATGTATCTCAGATAGGAGTATAAAGTTTAAAACAAAACAGGTCAAGCAGACTCACAGTAAAAGCACTTTGTCGTCTAAAAATATAAAAATGAAACAACGAAAAGTTAGTACGAAGATTGTAGAACGAATATAGAGGCCTTAGCAAAGTGTGGAGGAGTGTGTAAAAAGTCTCTTAGTAATACAAATGAAACGTTTACGATTGAGTGGGAATCAAAGCGAGCCTTTATGGCCAAAACTGCCTTTTCTATACGGTCGAAAAAAGTTACAGCGCAGTACAGCCTAAATGGTGCATCAAACTGTGTTTCCGTTGCTCTTGATATTTAAAATGTAAAATCTGGGTATCCGGTGTCGTAAAATTTAAAATCAAAATACAGCTCAAGGTAGTCGCATCTTGCGTGTATTTTTTACAATTTGAATTAATTCAGTAATTTAGGGTGTGTGTTATCAATCTGTTTTGTAGAAGAACCGACGAAAAAATATTCTTGTTCTGCTAGAATCAGGGAAAAAAATTATGACTTGTTTTAAAGTAGAAAAAAAAACTAAATGAATCACATAAATTTTTATGTCGGATATATTTAATTTAAGCTAAATTAATTTGGTTAAGAACACTTCTTCCTAAAATGGGATTCCTTATTATTATACGTATTTTTAAACATAAAACTATGACCGATGTGTCAGACCATTGAAACAATGCTATAAAATGTTTTCGGAAAATTATTTTTCTTAAGGTACAGTATAATTAACAATGTTTTTATTGGTGTAAACCCCGAAAGGTTAAAACAAAAGCAGCTTGATATTTCCAACTATGAAATAGCGTTATTTGTTTGTTTTTTTCTCGTTATATTTTGATTACAATAGCACATTACTTAACGAACCAATGAACTGGAAGGTTGAAATAAAGCTCAACGATCTTATTATTATTTATTACTCATTTATTTATAAATACTACATGCTCCAATTCGGAGACATGGTAGGAGAGAAAAACCACTTCAAATATACAAAAAACAACAGTCCAATCACAGAGAGTGCCTAAAAATTAACAATGGGCTCTCATGAGGTCAACCACGCCAATTCAAAGGTCAACCACGCCAATTCATATAATAGAACAAAAAGGTACACAAGAAAGAAACACAAGAATACACCCTACATATCACAGTCACAGCTCGCAAAAATATTACGTGCTGAGTGTCACAGAATTCGAATATTTTTCTCTTTTTTTAAGTTTTCATGAGGGTGCGCATCCGGTTGTCGGTCGCCCCTTACCCCGCGGGTTGAGTGGGAGAGCTGGGGCCATCGGCTTGTGCTGTTTCGCGGTCCCCGCTAATTGGGAACCGAGGGAGAGGTCTTCTCTCGAGGAGGGTGCGGCGGAATGTTCTGTCCCCAACTCCGGCGGTTTCTTTCTTTTCTTTTTTTTGCTGTTGTTGTTGTTTTGACAAGTAAAGAAATGTTCCTGGAAAGTGAGAACCTCGGCTTGGTTTCGAGCCGAGTCAGGTCAGTGTATGCCGAGACTGGACCGGTGGGTGGACGCGACGCGAAAGTTGGGAGCTACAGCGGGTGCGGCGGAAGGCGGAACGCGGGAAGAGCTCGGAGCGGCTCTGCAGGCCCCAAGTGTGTGTGCTCGTGGATGAGTGTGGTGCCGAGGAGCATTGCACGGAGCACCCAAGCACACAGAGACTTCCCCGTTTCGACCAGCGTCGCAACAGGCCCGCGTCACCCACACCACTCTCGGACCCAGGTTCGCATCACTCATCCTCGTAGAATTGTATAGTACCATTTTGAGCTATTATCGTGTTATACGCTTTTTTGTTTGTTTTTTCCTGTCTAGTGTCCAGTGTGAACAACGCCTTTGAACATCTGCTGTGTCGGTTATTTTTTTATATGTGAGTAGCGCCCGCGCTCTAAGAAAATCTGTATGAGATTTTATTTTTTTTAACTTGAATTTCCTTATGTGTAAAAGCGCCGTGCGTGAGAAGGGCAGGAGTTGGCTTGTGTTTATTATTTTGTTTGCGTTGTTTGCGTTGTGCTGTATGCGTTGAGTCTTGGACATAATTTAAGTAAATTCTTCGTTATTTAAACGCAACGACTCCGTCTCATTCCTCTCCCCTCTCAGTGAGTCCGTCCACCCGGGCGTGGACCTATAGTCCGGTCAGCGGTCCTAACAAAATTATAAATTTTGTTTGCATGGGAATCTTTTGGATCTTTTATGATTTTTTTCAAACCTGTGACACTGAGCAAAGGAAAATATTGCAGGTAGTTGTTTAAGCGATTAACAAATTCTGGCATGCTCAAGGAATGAACAATTTCCTCGGGTAACTTGTTCCACTCATTGACTATTCGCGGAAAAAATGAGTGCTTAAAAGCATCTATTCTGCAGCTAAACTCGGCGAAGGCTCTGCCATTTCAATTTCTGGAAGGATATCTTGCGACCCCAAGTGGTGTTATGTACAACGATTTATTCAGGTTTACAAGACCCGGAACTTAGACTTAACATAAACTTCAATCTGTCCAATTTTCTGGGAAGAACACCTCTACCTGTTCATACTGAACCTGCTATAGATATGTTTGCTTGATTATTTTTTATTTGCGGTGAAGTTTTGATTTAAATTATCATTGTAAACCCGGTGTGATTTAAATCTTGATATAGATCAGAATTTAAATCATGACTGTATTCTTCACCCTGGTTATGTAAGACGTTTTGTCTTCAAAACAAAGTATAAGAGTCTGGATACCCTTTACATACGTTTAGATAATTATTGTGCTTGTGTATTTATAAAAAAACATTTCGCACCATTTATATTAACTGGAGCAAACCCCAAGTGTTTGAATCATGATTTGTTTTATTGCAGGTTTTACTTTTTGCTCATATTTGTTCAAGTACAAAAAATAAGTTTTTTTTTTGT
The DNA here is from genome assembly GCA_013358835.2 of Ixodes persulcatus. Classification (NCBI taxonomy): domain Eukaryota; kingdom Metazoa; phylum Arthropoda; class Arachnida; order Ixodida; family Ixodidae; genus Ixodes; species Ixodes persulcatus. The sequence goes on from JABSTQ010009451.1 coordinate 3,609,311, forward strand.
TTTTCACGCATCACTGGTGCCAAAGAAAGTTTACCTCTCACCCATACAGCTTTGAACGTGCGTTTTAGAAGTGCGGTGCAACTCCAAGTGTGGCAGCTGGAACGCGTCTACGTTTGGTGTGTTTTATTGAATCTTCCTGTTTCCAGTTCAGTATCCTTTCAAATTAATGAAAATCAGTGAAACACCGGCGTTTTTCTTTAGTAACCTTTTTTACATTCGCTAGTGGGAATAGATACAACAGATGCTGTTTTATAAAAATGGGAATTCGGCCGAAACATAACAAAACTGTTTTGACGCGGTATTGCGAAGGCCTATCGAGCTACTCCAAAAGATTGTTTTACTTTATTTTTAATGTATTTGCTTTCCTTAACTTTGTTTAAAACGGCCATATACAAAAATGACCATGTTATTGTGTGTTCACGTTGCAGTGCTTGGAAACACGTTTTAGCAGACCATAAACAAAGAACTTAATTTCTCGTTCTCATTCAGCGCTCTAAGCGAGAATAAGATTTCCCGAAGATGAAGCCATATGGTGACTTCACACACACAAAAAAAGTCTTACGTTGACAACAGGTTACGTAGAAGTTATGGTGGTGGATCGTCTCGAAAAACTTCTGTTTCGAAACAAAAACCGAAAGGGAAATATCCATTTTATCTTCGGTAAAAAGACAAAGCGGCAAGACGTCACGAACAGATTTACACTACGTACAGAGGGTGTTTAATTTTAAATATAACATTTTTGTTAGAAGGGGATACGATTTAGACGAAAGCTCACTTCACCATGTATTCATCCGGCTCGGCGGACATTACATGAGGGGAAGGCCATCCTGGTAAATTTGCTAATTAGCTAAAAGCCATTCGATTCCTTCTAAATTGTTGGTTAAGGGGGTTATGCTTGAATTGCAGCATTGACGGCAATTATTATTAGATGCCTCGCCAATTTAAATAATTTGCAAAAAGGTAATAGTTTCTGAGAGATTAATAATTAAACGTCACTGTTTATTTGTCCAAAAAAAAAAACAACGCCCGTAGCCTTGCCCACTGACAATAGAAAAAGTGACGTAGTTCATTTAATGATGTCAATATTTTTGGGCAGCCTGTCTTTTGTGGATGCACGAACAAAAAAAAAGGGACGACGTGACTGGAACGCTAGGTCACAGTTCTTTTTCTTCTTTTTACGCCGGCAACAAACGCAAAACCTAATTGAGCAATAGAAAAAAAAAAAACTTTTTTTCATTTTTTTTTAAATATCGTCTGGCCTCCAATAGCAATCGCCGTCAATAATTAAATTGCAACATGATTCCTAAACTCAAAGATTAAAAAGTCAACGAAGAAATTTGAGTTGATTAGTCAATTGACCCTGACATTTATTCTCTCATCCAGTGTCCACCGAGCGTAATAAATACGTGGCGAAGAAGGCACTCACCTAACGCTCATTCCTTTTTTTTTAATAAGTTCAAATTAGGATAAACAATGTGTTTATAGGTTTACAAAAAAAATGGATTCAACGCTGTTCTTTTAAGAAGTGCTTTCGCTTCATTGCCATTGCAGACGCGTTCCACTCTCACTGCACACTCGTCGCAACTGCTTTTAATGTGCACTCCTCATAAGCAAAAATGATCGGCACAATGCGCGAGGAACTAAAGTTTATGAAGCACGATATTTTGTTCGTTGTGACCCGGATGTAAGAATTTTGTTAATTCAACCGATTTGAATTTAGCGGCTAACAGTGCGAAAACCGGCTCCAAAAACTAATTTACGTTAACGTTTTTCTGTAGAAAGTTAAAAAAAAAGGATTTTAACATCTCACCAGCGTTGAAGGCTTGACACTCGAATGAAGTGAGGGAATTATTGATGAATCCGCGTTTGGTTTTGGTAGAGTACAGCGTGTGATGCTACCTCGGTATTTCTCCGATAAATATTTGTATGCTAACGTTATCCCACGCTGTCTGACGCCATAGATGCGCCAAACTCCATAAGTGCCAGATGATTACGAAGACAATTGAGATTCAACAAAGAACGTTGTCGTAAATTGTATTCTGCCTGACTTTCTGCAGCACATTAGGATAAAAAGCGTGACTCGCAGAACCAAAAATACATCTTACGATCCCTTTTCAGGTAGCATGCCAGAGAACCGCCCAACTTGGTCCAAACTTCACGCCCCCAACATAGGCTTAATACGTTTTTTCCTCTATGACACTATACTTAGTGCCACAGTATTTTGACCAGGTGTATCTACGAATTTACTCTCGCTCATAATTTATTTGCCGAACTACCAGACTACGACCTGAAATGTCTGGTGACAGAAAACTACCATCAGTAAAGCCATATATGGCTATTGTCTTGGCAGTTTACGCACAAAGATGCCATATGCCACCGAACAATCCGAAATAAAATCCTAACTCTGGCGCTTGTTTCGCGATTTAGCCCCAAAAATGAGAAACGACAGCCAAACTACCCGTATTGGAGCCTAACTTTGGTACTTGTTTGGTGCCAAGATTCTTAGACTCTGGCACACGAAGGTTAAATTTCACTCCACCTTGGCTTCTTCGGAACTTTTATGGCATTAATGTTTCAGACAAAACACAACCTTTTGGCCCAAAGAGCTGCGGAACCTGGGTTCATAATGATATTCGTAGTACACGAACGTTAAAATGAATAAAAACTGAATTTGCCTAGAGCCTCTCTTTCCTCAGAGGTGAAATACAGATGCCTTGCGTGACAGACGGGTACACATTTTTCGTTGTCCAATGCGGAGCAGAAGTATGTCTGCTTATGTTTGCAGGGGTTGTGGAGACGTCATAATGCTGAGATCTTATTGAATCTGACTGAAGTATAGTGGGTAGACCTCAAAGAAAGCTGCCTTGAGGTCAATCCACTATCCTACAATCAAAGCCAATTAAAGCTCGCCTTTTATGCCGTCACCACGACTCCTGCAAAAGGTGAAGACTAACTTACGCTCTGCATAAATTCCGATAGCCAAGAAAGTAAGCCACCCAGATAGAAATATAAAGGTGCAATTTCTTAACGGGAACTGGAACATTGCGAGCACAAATGATTTGGCTTTGTACGTGGAGAGAATGCAGAACGCGCAAGAATTCCGCAACGTTACCGAAATAGATAAACAGGAAGCACAGCTTCAGTAATGCAGTATGTGGGACGCCTGTAATATCAGCGGAGGACTGTCCACGACAAGGGTGACGCCAATATGCTTCGATGGCAAGGTGCCGAGCATCGCAGCAAATAGTCAATAATTTGTTTTCCGTGTTAATGTGATGTGGAAAATTCCAGATGGCGAGTAAAGTGGGCAGTCTAAAAGAGCCTCGAGTGGAGGTGACGTGAAGAGCTTTCTTGAACGTGCCATATGAACACTGTCAACAGAAGGCCTGACAAAATTGCAGTACATCATGGAGTGCAGAGACTACGCCTATAAAACACAATAGTCACTTTGAAAAAAAGAATTACCATTTCTTTCTTTAAATGCGATAGCATATTTTTCTGCTAGTAAGGCATCAGTTTCTGTAGTGTTCCCAAAATCATGTAAACAAATTCATGATTCAATTTCCGTTATATGTGACCGAAGTGCACCGCAGGTACAATGACTAGTTGCGTGAGTTCGTGTTCATTATCAGTTCCTATCCTCCGCACCCTCCGCGAAGTGTCCGTTTATGTTTACGAATCAGGCCAACCGATTTATTACGCAATGGATAACACTTTTTATTGATCCAGGCTCATGCACTTCTTACACCAATAGGAGCCAAGCATTATAATACTTTTTTTGCAGTTGCTCCGGTTTCGTCAATAATATAGTTCGGTTGCAGTAAAAGAAAATTAGTAAATACGCCTCCAGTTGAGCTTCATTTTTTCATGAGAGGATGAATCTTGAAGTAACATTTCGAGTGAGGTAACTTTCCTTAGATGTGAATCAAGGCAGAAGAAATACCTGATATAAGGCTATTTACAGGTCGAGTCAATATGCAGTAACGCTTATTTATTCGAGCGCGTCATCAGGCGCCTCGACATTCGGAGTTCATATTTCATGCAATAGGCTGTCCCGGTTATAGTCAAAAACCTCGTGCTTCGCCGAGGCTTGATGTCTTGTGTCGTTTGGTACTGTAGCGCTTATTCACGGCAGTCCGGGAGTGCGTCATACTCGGAAAAAGTTTACTCCTCTTCATGGCCGTATTCACAATTACCATTCGACTGAATTTATTGCGCCCAAACGGTGTGGAATGTTGACAACCTATCGACTCCGATGGCCCATTGAAAAACGTAAAGATCAACAACCACGCAGTATTTTGTCATAATACATGGGAATGGCGCGAAGTAATATGGAATCGCTGTCTTGTTTATGTTTTGAAGTTCACGTTTCAGACACCTCTACAACATTAACTGCCGAGAGTAAGCGCATTTATATGTTTCAATATAAAACAAATCACAATGTGCAAAACACGCAAACAAGTACAAGTGTTATTGTATTGTCCTGAGCGCACTTCTTCGCAATATTTTGATATTTCTCACTTTATAATGTCGGCTTTTCCTTGACGCTCTATTACATTTCCAAACTCGCCATGATTAAAAAAATGAAAGCCGTTTACAACTCCCTGTAACGCCAAATTAGAGCGCAGCTCTCTAGGAGGTTACGTGACCTCGGGGGGGGGGGGGGGGGGGTCACGTGACCTGGAGGGTCACGTGACCCCCCATGACGTTATCAGTGACGTCACTGCTGACGTCATCAGTGATGATGACGATGCCGATGTCGATGCCAATGACGTCACCAGTGACGTCACTGAGGACGTCATCAGTGACGATGCGGATGCCGACAACGTCATCAGTGACGTCACGGATGACGTCATCAGTGATGATGACGATGGCGATGCGGATGCTGATGACGTCATCAGTGACGTCACTGATGACGTCATCAGTGACGTCACGCGTCCCATAATGCACCGCGCGGTTACGCCGACGGCGACGCTGACGCCGCTCAAGCCGGAAACGGGCGCCTAAGAGCTGCGCTCTAGTATAAGCTTTGTCAGCGCCGCTTCCACATAAATCATCACTGGATAAGGCTTGATAAAGTTTGTTGGAAAAGTACTAGCGTGTTTATTGCTCTAAAAGTAATTACTAGACACCCTGGAGGTTAATAACAATGCTGAATTGTTTAACCTAAAACAGTGGACCAGAAGCGTCTGATTATTGTCAAAATAGTGCATATGGCGATGCTCGTTGGAACAATCTCTCCGTTCATGGGCGAAATCAAATTGTTGCCGACAATTCATGTCACAACTCCATGCACTCTCGGGGTTTATCTGACGTTCAATGCATATATATTTGCACACAGCTATGTGTTGCTAACTACGGAAATCTGAAGAAATAACTAACCAGGATAGTAAGATGAATAGGACAATGCTCGATCACCGAATTATAGAAGACAAAATTTAAAGACCCTTATTTGTCCAGATTAATATTGCGTGCGAAACATAAAAAGGCTTCCATAGCCCACACTCGCTTTTTCTAAACCAGCGGATTCGCGAAAACAGATCGTCGTATACCATAAGCGTATCTCGGTAAAGAGGAAGCAGTTCAAGGGATCTTCCTGAAAAACAATGGAAGTCTATTTGTTTTTCTGGTCTAGGATCTCAGAAACAAGGAGAGATACCTACGCCATGCCTTTGAAAGAGAAGATTTTTCAAAGTCGTTTGTGGATTAAGAACCGCGGCATGAAAAGAAGAGAAACCCCTGTTTTTTTTTATTCAAGAGGATTAGACACACGACAAGACATGACTTAATGAAACGTAAATACTAAGAGTCAAAAAAGGGTACTTTGATTTTATTTTTAGCGAATAATATTTTTAGGGCCACCTCTTGGGGCTTTTCTGCCTGCGACTGGCATTTGGCCTCAATGAGAAACATCGTGCAGTCGTTGATTGCGCTCTCCGCGTGCATTCAGTGGCAGCTCTTGAAGCGAAGACTTTCATTGGTGTGTGCTTGGCGGCAGCGAAGCGAACCCCACGTGCTATGAAGGCTCCTTCTTGCAGGCTTTGTGTGCAACCAAAACGGCCTGAGGATGACTGCGGCATGCGCAGCAAGGTGAAGATACAAGAAGAAAGGATACGTCAGTAATACAAGCTTCGGGCCCAGCATCTGCAAGAAGCCGGTTACCATTACACAATGGCCGACCGGGCGTTCAAGCAACAGTTCACGGACATTTCGTCCGGTGCGGTGTGTGATATGCGAGACAGGCCGTGGTTTTAGGCGAACGTCAAATAAACCGTTCTAAATGCTATGCAGTCTTTAGAAAACGACCAAACCAGTGGCTTATGCGGTCCGGAAGTTCGTCCGCTTCTTCTACCGGGGTTGCGATGATGACAGAATGCCAAGCTCTTATTGGCTGATTGAAAAAAAAAACCTAGTGGGTAGACACAAGGCATCTTGCATTGAGGTCTATCCGCTATCCTTTCAATCAAAGCCAATCATAGCTCGGCGTTGTTCTGACATCACTGCAACTCGTGCACAAGACGTAGACAACTTTCTCTCCGCATAGATTTGTTTGTTTTCTCATGTATAAAAAAATGTAGTCTCACACAAAAATGTCCATTTTCAAACTGTCGAGAATATTTTGCGATAAAACGTCGCACTTACTTGGGCTGGTCTTTTACAGGATGGCCATAAAAACAATAAGAATCAGGCCACTGAGGCATCACGAGTACGAAGTGCGTCATGTTACCAACAGACAAGCAACATCTACATTTTACGCTGAAAGACACACGCAGTGCAACACATTAAGAGCAAACACATCATCGGTGTTTTCCCGCATACTGCTCGGAGCATACAGAGCCGAGGCCTTAATTTTAATATTTGGTCGTGCCGTCAATAACAAACTAATGCCGTACTACTAGTGTTTTTTTTTATAATAGTCTTGTAATTTCAAGAATAAGAATATAAAATCGGTAATCGCTCATTCGTGTTGTGTCATGCTATATACGCAAAACGAGTGCGTCACTGTAATGAACTTTCCGCTTCACCCATGAAGTGAGCTGACTCACATCACGCGTAATAAAGTAAACGATTGACAAGACCCATTTTCATAGGAAGGTATAATGTACACTGTACGAAGTTTTTTTATAGCGAAGATGTTTACGGCTATGCATCCGTGGATTTTCATATGGGTTACCGAAAAATCCACGTTCGCACCGCCTCACGCACCGCACGCGCACGCCTTCCCCGTATAAACGATTCGAAGTAAACAACCAAAATAAAGGGTTGACGAACGAGTGTGCAAGATGCAATTTGTTTTAGTACGCGTATTTTGCTTTAGAACAGTTACTACAGCAGACGCCGGCACGTGCGGCGCGTGGAACACCATTCTCTGCATTCTCTTTGATTATTGATCAATTTAGCAATAGGTCAATTTAGTAGATTAGTGATCAATAGACACCATTTTCAAAATCAGTAGACTCTAAGGTTAATAATAAAGGTTTCTCGAAGATTTGCGGCTGTGCGACCGGCGTCAGCCATGTCTATTCTCGCACCGCCCTCTCTTTGTCGTCGTTTCGAGCGCTCGCGTGCATAGTTTCCTCTTCTTCCGCATTCCCGGGGGGCCAGTCCCCTCGCGCGTGTCTGGTTTCCTTCGGCTCCTCGAGGCGGCGATTCTGGTTCACGCGAAATAATGACCACCGAACAAGACAATAAATATGTGTGTGTACCTTCGTCACAATGACCACCGATCCAGACAGTAAATGTGTTCGTACCTTCGTTCAAAATTCTGTGTCGCGCCTGTGTCGTGTGCTAAACAGCTTCGCTGGTCGTGCACCTTCACAGAGTGAAATGGCTCATGATTTTTGTCTTGTTTATGTTTAATAATACGCAGTAACAGTACTGCTCGGTTTTGTTTTCTTCGTTGAAGCGAAGAAACGACACATTGAAGCGATAAACCCAAACTGCTCTGTAAATGGTGCACCCCTTTTGACAGGGGAGTACTGCGGAAAAGCGCTCTTTCTCGAACGTGCTATTTATCAACGCGTCAGCACTACTACCCACATGACAGGAAAAAGCTGACAGCGTCCTTCTATGGACAAAACAGTGGAAAGGGAAGCGTGCCTTGTAGAGGGGAGGAGAGTAGGGAAGGACAAAGGCGAGAGGGAGGCGACGTCACGTGGCGGAAGCCAATGCGCGCGCGGATGCTGGGGCGAGTCTGAACTTGCAGGTGTGCGGAGCGCGAATGCCTTGATTTGTGCTGCAAAATGGAGCGTGAACAAGGTACTACCGCTGGTCCAAGTAGGTGGCAAAAGAAGACGCATTGTGAACGAAGGAGACGGGTTGCCGAAACCGGTGAATAGCGAAAGCCGCGTAACGTAGCGGATGCCGCTGCTACTCGTGCGAGGCGAGTGAACGAGAGCCTCCAAGGCCGGAAAAAGAATTAAAGAAAGGTCCATTGGTGGATCCTTACGGAATGTGTTAGCATGACCCCTGGGAAACGCCACACACGTCCCCCTTTGGGAAAAAGTAACACTCACCCCGTAACGAAGCCAAACAAAGGCAGCAAAAAATAGAGGCATCAAAAGAGAAAAGCAACAGAGAAGGCGAAAACATTACAGGTAAATCCATTGGTGGATCCTTACGGATCCACCACTGGATTTTTATTTAATTTGTTGTTTTGGTTTCTTGAGCGATTCTAAGAAGTTTAATGGAATATGGAATCTGAAATCAGAGGTATCGACAGCAATAGTCAATCTACCTCAAAATGACGCCTGATATTTAGTTGCAAGGAGGTATTTAGTGGTACACTGAAGTACTTCACCTAACTTGGAATTCCACACCTGCTTCACAGAGCAGGGGTTACACAATCGAAGTCCACTTCAATTCCCTTTTCGTGTTGAAACAGGCAAGACATTTCATGGCAAGATCAGTAAGACTGTCGCATCATGAATGCCGAACATTTGCCTATGAATAGACAAGGCACCAAATTATATTGATCTTGCCGAAATGAAACCACACTAAAAGCCCATACATGCTAAAGAATATCAAACTATGCACAATAAATCCGAGATTATTGTCTAAAAGTGTTTTATTTTAAACTTAAATCTGAACGTCGATCAGTACAACCGCGGCTATTCCGCATACCAGCTTGAATAATGTAAGCATCTTCCAAAATATTATAAATAGTCCCCCTAGCCATGTCTGCGTTGGATTATTTTAGTTTCACTGCTTGCTTACGTGCTGTCGCGGCTAAGCGTGTTGTCCTGGTTAACCCGACAACATACATTGTGGGCACGGGAAAATCGACGCACCGTTTTTGAAGGAATCACTGGTAGAAGAGGCCGGATACTTTCATTTATTAATCAAACGCATGAGATCAATACATTGTTTTACATTCGTTCTGTTGATTGATGTATGGTTCTCTAAGGTGTAGGTGCTCGAACTTGAGTTTATTCAATGTTTCATTTAAGATATGCTGCAAATAAATCAATGTCCTGCAGTAGCTAGTTTTTTGCTAGGAACGCCTTTTATGACAGACTACCGAGTATCAATATATTTTATATAAGACATGAAAATCAAAACAAATTATGAAGAAAAGTAAAGAAAACTTTAAATAAAATGGGTGCATAATATTTAAAAAAATTAAGTTTATGAGCGACAGCGTCATGCACTATTTTTTATGTAGTTTTACTCAAGCGTATCCTCCCATTACAAATCTTGCAGCGATTGAGCTACCAATTTAAACCAGCAATAAAGTAGCTCAGTCATTTGTTTTAATTTACTCGACACGTACTGCATCTATATCAGGTATGCTAATATGAAATAGAACAATAAAGTGGTTACGTTTTTGTTTTGTTTTTTCGGGTCAAAACGAAATTGTCCAGTGCAGCCCATGGCCTCGCTTGAAAAACCTCGCATAACTCGCTCGAGGAACGTATACAGCTAGCACATACGAGTACTCTAGCCTAGAGTAACGTAATGACTCCACCATTTAGCAGATTGGGTGATCTGTAGAGTCACTGTTTCAGCGCGGGGCCACGCGCTCTACTGGCCCATTTCGTTTCAATGAGCACTGTACATCGTTTCACTGATTCCGCAGTTACCCTGTTTTCAGTAGAATAACATCAAAATGCATAATAAATAGTACCAATATAAATTTGCTTAAATATACATCGATGTCATCATTGCTATGAAGCTACGCGAGACCACGGATGCTACGCGGTTTGCTACCGAAATATCGCGAGTTTCCCATTCGAGAAGCAACAAGCCTATTTTCTCGTTGAAATAATTATGCCAGCCTTAATTGCTAAAGAAAAACGTTTAAAACAGATTTTTTTGTGTTATTGCTAAACGTTCCGTTTGTAAAATCGAGGAACAGTATCTTAAGACAAGTTAGCAGCCTAAAGACCATCTAATTTGAAAAACAAAAACAAAACAAGCGGTCTTACAGCGCCTAACGCGACAATATTCCAAACGTATTTAAAACACACCCTCCCGCAAAAAAAATATACCCAAATCTGGAGACACACCATTCTTTCCGATGACAAACGCTTTCTCGAACTCGGCACACGACACCATGCATCGCTACCCATAAAAAATTCAAGGAACCTAACAAGCGAATGACGCATTAAAAAAAAAAAAAAACAGACAGAGCAAGGACACAAATACAAAGTCAAGGGCAGTAAAACTATAAAAAAGAGAAGATCCTCGTATAAGAAAAGCGCCTGAAGAAAAATGGCGCCGGTTTTATGTTTCTCTATGATCCGAGCGCTTGGTTGCCTTGGTCGCAGCTTCTATTATTACAGGCTCTATTAGAGGCCGTTGGCTGGGCGACAAGCTTCATAATCGCGGACACTGAGATGCGTCGGCTAACACCAGGATACCGCTTGGAAAATACAAAAAAATAAATAAATATAGCTAAATAAAAAATCAGGCATTAGCCCAACGGTGTTAGAAATACAGTAACGAAACGAGTAAACATCAGGGAAGAAAAAGCTGAACAAGGAAACCGCAGTGTTTATTGAGCTGTTATGCTCCACACTGAGGTTTAGGAACAAGAGGCTGCTTCTAATCTCTCAACGCTATTTAAATTCTTGCATTATGATGAAAAATGTGCGCGCAAGGTAATATAAATCCAGTCTTGCTTGTTCGTGCCTTTTAATTAACGTATTTATTTACTACTAATACGTAATGAAGTGAACATAAAATCAGTCTTGCATTCCATAAGTAGTACTAAAGGGCTAGATGTCCTAGACCACTAAGGGAGTCAAATATTTTACTTCATGAGGCTAATGAACATAAGAAACCGAATCGTACATGTTGAATGATATTCCGTGAGCAACGTTTACCTACAATCAGCGACATCAGCGATTAGGTTGTGCGACCTACATTGTGCAATTATATGTCTCGCGTCGGCAATAGCCTTTTTCAGTTGCTCAATTGATCTGATTTGATGAGCCGCGCAATATTGTGACGTTTTTTACTCCAACTTCTAGCCTGATTATTTTTGAACGCGCAGCAAACATTAGGTAAAAAAAAAAACTACTACAAAAACAAACACAATATGATTTGTTACAAACACTGAACGCATTCCTTAAACGTATCTTCACACACACAAAAAAAAAAGATTCATAAAAGGCTTAAAAAATGCTTTGAAGATTTTTTTTTGCTTTTTACATGCATGCTTAATGCACGAATACCAGACTCGCGATAACATTAAAATTTTGTGCAGTCTAGCTTTTCCAAATTATACCTTTCGCAAAAGTGAAAAATAAATAGATAAGGTAAATAAATACTCTGCACTCGAGAAAAAGTAAACAAACACGCAAGGTTGGTTTCTTTTCTTCGCCGTCACACGCTCCGTGAATACAGCCGCTCCCTTGGCAGGGAAACTGAGCGAGTATTTTAATATTCGCGCTACGGCGCAGAAAAGCGGCCTCACTCTAAATAGCCGAGAGCAGCGGTGTTGTTTTATAAGATTGCCTCAAAAAGCTCAGTGCGCTCAGAGATACAATGTTGGCCCTAACTCACGGCCGGCCTGACGCGCGTACTTTGCCAGAGGACACGCTCGCTGCTCATAATTACGTTTATAGGCACCCTCCGCTTTATAGCTTCTTGGGAACGAATCTGCGTTTATTTCTGCAATTGTGCTCGAGAGACGAGGGTCTTAAGTTTTCTGGTTGCCTTTTTTGTCTGGATTAAAATTACATTTCATGCAGCTTGCATCTCGACGGCATAGTAACACAGCATTGTGACTTGAGGTGGTGTTCTAATATATGTTGAAATGAGTAAATATGAGTTCGTGTTTTTTTTTTTTTTAGTAAGGGTAAATACAGCGGACTTGATGAATATCTGACAAGCTGAAAGGTGTCCACTTGAAAAAGGAGACGAAAAAGAAACACAAACAAAAAACAGAAGGTTGGGATAATGGTTCTGGTCAGTTTTTATTTTTTCCTCACAATAATTGAACTCATTTCCTAATTTGGTTTGTACTATTACTGTGTCTGCTAGACATTTGTCGACATTTACCGCTGGATGCTATTTATTCATAGAAAAACTTAAGTTCCTTTAGATTTTAAGATTTTATAACTGTCCACTACAGCAGGCAATCATTTACAGAATTGAGCGCCACTGTTTGTTTCTAAATTAAATCGAAAGCAACGATGAAAACAAATCTTGTTTTCACTTCAGATAAGAGCTATTTATATAGATTTCAAAAATATGCACTTTGAACTTTCTTAGTTGAAGCCCACCATGCCTTGTAAATCTATGCTCTCTCTGCATACCCATGTCATAATTACTTGAGATCACTTAATTTTTGACAAATCAAGGGTGTTCACCGTTTTCGTGCATAAAATGTCATTTCGACAAAAAGAACAGAACATATGAAAGCTAATATTTAGCACAATAAATTAACCATAAACGTGCCAATAGCGTATATAGAATGGCAACAATATTACTAAAATATTTTCACAACTTTATTTTAATTAATAAAAAAATTAAAATTCAATAAATGTTTAAATAAACAAAGAACATTGTTCATGTCATCTGCGACTTTCCGATTTCTTTTTTCCTTCCTGGCCAAATAGCGCAACATTCGTCCGGAATGCAATTTATAGCCCTATTTATAGTTAAGTTTATATCTTTTTTTACTTATATATTGAAAGAAAAATAGAAACGAAAAGCAAAAAAATGTGCCAGATAGATAATGCAAGGTATTGCGGAGCCTGGAAGGAAGATTTATTCATGCAGAGTGGTGCGTTAAGGGGAAACCCCAAACTTCATTAATTTGGACGACATCATTTCAGTCGCTCCATTCTAACCTTGATGGAATCGTGAGAATAACTCGCCCTCCGAGTTGCATAAGTCAATTCTTCTGGGTGTGTAAACAAATGAGTTCCCTTCAAAGATTAAGGATGGCTAAATACGCGCGTGTTTAAGTGATGAGGTGTTTGTTTCTACTACGTCAAACAATACACTTAATCTTATCATGTTCCCTGCTGAGCCACGGTTCAGACAGTAAATTCGATTATCTAATTAATTTTAACAGAGAAGGTAACATGATCCTCAATATATTATTTCATATTAAAAAAAATATATAATAAACGTACGTACAAAACGGGGAATACAAATTTATGTTCGGGAAGTTCCACTAAGTCGCACTGAGCCTTCTCGGGTTAAAGGTTCTTATGCTCGAGTTTACAACTTTCCCCATCTCGAGGACGTAGGAACGTTTCTGCATACAGCATCGATTTTCAGCATTATATCTAGACTTCATCAGTAACTACATATTAAATGCAAGTAACTATACTAGACTACTACATAAGCGGTAATTAAATGGTACTAAGATCGGCGCCTTTCTATTTTCGTACGTTCGTCGTCTTTTATTTGCTTTCATCTGGTCGGATTAAGTCGAGCGTAGTCAGCAGGAGAGAGTTATATCAGCCGAAGCAAATTATAGGGCTTTGGGGTCACGAATGATTGGGTCGGGTTGGGTCGGGTCTGGTCGGGTCTGGTCGGGTCGGGTAGGTTTAAGATGTTTTCTTGTTGTGTAGGGCAAGCCCTTTCTGCTTTAGACCTTACCAGCTAACCTTTCAGAGCTGTCAACTGAAAATATGTCCCCTTGACAGAGTGTTACCCAGGTCCTGCGAATAAAATGATGTGCAACCAAATATTGGTAGCCTTTTTAAATGCTTTGTATCTACCTATCGATTAACGATACACAAAAGCGCGGGAAATAAATAAATTGATTTTATTGTTTAATTTTCATTATAACACTGCAACATTGGAACAGAAAGATTCTCTACTCAACACGAGCGTGTAGAAGGTAAGTGGTCGTTCTCGTTTGTTGAAATTACAAGATGAAATCGACAACAAAAACTCGAAGAGAAACCATGCCCGTGACGAGACATATTTCACACATTCATCTTTATTTTTGGCTAGTTTTTTTGTTGCTGACAACCGGGTATAATAGCGTACAGCGAACATATTCAAAACGCAACAGTGACCGAAGGTTACAGTTTATAGCAGAAGTTAATAAAAAATGTGCGCCCAACCAAACATTCATCGAAAAACCGCGAATGTGGACCAATGCTGCAAACGGGCGACCACCATGGCGGCCTGCAAGATTAGCGGGGAGCGGTTAGCAGTTGAGTATCAAACATTAGTTCTTGCGCCCTCTATTGCATGCAGCACCTTTCGTAACTTTATTTTACTTATTCTAAGTCACCTCTCTGTTTGCACCCGCGCGTTACTTGCCCGGCCTTCGATCTCCGGGCAACCCAGTTGACTCACTGCTGATAATGGTTTTGCAAACCAACAAAAGAAGAAAGACAAAACGTAAATTGAAGAAGAGAAAAAAAAAGGTCAGCCGGTTCGGTTTTCGAAGCCTAAACGAGTGAGTCGAAGCGTTAAATGAGTTCACGCGCCATTTGCTGAAAATTTGTCGCACTGTGATTCCTTTCCAGCGTAGCCAAAGCCACTGGATTCGAGACTGTAATCGCTCGGGTGTTGCCAATGGAGGGGGTGGCAAAACAGAGAGCGGGTCGGAGCAAGTGGTAAAATGAAGGAGAGAGGATTGAAGCAAACAAAAGGAATTATGTTCACGCACGTCAAAAATAAAAACGGGTAACTGTTCGGTTATTTGGCTATATGCTCTATATGGCCGCCTAAAGCGGGAGGCGTTTCGCTGATAAGCGTATCGGGAGAGCGGCAGCGATCGCAAAATGCAGTAATCGAAAAATGGGGATTCGTCAGAAAGAGAAATAGACGCACTCACTTCTTCGTTTACGCAGTATATCGGAGGAAATGTTTAGGCAATGTGCCAATAGCAAAGCGCTAAGATAAAAAAAAAGGGGGAAGAGAGCAAGGAATAGAGGTGAGTAAGATCCCAACAAAGCCTGGACGACTCGTATAAAGGCGAAGTTTATGATAAGCGACAGCGCCTGGACTGCGATTTGAATCAATATATTCGACTAGGGTGGGGGGGGGGGGGGAGGGAGGTTCTAAAGAACTAAAATTGAAGAAACGTAATATGACCACGGCCTAAGCACTCCGCGAGATGAAAGGGACACAGGCGATTCCACTCGGTGTCGGGAAACAATGGGGAATGGAGAACGAGGGATACGATCGGAATCGATTGTTATGTAAACCGTCCGGCTCTACGACCACTCGTGAGCAGCGAATTATTTACGCGGACTCTGCCACCCGCTTTTTTGATTGTTTTATTTTACGAAGATTGAATTGTGTTGCTCGAAATAACTAAAATAATTATGATTCAAGGTCTCTAAATAAATAAAAGAAGTTTGTTTTTTCTCTGTGTTATTTTAATTCAGCTAATTACTTATTCAATTACAAATGTATTTCTACCAATTTTGTTCCAAGTTTCATTTTTGTTTTAATACATAATGGCTCAGTCAGTTGAAGCCTTCTTAAGGGTGTTATTGGATTGATATGTGCTTCATTTTTGGAGAGTTTTGTTGTTAGCTTTGAATTATGCAGGAAACAAGTATCTAACAATTTTTTATAATAAAATATTCTTTATCAACAAGCAAATGCGGCAAACCATTTCCGCTAGTAAATGTGAAAAAAAACCTCATGGCCTAACATCTGTTAATTTACTTACTGACCAATTTCTAGTTAGCTGTTCTCGTATTTCACTTGTCATTCAGCATTCATGGTAATAAATAGGCATCATTAGATTTTTTAAATGTAGCCCTTTCAATAGAGAAAGTCTCTTCAGAACACAACCGCCAATCCTTTGTCTTAAATTTGCATAGTGAGAAGCAGACAACATGACCTTGAGACTTGCTGTGCGCTATTATCGCACCTTGTATTCTTATCCTTTTTGTAAAATTGTCGCTCCATCTGTCTATCAATTATCCACATTTTTTATTAAATGCTTTTCTAATGAACGTGCCTTCCCCTTGCCATTTTGGGTGATATATATTTGCTTAGAATTAAATATGTGCGATTCTCAACGATATATTGAAGGTTGGTGTGAACCAAGCAGCCTTGAGGTATGCAAAGAATGAACATCCGAGTATATTTAATGGGTATCCGCCCCCAATATTAAATACAACAAAGGTCCTCGAAGGTCGAATGCAATTGAAGCCTATATTGGTGTGCCGTTTAAAATATATATATATATATATATATATATATATATATCAGGCAGCTTTACGGATGCAAAAGAAATATAGCTACAATTATTTACTGTGTTATTTCCTTCGATACTTCATCTACTATTTTTTCCTATAATTAAATATAACTATAAGTCAATCAAAACACTAATGTTTAACTATTACGGGACTACACATTTAATCAAAATTAATAAATGTAGCTTATAAACACATTGCACATTTTGTATCCAACATGAAACGTTTGCCGCAAAAGAATTAATTCCCAGATGATATAAGATATAAACTAAACAAAATGAAGAAACTATTGCTTGTCTCCTCTTGTTCTTTCTTGTGGTATATCCTTTTGACACCTCTGTCGAATAAAGAAAAATAGAAAAAATGAAATCACATCTGTAGCGCAGTACCAACTCCGGTTGGTACTGCGCTACAGATGTCATCAAAACTACGAGTGTGATGCAAAGTGCTAATTTGGGGCACTAGCCTAACCTGCAAATTTTAGTTTCCACCAATACTCCTTTAAAGTGAAACGCCATAAATCGTCAATGTTGAGCATGTGCTAACCGTGAAGCGTGGCGTACATCCGCGTACCCCAAAAGTTTCGAACACGAGCTACTTCAGCGATATCAGCCCTTCGTCGCTGGAAGACGCTAGGGCAAAGGTGAAGTGACTACCAGCTTAAGAAATCGAGGGCGGGGCTTCCTACCTATGTTCTAGCGTCTATAGTAGACGGCACGATAAAAACGGTACGGAGGATGTTCACAGCTCTCCCGCCTTTAGCGCGAGTTTTATACCGTCAAGGCTTCGGCACCTCGGCCCCTCAAGCGCGCGCGCAGCCAGAGTAAGGCGGAAGACGTGGAGCCATAGCATATCCTTTATTCTAGAAAGTCTGCCAATTCCACGACGGAGCCATCGAGTTCGCGGCCGCCGGAAAAAGGCGAGGACCGGCGACAAAACGGTTACCCGTATGGTAGCGCAGAGCTACTTCTCGGGTAACCTTTCAGCCAGCGCCAACGATACGCATGATGGCCTCTCTTCTAAACATGAACAAACCGCACAGGAGAAAAAAAGAAAGGAAGCTACCGGCGCGTGGCGAAAGGGCAGAGGAGCGGAATATGGAAAGTGCAAATCAAAATGTTCCCCCTTCCTAAAAAACAAACAAAAAAACATTCTAGGCAAAGAGAAGCGCGTTCGTCTTTCCGGGTTTTACCGCTGGGGCATTCTTTGGCGCTGCCCGAGAGAGCCACAGCGCGTGCCCTCTTCTCCGATATCCTTTTCCCTTTACACCGGCCACGTTCTTTCGCAATTTCACAGGTTTTCTAATATAAAGGAAGCTACAAAAATTGACCGCATCTCCAAGTGGTGAATGATGTTGCTTGGGGCGAAGCTCTGGTAGTGCTTGTCTGCGTAGACGCCGAGCCGCAGCATGCCGAGCCTTTTCATTCATGTCAGTAGGAGAATGTGTGGTTTTCTTCTTTTTCTTTTTTTTCTACTTTTTCTTTTCTCATAATTTGTTTCATCTTTTTTTTTCAATTTTTTTTTGCCCTACACGAGCACGTGAGCATTTGCTCACGTGCTCGTGAGCACGTGATCTCACGAGCAGAAGCACGAGCACCCGACGCCGGCCTACGGCGGACAACGGACGGCGGACGGACATGGCCAGCCCCTAAGGAGCTTCGCCCCTAAAAACCTGATGTTCTTTTTTTTTTTTTTTGTCATCGACTATAGCTTTTTAATTCGTTCTTTAGATTTCTTGTCCGCTGATACCACAGTTTTCAAAGGGTTAAGAAGCGATAATGATATGCTCGGGAATCCTCACGCTTTTCGTGTCTTAGATTGTCAGTCACTATACATAGCGTGTTTTGAGTGCCATTTGAGCGCAAACAAAAATATTTTCAATAAAAACAAAAACAATGTACTGAGCGCCATCAATCTTTTCCCAAAGGTGCCTTTAGAAGATGCATTTGACATATTTAGATATCATGAGTGTGGTTTATGGGGGAAAAACAACTATTTTGATATATTATCTGTTCCTTTTTAAGCACAGGAAGAAAAAGGCTAAAAAGAGGCTGTTTGACGCTTCTACTTACAGATGGCGCAACATAAATAAAAAGGGTTAGTTTTATATGTATATATATATATATATACATATATATATATATATATATATATATATATATATATATATATATATATATATATATATATATATATATATATATATATATATATATATATATATATATATATATATTGGAAGGGAATCTAGCATATCCGAGCTTGCGTGGTACGATCTGTGAGTAGCCGAGGCAACAAGAAATGTTTCATCGTTTCCCTCTTTGTGCATAGGAAAAAAAAAAAACAAGCTGATTTTTTAGGCTTACATTTGTTTTCTACAATCTACACTTATGAAGTTTTAGTATAACAAATGCACCACTTAAAGGCGCATGTGAAATGTTTCAATGCACTCCTTTCATTCTTTACTTTTGTACGATGTTTTAAGTGCCGAATTGCGGTGGAGAACACCCCACCCCGTATACCCTCAGGCAGACATGTACACGTTACCCCAAAAAAGTAACTAAATACCGTTACTCGTTACTCGCTCAAAAAGTAACTAAATACGTTACTCGTTACCGATTCTCAAAAGGAACGTGTGAGTTACCTCAACAGTAACGAGTTACTTTCCACGTTAATTTGACGACCAAATACACAACTGTTTTTGTTTCATGGTTTATTGTTTTCTTTTTAGTAGTCATTGCCCTTCAGCAGCAGCCGCCTGTAGAAGTTTTTCATCAGTTATGTTTCCCCGCTTCCTTGAAAATACATCTCCGGCGACGCTGAAGAGTCGTTCTACCGACGCGCTCGAAGGAACGGCAGTGTTGTGCTTCAGGAAAAGCTGGTGAATCTTCGAGAACTGCGCCTTCATTGAGTACAGCGGGTAATGGATTATGTGCCTCCCCGTAATTGCAACTTCCAGGTTTACATTCGGTCCGTACCCGTTTCTAGAAGGTTCAACCAACGAACCTGATTGTGCTCGCTGGGTGAAGGACATTCCCAGCTGTAGAGTTCAGTACAGCAACGTTTATCGCTGGACACGTCAGTCGAACCGTTCGACTGACGTGTTCAGCGATATACGTTGCTGTACTGTCATACTGGGTTGTTGTTTTTCTGGTTGCCCATCTGCCTTTGTCACAATAGACGCATACTCAGGTTAGAATAAAAACAAGGCCGTTTAAGCGGTGTTGTACACGTTACTCCTCAAAAGCAACGAGATACCGCTACTTGTTACTTGGCCTTCAAAGTAACTAAATACCGTTACTCGTTCCTTTTCTAAAAAAGTAACTAAATACGTTACTCGTTACCGAAAATAGTAACTAGGTACAAGTAACTCGTCACTTGTAACGCGTTACGTACATGTATGCCCTCAGGGAAAGCCTTTCTTGGCAATGCTGACAAATACCCGGGGACCCGTGCCCTCTTTTTTCAGAGCTGAATAAAGCTATGCGCGCGCTCAACACCTCTCCTAGGAAAGGCCAAGAAATTTTGTCCTCGAGTAAGGAATGCTCTGTTCAGGCAGTATTAAAGCAGGACTGGGGAGGTTAAATGAGAAGTTACGCGACGTGTTTATAAGGCACGTTCTTGTTTTGTATTCTGTAGAGACAGACATGAGTGGAGGAATGACAGAGAGCGAAGTAGTGCGGGTAGGAGCGACTCGCAGGATGCCAAAATGAGCTAAGTCGACGGTCTCTGACGTGCACGAAGGTTAGCTGTACTAAATGCCTTCCCCAAAAGAAAAAGACCGTTCCGTCGTGTTTCACGCGCCACGCGTCTTTCTCGGGATGCGTAATGGCGTCTTGCGAAGACGTCCAGAAGCGGAGGCAGTGAGCGTCGTTTGCCTCGGGGGAAGCTACGAGCTTGACTTGGCTTGTTAGGCGGTCGTGACATGTGTGATATGTCTACCCTGCGTGTGTTTTGGAAGGAGCGGTTGTATGGCGATGAAGGTCTACTAGGCAGGAGTTGTGCTGGGGGCTTAGGCACTCAGTGTGATGGGGAAGAGTAGGTACTTGAGGGTGGAAATTGTAAACTTTGAGACATAAATTTGTGAATTCAGTGTGAGGGCTAAGATAAGCATTTAGAAAATACATAAGTGAATGTTAGTTAATTGTCTAGGTGTCTATTACGTGGGATACGTGCAGGTTAAAAACGACTACAAAAGTCAACTCGAATGATTTATTTGTATTTAATCCAAAGGTGAATTATTTTAGCTCGAATGAAGACATTCGTATAAAGTTTAATAAATGCCAATAAAAAAAAAAAGCTTGAGTTATACGTTTTCGTACCCACGCAAAATGCGCCTCCGTATTCCTGTATTCGTAAGAATTGAAGAAATTACTCAATTATTTTAAGTAATTCTAATGCAAAGTAGAGGCGTATACAAAAACTAAGAACAGTTCGCGCATGCGTAGATTTGCCGTAAATATTAACCACACTCTGGCGATATATCCATAAATGTGATTTCCTTTGCTTTGTTTATTTATTGTAATAATTATGTTATAAGTGAATATAACGTCCCGACGATACAGAAGTCCCGTCTTTCAGGACAGCTTTTGATGCGACAAATTTTAGACAAACTAAAAAAGGAAACCTCTATCGACAGATTTCAAAATGTAGAGACTAATTGAAACGAGCGAATTAAGGGTGCAGAACCCGGTTCGAATGTTTAATGAACGGCAACAAAGCGTTCGTGATCCACAACGAAAGAGCAGGCCGTTTCTGCTCACAGATGATTGGGTGTAAAAAAGCAATGAAAACATTTTGGAGGACTGACATTTTACAACTTCTCACGTTGCAACACACGCCCCTGCTTTTTTTAACTAATTATTTTAACAAATGGTTGCAAGACACACCGCGATAACATATTGATTTACAATGGAAACCAAAGATGGTTCATTGAAACTCCTACGGCAGACTATGATAATGAAGGTATCTAAAAACTTGTGACCCGGTATGACAAATTCCCTGACGTTAAAATATATTATTTTGCCACGTACATGATCGAGAAGATAGCGTCTCCGTTTATCTCGAAGATTGATGTATACTCTTACCCCGAGCATAAAAGATAAAAAGGCCAGAATGATGCCTACTCAGTCTTTCCCTAGCTCTTTCCCGAGCATACTAGGTCGAATATTCGAGATGGGGATCATAGTAGATAAAAAGACCTGCGCCATATTGCCGGTTCATTCACTGAAAATTTCTCGCGATAGCCAGTTGTTATGCCGACGCAACGCCAGTTGCCGCTGCTTCCTTTGACGCTCACTGCTGCCTTCTCGACATGTGGTCTACTTTTTCGTTTATGGAACATGTTCGCCTCCATCAAATTTTTAGTTCATTTCGCTTCCTCCAGCCTCATCGTCTGTCATTCGTGACAAAATTTAAAAAAAAAAATTATGTAGACAAATATATGCCGATCTTATTCCAAATCAAGCATTTTAGGAACTATTTTATACGTTTTCTAATAAAGTAATTTTACTGTCTGGACGCGCGGCGTTTATTTTAAACTGCTCATTTTTGTTTGAAAAAGTAATGAAACAAAAGTTTATTACCGACATTTAGACTTAACTCGCCTTATTTAATGTTCATTGCGCGCACCAGATACAATCTCTGAAGAGCTCTTTGACATCTGGAAGATTACGTTAGAAACCGTTGTATGCTAAACAACAACATAAACATTCCTTTTAAATACTAAACAAAAACATTCGTCGCTCTAAAAAAAAAAAAAAAACAGAAAACAAAAACCCGTCTCATCTTGGTGTTGACAGGTTTTTCAATTTCGACCGACGCGAGTCTGACCCTTTTTTCTCCACTTGTGGTGTTTGCTTTATCTGAAGAGACTGGATGCTTTGCAAAATATCGGCTACATACAAAAATACATGTCATCGTATGACGCCGGACAGCCGGTGCGCCTTTTATTTCGCGGATGTTGGTGGAAGCCTCAAGCTACAACAACCCTATCTTAAACTTCTCCCGTATTGAAAACACAGCGAGATTGCATTGTCGCTCCACACAAATTTCCTTTTTTCTACCACATTATTTTAGTGTTTCATGTAGATTCGTTACACATAATAAGTTTTATAGCCAACAGTGGAGAGCCTTTTCTTACAACGTGTGTCTTGAAATTCTAGCCTTCTTTTCACTTTTTAATGTTTCATTAAAAAAAAAAAAACACTCGTTTAGAAACAAAATAGTACTTTGGTTAAAATTTTATTTTATACTACGTCAAAATGGTCATTTAATGAAGCATAGAAGATTTGGGTTCGATTTTTACAATGTGCGTATTACAGAGTGTTACGTACCTAGATTACAAGATAAAGAAAACTAACTAGTTGTTCCATTTCCGTTTTTTTCAGTTAGAAAATTAAAACATATTTTTTTATTAACTTCCTAGTTAATTTGCTCGCTGCTAATGTGAAACTTTGTGGCTCAAATTGGCTACACATAACATTTATCTGCTGTTCTGGTCTTTAAACAAATACAACAATAAATCGAATTATTCTCAAAGTATAAGGAGGTTAATGCTATCGATTTTATCTAATAATGTTATACCAGTTCGCGAGTGAAGCTATCAAATAAAACAGGTTTAAACTAAAGAGTTCGTAGATTAGGTATCGAGAGCATTCAACAAAAGCCCTAAAATATCTTTATTATTTTATCAACTCCTGGGTGCTATAGTTGTCGGCAGACTTGGAAAGTAACCCGTTACAAGTAACGGATTACTTGTAACCCGTTACTTTTTCAAGTAATTTTGTAATTGCCACGTTACTTTTTTTCGGAAGTAATGTCTAATGTAATTTCATTACAAAATATTGGTAACTGATTACGTTAATTGCTCGGTACTTTTTTTTTTAAATATGAGCATAATACAGAAATTGGAGCAATACAAGTAGAACATTCAGCAGCATAAAAAGAGTAAGTTCAACAAAATAGAAAACATCAAGAAGAAAAGAGAAGCCGAAAAGAAAAAACTATTTTTTTTTAATGACCGGTCACTAGAACCACTAGAAAAAACGGGCAAGGCATGTAAACCATGTTGAATAAACCTGAGACTGGAGCAGAAATGAACATGTAAGTCGAAGGAACAGAAAAGGACAGGGCAACGTGTCAAACTCAGGTTTATTCAACATGGTTAACATTCACCAGCTCGACTGCACCCTTATTATATCATCGAGGCATGTAAGAACAAATATACGAAAGACACAGATCAAGTAAGACAACGCTGAGTAGGCTCTCCGTCGCCTTTCATCGTGCTTTTCTCCTTCTCCAGGGCAGGACAAAGCTGTTCGTGTTTATTTTTTTTTGTCTTTTGCACCGTTTCTTCCTTTCCAACTTCTCCGACGTCTAACGCCACCTGCACAGACATCAAACGCGGGTCCGTACACCCTCGATTTGCGGGCTCACAACTCGCGTAACAGACAATGTAGCTTCGCGTAAAGGGGTCGAATTTCTTTATCTTTAATGTGGGCTACTTTATTCATGCACGATCTTGAGGCATGGCTGAAAAGCGTCCGGCGAGAGGCTACGAACTTCGTGCTCGAGGGTACGGGCCATACATTTTTTGGTTTACTTGTCTGGGCATGGTGGTCGAGTCCACTCCTCACTTTACAGAAAACTGTCAACATAAAGGGTGGGGGGGGGGGGGGATTAGGCCATCTAAGAAGTGTTGGAAGCGAAAGGCAGAACGCGTAAAAGTGGTGTGATCCTCTATTCTTTTGTAAGACCGATGGCCACCGCTTCTCTCGCTCTCTATGCCCTCCCCTCCCCTGGCCTCCAGCAATATTGATATAAGAGTGAGAACCGATAAACGATCAATAACCCGTAACCCCCGCTTTTTCTCTGACTGCTAGAGTGTTTGGTCATGGAGTGTCTATCGTCTCAATGGCCATCTATTAATGAGGTGTTCAAACTTCAGGGCATTAAGGAGAGCGGAAACCCAGAGTTTCAGTGCATACTTCGCTTGCCAAAAAACACACATTGCCATCAGCAAGAACAACAAACACTAATCTACAGAAACACATCAAGGTAAGCTGGGACACCTGCATTCTGCATTGGCTATACATTGTAACGTTAGAACCAAGTTTTTCTTTTCTTGTGAATAACAGGCAAAACACCCGAGTCAAAAAGGTGCTTTCGTAGATCGCTTCTTTAGCTCCTAATCTCGTAGCGGAGGTAGAGTCTGCTACTGAGCAGACGCACCGCTAGCTTTGTCTGCACAATTCCAGGGATCACTTCCGAAGGCCGTAAGCTAGCGGGATGGCCGGTGTGGTTGAAGCTTTCGGTGCCTTGTCAGCTTACAGGTGAACGGAGTGCACGTACACTCTTTCTCTTAAATACAATATTTCATTTTTACAAGGACTACCATAATACGGGCGTATGAGAAATGAAATGTAGTGTTGCAGAACATTTTTGAAAACTATCAAAATTGTTTCTATGGTTTTCTGGATAAGTGTATGAAAAAAGTAACGTGAAAGTAATTTGTAACGTAACGAGTAAAGTAAGTCGTTACTTTTCAGCGAAAGTAATTTGTAACGGTAATCCATTACATTTCAGGCTCGGTAATTTGTAATTGTAGTTCATTACATTTTTCAAGTAACGAGCACAAGTCTGGAGTTCGGACACTGAAGCCGGAGAGCATTGATTTCACAAAGAATGAACGTCTAAAATACACTTGTTTAATGGTGGGCAGGAGAAGGAGTGTTGGCTGATTTTTATGATAATATTCGAATAAACCTCCAAACATACAACACACGATTCGGTTAAATTGAAGTTGTCTTAACCTAGTAGTACAAACTATGCCTTGGGGTTGGTATAACTGCACAGTAAACTTTTTGTTTCTCCCATTATCACGTGTCACAATATTAGTCTATCAATATCGGCTGTTAAAATGAAATGCCTTAAGGTTACGTGGCAAACTGTGGCACTCCAGACGAAACAAAAGGATGATTAGACGTTATAAAAGAGCGAACGGAATGTTTTTTTTGATTTTACCATCATCATCGATATTGCACGAGGAGTGGTTTTATGCTAATTGACTTTGGATCCAAAACCTCGCATAAGGGATTTTTCCTGAAGAAAAAATGTAAAAAGTCGCCGAAAATAATCCCTGGAGAAGGGGAACAAGATGAACAAAGGAGAAACACAAATTTCCAAACATTTTGCATTTAATTGCAATATAATAATAAAAAGTCGACTTGTCGTGGAGTTTTCTTTACTTTTTTCTCCTTTATGTAATAAATTAACAATGTTTTGTGTGCTTGGGTATTTTATACTAAACGTGCACAATTCATACTGGACAGTTTATTTGAGATTGAAGAAAAGTTAGAGATAAATACTGACAAACTAATCTGTAGAAAGTGCAGAAAACTGTTTTTCTTTTCTTATTGTCACTGGAAGTACAGAACATTAGATTGTACTTTCCAGAAACTCAAACTTAGACTGTCAAATTTTACTTCTAACGCGCTGGTGGGTGCTTAAATGTGCGGAAGCGCCGATCTTGTATTCGGTCAATTGTTCGGTGTGGTCCTTTTAACGTGAAACGTTCTTTCGTTAGGTGCTCGGTATTTCGAGGAGACCAAAAGTGAAGCATGAATAAAAGCGTGGCCGCGAGGCTCAATACTGATTCGGTTTCAGTGAG
Organism: Ixodes persulcatus; assembly: GCA_013358835.2. Classification (NCBI taxonomy): domain Eukaryota; kingdom Metazoa; phylum Arthropoda; class Arachnida; order Ixodida; family Ixodidae; genus Ixodes; species Ixodes persulcatus. The sequence continues at coordinate 3,635,615 of JABSTQ010009451.1, forward strand.
GGAAGGGTGGAGAGGCTATCGCAGTAATAAGAGTGTTTGCGCCAGGCGGGAATCGAACCCCGACCATTTTCATTTCAAGGGTCTGTAATCGTTTTGATTAAGGGGCCGCAGCGGGGATATCTCGCTGTCTCGTGGGCCAGAAAATAAATAACTATAAAGGAGGAACAACTAAATAACTCCTCCTATGGATCAGCAATAAACACAATATTGAAAGTTGGAGTGAACGTTAAAACATATATAAATGTGATTCATATATATCACTTGTCTTTAAATTTAATCAGTTATTTGTGCTATTGCACAATAATTGGGACCCAGAAAACACACCAGGCATAAGTCGAAGCGCATATTAATGTTGGCATTATCCGAGAGGGTAAAAGACTAATGAGACTGATAGAAATGATGCTGACATTATGCAATAGATAAGACACAGGACGCTACGCACCATGTATACATGAGAACGCAAGGGAATTTTAACGCGCGTAACACAAATGTTAAACTGGGGGCTAATATTATCAATAATTAATTTTTTTATTATTCCGTGCTCCAGAACGATCAAAATCTCGACATGGTGATGCTGGATATGAAGATGTCCAAGGAATAACATGACGAGACGACACACCTTACACACCTTACCATAGGCAGTTTTCTCTCTCGTTTTCTCTTGTATCTATGTTTAGACGGTTGGTCCGCGTTGCGGTGCCCCTTCTTCACGCGCACTTTTGTTTTGTGCCAAAGGGGGGGGGGGGGGGGGGGGGGACAGGGGGTGGCCTGCTGGAAGCGGGCTGCGGGCCAGGCTTCATTGGAAGAACCACGTACAGCAGCGGGCCGGTTAGAAGACCTCTGCGGGCCGGCTTTGCGCTGCGGGCCGGGGTTTGGAGACCCCTGATTTAGATTACTAAGAGAATATCTTTCCGGCACGCCACGACACGTTGCCGTGAGTTGAGGTTCTGTTTGGTGGGAAATCTCTGGGAGACAACCGCTCTTTGTCCGGCAGATAGCAGCTTGACGCCCTATAGCACGTTCTTAGAAGCCGGGTTAGCGCTGGTATCTCCATTCCAGGAATTACTAACGAGTGTACATGCCACGCGGTAAGCCAGTTGCCAAACCAACCGATGATGAGCGCCCACAGCGTAGGCGCCACACGTTTCACGTGAAACACAATTGCCCAGCAATTTATTATGCATTTTTAATTAGAACAATTTTTAAAAATAAAAGAGGTGAGACTTAGATGAGTGTCGTCTTCAGCATGCATATACAAGGATCGTCGGACATCATATAAGGGGATACAGTAAAACCCTTTCTTTTTGCGACCCCTATTTTTCGCGAATCGGTCACGGAGGACATAATCGCGGCCATTAAATTTCGCGAATTCCAGACGCCTGCATTGAAATGCTTAGGGACCAAAATTTTCGCGTGCCCTTAAATTTCGCGAATTTTGCAATTCGCGAAATTCGCGAAAATTAAGGGCTCGCGAACATTAAGGGTTTTACAGTAATCGTCAAGTCAATTTGCCTAATTAACAAATATTAATATATAACTTTTTAATTATTGGGTTCAAAGGTCACGTTGGAACTGCAATTTTGAAGGCAATTACTGTTAGAATTCAGATCAATTTAAACAATTTTTTTAAATTGATGTTCTTCTTTAATTGTTTGATACGTTTTTTTTTTTTGCTTTTTGTGCCCAGTTTAAAAATTGCGCTCAAAAAAAGGGCATCAACCCCTGCCCACATTGACGCTTGGAAAAGTGGCGTAGTCGTTTCGGTCACTTCGTCACTTATGCCGTCGGCGGAACCCATAAGGAAAAACGCCGCCGAGATAGGGATGACATGATTCAAACGACGACGTCGCTCTTCTAATCGTCATTGTGGACAGGACTTGTGACATTCTTTAAAAAGGAATTTCTATATCGCGTAAACAAACGTGAATATTTATTGATGAATATCTCACAAACCATTGCCGTTTCGGAACTTTTTTTTTGATTGCCTAAACCATGGTGTCGAATCGAACATAAACCAAGAACCGGGAAAAAAAAACATTTTCGCATCGAATTAGAACAAAACCGTATCCGAAATCAAGTTTTAGAGAGTGTAAGGGAACCGTTTTTGCACATCCGATACGGCATGATGGTCCCTCTGGTACCAACTGCGCATGTGCAAGTGTTTTGTGGTAGCGCATGCGCAGTTGAACTGGAGAGCCCATCGTACCGTATCGGATGTGCAAAAACGGTCCCTTAAAACTCTATTGAACCCCTACCGGAACAGAAGCGTAACCTCATGTGGCGTTAACGGTTCATTGGAAAACTGTTCGGCGTAATGAAATATGAGCCGCTCCTTCTAGCCGGCAGTGGCGCGAAGGCAATGAAATATTCGCAATGCTGTCGTCAGCCGCGCAGCTTTGGCTAAACAAACGGCGGCGCCGTGGAGACAATTCAATAACAATGATAAAAAAAAAATATTTCCCGTCCATGTACAGCGGGATTTGGAGTAATGGCGCGTTCACACTGGAAGCTGATCCGCAAACGCGAAGCGGATCCGCGCGTTCTCAAACGCAAAGCGGCTAGGATCGAGCGGTTGGAGCGCGTTTTTGCCAACCGCTTCGGGACCGATTTCTCCCAACCGCTTTCACAAACCGCAAAGCGGCAACCAATCACAACGCAACGCTGACCTGACGTCAGTGACTTTCCAAACAAGATGGCACCTGTCGCTGGCAAGGCGTCCAAGGCGCTGTAGTCCTAGCGTTACAGCAGACAAATCAACGGAGAAACGTGATGTTCACGTCCGTCACTTGAATCCACCGCGAAAAGAATTGACTCGTGATTTTAATGGGCTTCGCACCGATGATTTGGTTAGGGTAAGAGTTTCTTTATTATTCCGGGTGCCACAGCCCGAAGCTCGCTGCCTTGTTAGTCTCTGCCCGTAGAACGTCGGAAGCCGCCCCTGATCGACCGACATGTCAGCTTTTGTATCCACTGAGACTATCGAGTGAACTATTGAAAGCTTTCGACACCGTGCATGACCACCACGAAGGCCAATAGAGACGTCGTGAGCCTGATTGCGTAGCCAACGCACTGCCGCGGAGCGGGCAGGGTACCTGCGCTAGCTCGACCTGTAATGTTTACTACTAACAAAATAAATAAATGGAACCTACTCAAGGAATAAAGTGTACGTATCAGACGATGCAGAGGTAATCCCTACGGCGTTTATTTGAGCTTAATGTCAAACAAAAAGTAGACTCGATCGACGTGCGAGTGTTGAGAGGAGTCCGCCACCAACGAAGCCCAGTACACATTCCCCCGCACCACGGTCCACCCCACCGCTCACAACTTCGAAAATGATAAGAGCGAACGAGGGGTGAAAACAAGGTCAGCTATTCTTGCGCGAAGAGTCCACTTCGAAGAAAAGGTCGGGGGCATCCTGTTCTGAGTCAGCAAGGCGCGCCTAGCTGGACATTGCTAGTGGGCGTAGTCGAGGGAATCACAGGCGAGTTCGGCGAGTCCACGCATCTTGTTTCGCTGCCTGAACTCGCGATGCGTGCGAACATCCCGGAAAAAATCTCCAATGTGCCAAAATGGTAAAATTTTGGCTTTAGATCGTCAATCAAAGTGGACTGTGGATTTTGGATTGTAAAACAGGGTTGCGAAACTTAAGTCTCAAAAGATCACGCGTGATTGCTGAGAAACCGCCAACCGCCTGTGTGTCTGAACGGGGTCGCTCGCGAAACGCATCCGCAACCGCTTCGCGAACGCGGATCCGCTTCCAGTGTGAATGCGCCATAAGGGAGTCGGCCCGGAGGCGTACACTTCTTTACCTCGTTTTACCTTATCATGGATCGCAAAGAACTCTACGAGCCACTCGAACGAGACCATAGCTCGAAGGGTGTCACGTGCCCTTCCGGTTGGGCGGAGCGACGTGGAGAGCGCGAAGTCACGTGACAAGCTATGAGCTGTGGGTTGGCGCTGGTGGATTGTAGCATTAATCGTGTAGCATCGTATAAGGTGAAACTGAGGATATCTGACTATGCCAAGATGTTAAAGACATATTCTTTGTGTGTCTGTGTCTTTGTGTATATGTGTGTGTGTGTGGGTACTTGCTGCTTTGCCATATTCCACGAGGAGGGAGAAAGCAAACATAAACGTAAGAAGGAAAACAAAATCCGACGGCAAACGGCGTGTTAGTTCCACAGTGAAAAATTCAGGAGGTGCCAAGAGGCGAAGCCGCAAGGCGCGCTACCGACACTGCTGAGTCGGTCGCCGCGTCGCCAATCGCCCAGTGCCGCCCAGAACACTGGACTCTGCTTGAATAATTCTGTTTTGCTTATGTCATCGTGCGTTTTCCAAGCACAGAATATCGCCTGTTTTAATTATTTACTTTTTGTTTTAAGTTCTTTAGACCGCCCTTTACTGTCTTCCTCTACTTGAACTCAGTTGTTGTCCGGGCAAGGCGTTCGGGCGTGCCAGCTGGGTAGCTTGCGAGTTCGGTGCTTGCTACCGTCACGGTGTCACTGCGCGTTCTGGCTGATTGACTTCACATGTGAGTACTGTACTTTGGTACTGTTTGTGAGTGCCTGTATGACAGTGTTGTAGGCGCTACCGAAAAAAAAAGTAACGGAATACGTTACTCGTTACTTGCAAAATAAAAGGAACGCGTTACCGTTACCAATGAAAAGTAACGCACGCTACTCCTACGTTATTTTTTTATTTATAAATTGACGGTAACAGCGTTTTTTTTTTTTTTGCGACAGCGTTTTTTATTGCTGGGATTGGCGTTGGGGTTTCTCTTAAGTGTGACTTTTCGCGTTGAGAATACACGCAGACTTTTTAAGGTATGTGTAATGAGTGCAATAATAAATGACTTGGAGAATTTACTTCGTTTTAGCTTAAGTCCAGACGCAGCCGATGCTACGAGCTAATGAACCAATTAAGCGGTATCAAAAGCGTGAGTGACTGCTTCTTTTTTGTTTTATTATTGGTTCAGCGATAATAGAATACGTACAGAAACATGACAAACGCGGTGATGGTGCCCTTTTAACTCTGTCTGCTTAGTCCCATCAGCTCATGGCGTAGGCTGCGTCTGCACTTAAGGTAAAACGAAGTATAGAAATGCGAGATAAATTATGTGTACATTTTTCAGTTTTTTGGAAGAGTTAACTAGTAACTCCAGTAAGTTAACCGTTACTTGAAATACGTAACCTGAGTGCGTTACCGTTTACTCTTTTGAAAAAAATAACGAGTACGTTACCTCGTAACTGAAAAATTTAACGCGTTGACGTGACACGTAACGAGTTACACAAACCCTGCTGTATGACGACTGAATTTAGGTGTCCGCGGTAAAAAGTCAAGGTCACAAAAATAAATTAACCATTTATCTGTTTTAAAGTCCTCGTTTCCGCCAAACAGCCTCTGATTATATTCTTTTTTTTTTTTTAATGCATATGACGTGTGGAGTTGTTGACTTTACTTTTTAAAGAACCGGTTTAAACTGCTTCCGCGCTTGGCGAAGCCGGAAAACCGAACCGTTATATCGAATTCATCACTGAACCGGAACCGAATCGGAACAAGGTACGAGGCTAATGAACCCGAACCGGAACCCAGTTGGAATAAGAAACGGTTCCACTCCCTGGACTGAGCCCGTGTAAACCGAACTTTTATTGTATGTCTGTGAAGTAAGAACTCTGTTTGAAGGGAAAACACACTAAACTATATATATGAATGGGGATTATATTTTGAGGGAATAAAAAACCCAGGGAAGTACGTCGGATTAGTAAAATGTTCAAAGCGGAAAGTGAACATAAGTTAAAAGAGCTTCAAAAAGAAAAAGTGGACGGCGAAAAACTGCGGTACCTCCAATTAACAGGCAAATATCCGAACATTTTTAGTGATTCACAATATATGTGAACTGCTTCTTTATTTTTTTTATAAGTTTCAGTTTTATGCCTCTCTGGTGTTGTTAGAATAAATTGCCTTTAACTACGAAAACTATAATTACAAGGGAATTTGATATTTTACTAATAGTTTCATGTAATTCAATCATTCATTCATGTACATTCATTCATGCATCTTTCATTCATATATATTTGTTTATTTTTTTGTGTTCATGAACACCAAATTTCATGTAAATAATGTGCAAACAGAGAGATTCTAAATTAGTAAGAAACAATGTTCAGTTCTAGACAAACTTGTAACCTTGAACTGTATCACAAAATGCTAAAACATGCATGCTGCATGATTACAAGGAACGAGAATGGACTGGCATAATTTGACGTTATCATGGCGAAAAAAGGTATTTCCAAGGTGTAATTCCTTGGGACGTTGAAACAACGGCGGCGATTGTCACTCAGCGGGGATAAGCGCCCGAGGAAGCGCGCATAGAAAAGAACAGAGGTCTGTTTTTGCACAGACCTCTGTTCTCATAGAAAGCTCGAAATCAACACGCATGAGAGCCGCTCAGTCAGTATATATCCAAACAGATATTGTAGCATCACAAAGGCATTACGTTGGATCAGGAAAATCAAGATATCGACCTATACTCTTTCGATTCCTACCCAACCTGCTTGAAGCGAGAATGCATTCGAAGAAGTCAAATTGGTTTTAAGTTGTATATCTTTTTATTTAAAAACTTGCCTTTCCCAGCACAATAAATTTGAGCACATATTTTTATGTACAGAGTCAAGAATTATAAGGCTGGCTATCGAGCCTGTCCAAATGAGTATGTTGTTTCACAATCACAAACATTATACAGAGCTGAAAAAAAACACCATAAAACACGGTTTCCACAATAGCGTAAAATATCGAGTCCCCAAAGTCTTAGTGCGGTTGATTAGATGGATACGCATTGATTTGAGCTCCTTTCACTCAACTCTGTGCTCTGTGCTTCTCACTTTATGCATGTGATTATTGAAGAGCTAAAGCACGCGGAGCTTTTTGTTCACTGCATTCCAGAGACGATCGATTTTCATATACTCTCGATAGCGAAGAGTTTTAGATAACCTATGCATTCGACCATTAACACCCACACCTAAGAATAGACGAGAGAAAGGATGCCATATAGTTGTTCTGTTCCTTCGTTTCTTTCCAAATGCTCCAATGTCATCAACGAAAACAACCCAATTACACTTTTGTTCAAGATACGCACACTACTCGAGAAAAAAACATAGAAAATGAAACGAAAACTAGAGGACCAGCACGAAAATTTGTTTCGTCAAAGATATATCGGAAGTCACGTGGTTGTTTCACTCGGCGCAACTTCTCGTTCCAGTTTGTTTTATTTTTAGTTAATAATATTACTGTGAACTTAAGGGCTGTGTCTTATGAAGCCGCGTATATTTTTTTTATTATAAACTAAAACGACTCATCTTGTGCCCTGTGCCGTCATCGCAATATAACGAGGAATAAATAAGTTATTTCTTAATGCGGCAATTAGATGCAACTCTTTGAGGGCCGGTCTTTATGTAAACTAAAACCCGATGTTTTGAACAAAAATATTGTTCGTGCCACCATTTGTTTTTTGACGGGGGGGGGGGGGGGTATGAAAAAGTTATGTAAGCGAGTAAATTTCTTTTATGTTCAGTTACCAGAGGAAAAAAAAAGCCGAAACGCGAGCAACCTTTGTCTAATCTTTCTCGTCTCATTTTGCATTTCAATATATCTTACTGAACAATCTACCTCTTCCTCCGGTGCCCTCAAACGCATTATTTTTATTTATTTATTGTATTTTTATTAAACCTACCTTTAACAATCGTTTTCTTTCTGTTTCAACAATCTTTGTTTCTAATCATTTTTTTTCGGCTTAAATTTTTTTTTCTGTCGTTTGCTGGCTTTTTGATTTCGGGTGTCGAATTCCCCCTCCCCCTTTCTTAAACCCAAAATTAAATCAAACGCCTCACTAGAGAGTACCTTTCACGCTGTACAAATAAAAGCGAAAAATAAATAACACAAAGGGCAAGCAGAACGAAGACGTACACTATAGAATCCTGCACTTATGGTACGAGTTTTTTCCTTTCAATTTCATATTTTGCAGTGAACGACCAACTCGCCCAAGTACAGACCCTTCTACCGTTCAAGCTGCGCTATTGCATTAAACGACGCACCCACAATGCCAACATTTCCCCGGCTGGTATGGGCACTTCGCTTCCGAGAGCACGCATGCGTATCGTGGCTGTCCACGTTCTCCCGCAGTCCAGCGGCACCGAGGGAGAGGGCAGCCGCCGGCGCTCCGAGATACTAGGTTCGCCGAGACGGCATTGACTGCTGTCTGAACTGGCGCTTGAGTGCCCACAAGGATAGATGGCGGCATCCTCCCCTGCCCTCCCCAATTAAAAAAAAGGGGGGGGGGAACCCCTGAGGTTGCAGCGCGTTGAGCCTCTCCGACTACGCAAAGCTTGTACGCACCAAGGTCACTGGTTTTTAGCGGAGTGACACGTACATCCCCACTAAAGTAGTTCATGAAACTCCAAACCCTCGTAGAGGACTTTCGCATCTTTGCTCGATTTTACCGTTTGTTCGTTGTCTAACCCGCAATCTCAGTATTTTTTAATTTTTTTTTAACCGCCCAACATCCTGTCCCTCTGTTCGCGTTTCGACCAGCGTCGCAGCCGGCTCTCTCTCTCAGTCTCTCCTTCTCGTTTCGTGAAACTTCCTTCCACCGAGAGCACAACTCTTTCTTACGCCCAGCATGAAGCACACTTCCGTACCCGTGGTAGTGCGCTCGCACAATCGCGAGTCAAGAATCAATTTTGAGCCGCCCGAGCGCGGACAACAAGCGAGTAATATCAGGAACGAAGGAAGCAGAAGAGAAGACACGAAAACGAAGCGCTCATACCCGCCGCGACCGTCAATGGGAGAGGTGAAGGTTTCGGAGGTTCTACGCTCCGCTTCACCTCACCCTGGATCGGAACGGCCGTTGCGAGCCAACCCGAGCCAATCCAGCGCTGCGAACGTTGCACGTGACTACGCCCCTCCAAGGTCACATGACGGACACACGGCGTTACGAGTGGCTGCAATGGCTCGTAGCATTCATTGCAATCCTTCCTAAGGTAAAACGGACGACATTCACGCTACAAACTAAAAATGCGCTCAAAAATGCTGTAAAAGAAAAAAAAAAAGAAATACTGCGATTGCTGCACGGCATAGTGGGCAAGCGTCACCATCGAGACTCCACACTTCCTCTCGGTGGCAACCGTCTTCCTTTGGCATCACGCTCGCCTTCTTTTCTGGAGCGGTTGATTTTGCATCGAAGACTCCGCCTCCGCGTCTTCATATGCTGCGGTTTATTGCTTGTTTGGTTTTACGCTCTCGACGACGAAAGTTTTTACGAGAGCGCGGCCGACGCCGAGATTTTTACTCGGTGGTTTTTGGTGTTGTTTTATGAGTTGTTTCTGGTGTTGTTGTTCTGGCCCGTAACTTCGAGGCGCGCCTGCCTGGAAAGTTCGGCTATTGTTCGAGCCATGCGCGTGCGATTGGAAGGAAAGGGGGAGCGCAAATGTGAGATACAGCTACGACGCTAAGAACTGCTTCGCAAAAAAGTGGAAAGGGGTGACGAAAAAACAACATGAAATGCAAAATATACTGAATATCAACTATGCGATGGCGACGCCCCGTCCTGAAAATCTGCGAATGTGCTCGGAGGCACATTTATCAGCCGAAAATATCGGAGAGGCAATTTGAAGTTATGTCGAGGTTCGTTGACATACCATTAAAGAACTGAAGATAAAATAAGTTTAAATAAACTGAAAAAGCGAGTCGTTTGAATAGCTGACAAACTAAAGACATTTAAAAATTCATGTAATGCCGAATTAGAGCGCAGCTCTTGAGGAGGTGTAGGGAGGGTACGAAGATTAAGTAGGCCCTTCCTTCTCCTCTGTACCCTCTCCTCCTCCCCCTCCCCTCGTCCTCCTTTCCTTCTTTTCCTCCCCTCCCCCATCCTCCTCCTCTCATTCTCTTTTCCTCCTCCCTCCCTCCTGCTTCGTTACGTCACTCGTCAAGGTCTCGGGAAGGTCGTGACCTTCGTTGTGACCTTCATGAGTGACCTTCGTGACGTCACTCGTGACGGAACACGTGACGTCACGTGTGACTTAAATATGAAAAACGACCTATAATGCAACGCGCGGTCACGAGTGACGTCACACGTGATTCCACTTTCGTGACGTCACTCGTTACCCCTATGACGTCACACGTGACGTCACGTGTGACGTCAATATGGAGAACGTCTCATAATGCAAAGCGTGGTATCGCCGAAGGCGACGGCGACGGCGCCGCCGCTCAAGCCGGAAACGGGAGCCTAAGAGTTGCGCTCTAAAAATCAAAAGAAAAGTGTACAGCGACGTCTAGAAGACTGATTACTAGGGGTGGGCGAATATTTGAAATTTCGAATACGAATCGAATACTACTATACACTTAATATTCGTGTTCTATTCGTAAACTAAGCCTTTTTTATTTTTTGAATATTCGTCGTAACACGAATACTCGAAATTAATCGAATATTCGGTAACGTATTCACAAGCCTAAGTTTTGCTTTCGGTTTCGCTTTCGGTAAGTAAGGCCCATTGACAGTGACATAGATGCATTGCGGCTTCAAACTAAACTGGCGGCGTCGGTGCAAGGAGGTTTGCGTCGGTGTAATCTGCGAGTTTCTGCTCCCTTGTGACTCCTGAGTTTTTAAACTGTGCTCACGTTCGCGTTCACCCACCATTTTATGGCGGATGGAGGTGATTGCGGGGAACCGTCTCTGAATAGGATGAACGAACGGGAAATGGCACCAAAACGAAGAGAGAGGAGCGCTGTTTGGAAACTATTTTGCGAGGGTGACGGCATCGATGGCGGAATGTACGGCAAGCGAGTCAACGCTTAAAACGCCCACAGTTACGACAACGCCCCTTGTCAACCATATCAAAGTATGCATCCTGCGTTGTTGAAAGAGTATCGTGTCATTACCACTGGTACGCCAGGAAAAGTTCAACCGACGCTGACAGACTTCGTGCGCCGCACGAAGTCCGTCAGCTAGAAAAGAAGGTGCGTGCACTAAATAACAAGGGGGCCGCCGTGGTGGTGCTTGATTTACACTGGAGCCTTACAGTATTGTGGAAGACCGCAGGCTTCAAAGAACTTCTCACAGAAGCCGTTCCCAACTATCGCCTACTATCCCGCTCTACACTCTCCTTCTCTTGCCACGGACGTATGACGATACCTGAAAGAAGGTGAAATCAGAGCTCAACAGTGTCGTTAAAGGCGGCACTACCGCTGTTGCCTTCACAAGCGACATGTGGACATCGCGCGCCAGCGAAAGTTACGTGAGCTTCACCTGCCATCTTCTCACTCCAAAATTCATGATGAAGCGGTTTACAGTGAACACGCGACGCATGGCTACCAGTCACAGTGCTGCAAACAGTCCCAAGAGCAAGGCTCAACGCCGTCAGCAGATGTTTGGCAAGCATTTGACCACTTAGCCAAAAGTGCAATGGAAAGCAAAGTGCTTTCAGCTTCAGAATGGAAATTTGCAGCGTATGCTGTGGAGGCACTGCTAAAGAGAGAAAGTGATCTGTGTGGGCGGTGCCGAACTGTCGGGTACTTAAGGTATTCCAGTCTGGCGAAGCTTTGCATCAAATACCTGGCAATAACCAATACCTGCCACTTCAGTGCCGAGTGAGAGATATTTTCTCTGTGGCTGGAGGGGTACTTTCCGCTTGAAGGGAGCGCCTCCTACCTGACTATGTGCGGCAGTTTTATTTTTCTTCATGGCAACTTGTGATTATCCCTACAACTAGAATATTCTTTTTTGTGTTTTTATTCTCGTTAACGTCAGTGCCGCGAAAATCCTAGTTGCAGGAAAGACTACAAGTTGTCATGCAGAAAAATCACCTGCAGTTCAAAAAAAAAAAAAAAAATCAACTGCAGTTCCCACATGTGGAAATATAAATGCTGTGAATAAATGCACCTGTCTTCGACTATTCGATATTCGATTCGATATTTGAATCAAACAATTAGCATTTGATTCGTATTCAAAAATTTGAATATCCGCACACCCCTACTGATTACTATTGCGCCGTATTTCTTTACTTATGTTTCAAAACGCGTTAATATCTCCAACATCGATACCCGTCTGTAAGAGACTCAGACAAACAGCTCTCAGTGTAAGCGATGCTAAAGTATCCGGGTTGTTTGTGCTTGAAGCTGAAGTTAGATATGCTGACGTGTTAATCGCTTCGCGCTATTTACCTTACGAGTATGCTAAACGTATTTCAATATTTGACTAGTTTAAATTAGTTTTCCCATGATTTAAGCTATCATGATAAGTTCTGAGGTTGACATTCAGACAGAACAATATTGACAACTTATAATATTAAATTACAACTATTCGTTGATTGGACACTGATTTTTGAAGTATACTTTACAGTTTTTTCTGCTCACAACTAGTTTAATGTTCAATAATTCATACGTCCGGACTAATCACCAGTGATACGTCAAATCGTTACAAAAATAATTACGTAAAAGTGTTCCACAGAAAAGTGGTGCATACCTATTCACCAATTTAATGCTGCGCCACTGGCCGAGCATACATCAGTGACGTCACGTAACACCTGTAATTACGGGACCACGTTATGCATAGTATTACGGACCACGTGACTCATAGTCTTTGACATTTAACAGCCCAAAAAACGTATTATACGCACAATTCTTTTATCAGGTATGTCCAAAATAACAGTGCAATCTCTGTTTTCGTCGTCAATGTGCTGGTTCCTCAAAACCCAAGCAGATTGTTTCGCGAAACTTGGTGGAACTTCGTCCTAGAAACTAGTATACAAGGTTCTGGCTCCTTTTATTTTGAGAAGGAAGTCCCACTGGTCTCCCGATAAATCACATTCACTTAAACCGGACCCCTTGCTTTCGACGTGGCACTCCGTAATTCAGATACAGAATCGCGGTAATTCAGGTAAAACAGTAATTAACAAAAAAAAAAACAACCTTTCAGTGTATAGTTTTATCTTGTAATACAACCGTCGGTCTTACTTTATGCGAACCATCTTTTTTTGTGTCTGGCGGCTCACAAACAAAGTCAAGATTAAAAACAACAAAAAGCGTAAACAGACGGACCCACCCCGTAATTTTTCTCGTCTCCTAATGTTCATTGTTTTCGTTTCCGTGACTCGTTCGAGGGAAAAACTCTCAACGCCTCCGGTCTGAGACTCAGCACGAGACTCGCGGACTGCGAGAAACAATGGCGCTTTTGTTCTCTGGCCAATTCCAATCGGGAATCGCCGCGAATCTCAGGAAAGGGGGGGAGGGGGGGGGGGCAGATGGATTCGGGGAGAAGGGGGATGCTGGCACACCTGGCTTCCCTCGGAGGGCTTTGTGAAGAGGCACCACGCGACGCTGTCCCACTATCACCCCGCTTCTAGTGCTCCTTCGTCTCCTTCTGACCGAGCGCTAATGCATCGAGGCCTCGAATGTTCCTCGGGTTCCTCGGTACTTCTTTTCAACTTGCAATGGACCGCAGCAAAAGTCACGGGCCACCCTAGCAAATCCAACGCCGCGAACTCATCCCGTCACTTCTGGCCCCCAGGCGTCGCTGCACACCTCTTTCTAAAATCCCGTGACACGCGCACGTCATTGTATCGGCTTCGACGGCTCGTAGCATTTCCCCGCGGTTCTTCGCCAGGTGAAGCGGAGTTTAGGATGAATCGAAAGGCCGGTATCACCTCATTGTTTGCACAATCTCTCGAGCGCAGCGGTTTCTGGGCGTCACGTTCCTCTCGATTGAAGTTCCGCGTCCCGTGCGTACCGGTGCCTACGCAGCAGAGGCTCGAACATTTAGGCCGAATCCCTTACAAGCTGTAGCAGCGCCTGGCCTCCGGCTGGTTGGTACATTAGCGAGGAATGAACGACGGAAAATACGGGAGAGCTGTGTAGAAGAAGTGAAGAGAAGAGATCAAATTAGTAATTTAACTTTATTTCAAACCACTAAGATGAAGGATCCGAGAATAAAAGCTGCAGTGTGCAGCTCGACTAGACCTCCGACCACTACTATGCTCAGTTATAGTCATGCAGGAAACACAGCATACACGCACACAAATAAGGAACGACTAAAAAGTACGTTTGAAATAAACGTTTCTACATAGTGACGCGAACTGAAAGTTCTTTGAAACGCTTTGCCCCATTTAGGAAGTGCAAGAACACCAACAAAACGTCAAGCGTAAAATGAAGCGTTTAAAACCATTCGCTGTCGTTCAGGTACGTTTTCCGTAACCAAAGGAAAGCGGCGTTATCCTTGGAGGCATGCTTTACAGCGATGCTGAGACGTTCATTTACTAATTACTAAGATGATATAAAAGGTACTGAGATTAATAATTTCGACTTCCCTTTGAGACATCTTAAAGCGTATTGAAGGCTTCAACAAAAGGGCTAATTAATATTTTAAGCTACCGTGGAAATCTTCAACGCGCAGCTTGGACCTAATTTGCGTGTTGTCGTCTTGGCAAGAATCCTTCGACAAATAAGGATCTCAACAGCGATGTAATTTTATGCCTTAGAGGTTTGCTTTTTTAATCCTTCGTGAAAGGATGTTCTTCTGAGAAAATTTTACTAAATCTTTAGAGCGCGTTTCTAATATTCAGATCGACGTATTCTAACCAACTTCGGAAAGAACATCTGGTCATAAAAACGGAGCAGCCACTTTTTATGATTGAACCGGTTTCTATTTTATGCGAACGATTTTAAACTATTTTATGAATTTTCCCACATTTTTACGTGACGACGGCGTAGCTGGAAAAATCTAAAGGTATAGAACCGAGCTCTCCATTTGAGAAAAAAACGCGATGTCTACGCAAACTTAACCCCAGCTATATACGGGAATTTCACGAAACACCTTTTCAACTTACGGTTACCCGCCTTCCGATATCTTGATTAACGGTGTCTGCCACTTTCTCCATTAGACTGCATGCAGACATAATAATATTAATAATAAAACAAATCATTATATTGTTTCAGCCGAAATTCAGGGTACCTTAAAAAAAGATGCTGTGACAGCTTGACGAAGCTCCTGTGCCCTTTAGAACAAGCGAGATCCGAACAGTGAAAATTAGGTAAAAAATAAATAAGAGATCGTACAGTAGTAAGATAAACACTCGGTAGGTCACATCGATTAAAGCACAAAAATGCAACATAAACAACCATTAAATACAACTTACAATAAGGTCAGTGCTTTAATACACTATCAGCTAACCTGCCTTAGTATACAAAAAGATAGGCAAAAACCATAAATATATGCACGGAGCTTCACCGGTGTTTTTTGCCTCAATATCCTATCCTTTCACACATGAGTGATTTAATTCAGATGTTAATTGGCTCTGAAATGTCTGATTTAAATACTGTTTGTGCGATGGTGTAACATGACAATTTTCTTTAGGACAATGTTTATATGAACAAAAGGCTTAGGTAACTAAATTGCATAAAACATTTGTCATTTGTAGAGACGCTTTTTAGGTGACAAGAAGTTTGTACTGATAAGCAAAATAAATGAGTCTTATATTAATCAAGAGAAAGAAGTTGAGATAGTTAATTGGTGTCTTTTTGATGCTGGGAAAGCACACAAGCGTGGCGATTGGCTTCATTTACTACACAAAGAAGTAAGTACCGCCGGAGAAGTGTTTGGGCCTCATACATTTATGCTTACTTCGCTATATACTTTTTTTCGAAGTTGTTCCGACAGAAACTACGGTTGCCATTTTGGCCTGCGGCATGTCGATTTCTCTATCACCGGCTAATCTTAATAAAAAACCGCTATGTAAAAAAACAAATCAAGTACTAGCCGAGGCTTTTTTTTTATAATCCCGACTGCCTTGGCTGGCGCAGTCTCTCACGCCGGGAAAGAGCTCGAGCGAGCTAAAAAAATTTTTATCGGCACGTAGAAACTCGAAGGGCGGAAGTGCATCAACATGACGCTCGTCAAGATGTCGAACAGGAAGTTCGTCAAGTGAACTGTCTTATAGATGGCAATGACGGACAAATCCTGATTCGAACCAGTCAAGAAACTAGACCTTCCAGTGATCACGTGTGTACCACAAAGTCCTTAACGTGCTCAGCAGAAAAAAAAGATAAAAAAGGAAAGAAAAAAATAACCTACACGGCGAAAAAGAAGTAGGAGCTTCTCGACTACACTGCAGTGCATTGTGGCGGAAGCCAGCGCAACGTAGACAAGGTTCGTCGTCGGGCGGTCGTTTCTGTCTTTCCCTCCTAATCCTGCATCCATTGTCCCATGTGGGAGAAATTTCGGGGCAAACAGGGGCCCGAGAAAGCAGTAACAACGAAACGAAAAAGAACTCAAGTGCAGCGCAGACGTAGCCGGCCAGCGGGAATGTTAGTGGCTGCCGCTACCACCTGCTTTTGACACGAGTCTTTTGTGTGGACCGCCAAAAAGGGGCGCCCCAAAATATTGCCGCTCTTTCCCCGGAGTCGCCCTCCGCGGCTTCTCCTGCGTTCCGGTGGCACAAAAGTGCCTCTCCAGCCGAGCGAGATAGTTAAACCCGACAGGTCGCATACTTGGGACCGCTGACGCTGGTTGCTCTTAAGAATGGAGCGGCCATTAAAAGCAGCCCGCGACCAGTTTAAAAAGACCGCTTCGTTCAAGAAACGCCCCCTCCCCCCTTTCCTGAACTTGCTGTCTTTTTGTTGTTATTGTTTTTTCTTATTGAGAAACGAGGAACTATATCTGAGAGGCAGTGGCAGAGAAATTACGTGCGCTCGAGTGACCGGGAACGCATCGAATGCATGCGGCGCATCTCAGCTTAGAGTTCAAAATTTTGACTTGAATAGGGAGGACTAGATCACGAGGGATAAAACCCCACATGGTAGCAGCTTCATTCATCCGCTGTTTTGGTGGCATCAGTCAGAAGAATAATAGCCTGATCTCTAGTGGGTTTCCTTTGTGCCACAGAGACATGTGTTGCTAGACGTTCACAACATTTACATGTCTCCATAGGCTTTTTTTCGTAGTTATTGGATATTGAAGGTTGACATAGTTTAATGTATTCAATCGTTTTGCCCTCATTTTGTTGCAATATTTTATCGATGGTGTGTTCAGTCTATATCGTTCTATGTAGCAAGGACCATACATAAATGAGATGAATCACTGTGTAGTCATGAGTCTGCGTTAACGACATTTAAATGAATTCATATTTAAAGTGCCAGACCTGTAGCCTACGTTCTTTTGTAGGAGGCTTAATATATTCGGGACTGCGTACCTTACCAACACCTTGTCTCGTTGTTTGAGTAATCTTAAGTAAGTGTCCCTTCTATTTGTCTTTATCAGAATCGCTCTTAAGGGGGCACTGACACGCCAAAGGTCGTATTTTTTTTTGTCTAAAACAATGTCATAGACATGCAAAAAAAAAAAAAAGAACGCATCGCGTAAACAAAATTTCCTACGTGCGCGCGCGCCTTTTTATTTTTGGCGTTTTCGCTCCCTGTTTTCGCCTCCTCGCTTCTTTTGATTCGTGACGTCAAGAATCATGAAATTCAGAAGCTTTGTAGGCGACATCTCTTTAACATTTAATAATTGGAATCGTAAAACATGTATTGTAACGCAATTGCGAACTGCGCTACGGCCCTTCTTTTTGAAATACCGAAAATCGGAGTCCACTGCGATGTCGTCTTCTGAATTTTTATCCTTCCTCGGAAAACATGGCAGCGCTCGACGCATGTAGCAGACGGTGATCGGTGAATTGGGGAATCGGACAAAGTGGTCTTATTTAGGTACCAGACGACCTCTCAAACTTTGAAAAGGAAATCGTCAAACGGTCAAAACAACTTGCTTTGGTGTCTGTGTATCGTAGTTTCGGTTGTGACAACGCCGGGGCACCGTCGTCTGCTCGAAGCGATAGGCAGCACGGCACCAACGCAGGAAACCGGTTTCCTGGTACGATGGTTCCCGCTACGCCGACACCCTGGCGCCCTTCTCCCGCTCTCACCTCCTCGCTTTCGAAGCGGAGGTGCGAAAGAAACTGCTCTCAGAAGCCCTCAAATGTTGACGACACTCCACTGGCGCGGATCGCGCGGGAACTTCAAATTCGGCATTTGTAAATTGTTTTTTTTTTTTACTTCACAAATACTAAATTCCCAAGTTTCAAATTTCGAGGGTAATGTCGAGGCCTCGTTTTCAATCCTAACCTAACCTAACCTAACCTAACCTAACCTAACCTAACCTAACCTAACCTAACCTAAGAACAGTCTGTACCACACATTTTAGATTATAAATATTGCTCCGAACATATTCCTTAGGTTGCTTTTGTAAATCTGGGTTTCAACGTTTTTTTTTTAATCAGCTGCAATTAGATTTTGCATGGCGAAAAATAGAAACCTATGTAGGAAGTTAACTACAGGGTGTTACAAAAGTAAATTTAAAGGATATTTTCACCGCAAAATTAAACTAGGCATCGCCGAACGCTCATTCTCTGCCCAAAGGTAGCGCTAGAGGTCACAACCAGATGCCAAGGTTTCAGCCCTATTCCATACCTTATTCAAAAGTTATCAGTGATTGTCTGAAACTTTCAATGAAAAAATGGAGCCCAGTTTTACCCGTTTTCGGTTTCTGGTGCCATAGAGCCCCATGTATTTGAAAACTCCGTCGGCTTCCACTTTCTTATAGAACGTTTCAGAAAATCACTTATAACTTTTGAATAAGGTATCGGATCGGGCTGAAACTTGCGCATCTGGTTGTGACCTCTAGCGCTATCTTTGGGCGGAGAATGAGCGTTCGGCGACGCCTAGTTGATTTTTGCGGTGAAAAAAAAACCTGTAAATTTTCTTTTGTTACACCCTGTACTTGTTTCGTCATATTTTCTTCACTAAAAGTATTTACGCTTCTAAAAATAAAAAAAAAATTATACAAGCTTATATTGGTCAACATGATGTATACCTCCACTAGAGTTTCCTAATCTTAAAGACCGCAATCTGGCTTTGTGTATTCTCTGTTCAAAGGATTAGGTTTATGTGGGGACTGCAAAAGACGATCCTCATCTCTGTCACCAGAGCACGAGTTCGGACATGGGAGCTCTTGAATTCCGTTCTTCGGCGAGCTGGAAACCTGGCCGCTGCTCATGCCCCTCAAACCTGATTATTTATTAAACCTGGTTTACTACACTGGCCACGAAGGTGAAGACCACAGCGGACTCAACGGGAGAACGGCAGAGCAGCAGCGAGCATGGTGGAGAACTAGACTAAAGCCTCCTCTATACTGAGAAAGCCTGGCAGATAGATCGCCACGAGACGCGGCCGCTGAAAATGAAGAGTTAGAGCGGCACACAACGGATGAGAGAAGGGACACGCTGCGGCGAGACGCCGAAACACACTTGTCCCGAGCGATGCAATGTCCGCTCGTGCTCCTCGCGTTCCTCAGACTACTGCTTCCTTCCTCGTCGGGTTTAAACACCATGTTTGGTGTCCTCGCCGCTGCAAAAGCTGTGCGTTGACTACAGGCTCACCAAGAAATGCTGTGTGCTTCCAGAGCCTCACGCTCCAAATCTGCGATCGGACACTGTATGGCTCCGTCATCAAACTGCAAGGGTTTGTGAGTATAGAGGAGTCTATGACCATACCCACCGTTTCCATGGTTCCGTAATATTTGACGCCAAAAAGGAGAACTATCAGATAAGGTTTCAAGCTTGTCTCGACTTCGCTGAGGTCACTGCTGACGCGGAGAAGGGAAACTTATTGATTGCTTCAATTGGTCCCGAAACATTCAAGCTGATCTACTTCCTAATCCGGCATCGAAGCTTTCTGGAAACACCGTCTCAGGAGCTGCTCAAGAAGTTCGAAGGACATTTCGCTCCTAAGAAGTTCAAGCAAATTGAACGGGCGAAGTAGTTTTCGGCTTGTCAGGAAGAAAATGAGACAATCAAAGACTTCATAATGCGGCATAGATCAATCCTCATTAACTGCGACTATGAATCTGAAGCCGACGCCAGAAGTTCATCCCTTTTGACGGCATTCATCGTGAGTCTCCGTGACACGCATGACAAGGCAAGCCTGGTGCTAGAGAAGGACCTCACTTTGGATGCCGCACTTCGTTTGGCCGAGTCAACCCTCACAGCCGAACCAGAGTCCCGACGCCTAGAACAGGGATACCACGCTGCAGTTCTCGTTGAAAAGGTGAAGCCGTCCACTTCTGCACTTGTCAAGTGTTTTAGATGCGGCAAAACCAACCACTCGGAGAGTTCTTGCCGCTTCCAAACTGAATCGTGCAATGCGTGTGGAAAACGAGGCCACATTGCAAAGGTATGCCAATTAGCGGAGCGCCGCAAAACAGCTGGCAAGAGCAAGGAAAAGGTGAAAGCAATCACCAACGTATTCGTCACTCCATTATCAGATGGCGAATTGGTCTGTTGCCTTATTCAAGTAGCACCCATAAGGTGGCAGTTCGACACAGGATCAAAGCTGACAGTCCTAGACAATGACATGGGGCGGAAGATAGGAGAACCCTGCTTGCAGAAATCCAACTACAACCTCTTGTGCTTCAATTAGAAGAAACTCACGGTTCAGTGCCAGTGCTTGCTTCAGGTGACGCTTGGAAAACGCTCCGAACAGCAAGAAACATTAGTGACTGACACGAGACAGACCAACCTGCGAGGAAGGACGTGGATCAAAAGGCTGAAGATTGACCTAAACAGATTGTTTATTGAATCTGTGGAACTGGAAGGCGAATCCTCGCTTCAGACAATGTTGGCAACATTTCAGATCTTGTTCTCCGGCGACTTGGGTTGTTGCACTAAACTCGAAGTCCAACTTCCGTTAAAGACTGACACGAAACCGAAGTTCTTCAAGCCCCGCCCAATACCGTTTGCTACGCGAGAAACACTAGAGAAATACTCGCAAGTCAAGAACAACGTTCTCACACCCGTGGACTTCTTCCAGTGGCCCACTTCGACTGTGGTCGTTGCAAAGTCGAATGGATCGGTTCGAGTCTGTGGAGACTTCAGTGTCGGCGTAAACCCAAAGCTCGACAAGACCCACTACTTACTGCCACGTCTAGAAGAACATTTCACTAAACTAAATGAGTGCATCGAATTCATGAAGCTTAACTTGTCAGAAGCGTATTTTCAGCTGGAACTCAATGAAGAGGCAAGAATGGCTCTCATGATCAAAACGCACAAAGATCTATTCCAATTCAACCGGATGCCCTTTGGAGTCGCCTCCGCCCCAGCAGTGTTCGAGGGCACGATAGACCAGGTAACTGCAGGGCTCGAAGGTGTTGCCTCTTACCTCGATGACATCATCGTCACTGGAAGAGATACTCCTGAACACCTCCGAAATCATCAACAAGTGCTCCAGCGGCTACAGAAATACGGCTTCACGCTCAAGACGGAAAATGCGTCTTTCTTCAAGAAAAGGTCGAGTGCCTCGGGCAAGTCGTTTCCGAAGACGGCTTCACGCCTTCCACGAAAAGGTCTCGGCTATCCTAAATATACCAGAGCCCAAGAACATCAGCCAGCTAAGATTTCTTCTTGGCATGGTGAAGCATTACAGCAAGTTCCTTCCCAACCTTGTTGCAAAATGTGCGCCGCTTATCAAGGTATTGAGAAAAGACGCCGCCTGGCAATGGAGCTCTAAGTGCGTAGATGTGTTTGAAAACACCAAACAACTGACGGCTACGGAGGTCATCGCCCACTTCAACCCAGGTATTCCAATTTACCTCGCGGCGGATGCGTGGGCGCGGTGATATACCACAAGCTCAATGGCAAGGAAGGTCTTTTAGCACGTGCTTCTAAGGCACTTAATTCATCAGGTGTGCTTATGCGCAAATAAAGAAGGAAGCACTTGCCATCATGTTTCGTGTCCGCATGTTTCACCAGTACCTTTGGGGAAAAATTTGTGCTCTGTACTGACCACAAACCTCTGACAACCATTTTTGGCCTCATGAATGGCATCTCCGTGACATTGGCGAACCAGTTTTTGGCGCTCATGCTCATGAGCTACAGCTACATCATTGAGTACGGGCCAACGGCAAAGTTCGGAAGCGCTGCTGGACTTTCGCGTTTCGCACAAGGTCCCGACGAGGACTTCAACCAAGAAATGGCAAGCGGAGTTTTCAACATCTCCTCTGACACAACATGTATTTGCGCTTCACACCCAGAGTTTGTCTAAGTTACCAGTGAAGGCAAAAGACATCGCTACGGAAACTGCGTCATATCCTGTCCTTTCACGAGTACAACGGTGCATCCGTCAGGGCTGCCCAGAAAAGGTGACGAACTCTGACCTCCCGTGCACCGTTCCGTAGACAGAGATCGGAATTAACCACCCTCAACGGTTGCATCGGAATCCGCAAACCGTAGTTGCACGCACGTTCCAGCACCAAGTAATGAATATCCTCCATGAAGGACACGTGGGACAAACAAAAATGAAGATGTGTGTACGTCTGATGGCAACACATCGGCAGATAGATCGAGCGCACGAAGCAAAAATCCGAGCCCTGCAGCTGTGTTTGCGATAACAAACGACACGTTCCTCTTCACCACTGGGAAGCTCCGGAACTACCGTGGCAGAGACTTCATGCTGACTTTGCAAAACTAGGTCAGCAGAGTTATCTCATTGTTCTAGATCCGTTCAGCAAATAGACCGAGGTTATGCCGATGAAATTCATAACAGCGGCAGATACCATGAATGCTTTGTAGGAGATTTTCTCTCGTCAAGGCGCGCCACAACAACCTATCACCGATAATAGGCGACAGTCCATCAGCTCGGAATTTAAAAACAAATTGTGGACAGTGACGCAATTACTCCTCTCTTTACCCAGCCGTATCATCCCAATTCCAACGGACAAGCAGAGGAGTTTGTGAAGACATTGAAGTCTCCTCTTCTACGTTCCTCCGGCAGAGAGGAAGGCAGCCATGCAAAACTTCCTGCTTAAGTACCGGATTACCCCCCACACCTCAACGGGAAATCTCCCGTGTGAACTGCTGACAAGCAGGTCCTACTGGACGGTTCTCGACTTATTGAAGCCTTCCAAAGCAACGACTCATGCCAAAGCGGCAAGGAAATACGAGGGAACCGCTACCTTCACAATCTAGTAGAAAGTGTAGGTAAAATCCTCTCCACAAACAACCCTGGATAAAAAACGCGGTCACCAAAAGAATTGTCAACGTCATCAACGAAGTTTAAGATGAAGATCACAAAACCCGTCGGGTCCATGCAAATCATATGAAACCAAGGTTGACATATGATGATCCCCACACTTTAACCTTCCCAATGGATGTGCCAGGGCCTTCTCTGGTTTACACCCGGCATGAGGACAGTGACACGCAAGTTCCTTTGGGTCTCCACTGGAGCCAGACTCCAGTAGGAGATATCCTACCCGCAGCCGCCTCAAGCCGGACCGTTACAAGCCTTCCTAAGAGGGAAGAAAATGTGGTGACTGCAAAAGACGATCCTCGTCTATGTCAGTAGCGCACGAGCACGGACACGGGAGCTCAATAATTCCGTTCTTCGGCGAGCTGGAAACCTGGCAGCTGGTCATTCCTCTCCGACCTTTTGTATTGGAATAAACCCCCAGTAGGTCCCCCAACTCGGGTCTACTACAGTTTACAGAAGATATTTGTCTTGGAGGGATATTTTTTTCAAATCCAAGGACGCTGATATTGAAACCTGAGGATAGAAGTGCGATGAAATGACGATAGCTCGAGTGACCGAGTGCAAATCGAGTGAATACGGCGCGCTGAGCTTACAGTTTGAAATGTTCACTTGCACAGGGAAGGCTAAATTATAAGGAACAGAAATCCCCCTTGGTAACAGCTTCATTAATGAGATGCTCGGGACAGTAAAGGTAAACAAATCAGTAATTTTTTAACAACGAACATGTTGCGACGATTGCAATAACGTGTCAAAGGTTGTTTCTTGATGTGCCACTCTGATTTTGGGAGGAACCTACAGCAAAAAATGTATACAAAAAAAAAAGTCTCTAGGGGCATGATTGAATAAATACCAGAAAGCTCCCCCACATAGTTTCTCGCAGTGTGGTATTCGCTCGAGGAAGCATTTGTTGCTTCAGACGTTTGTCTTCCGATTGGAGAGCGGCGGCGGATGCCTAAGGTGACATTCCGTCGAAGTCTTCCCATCGGCTCACGTTGCTTGCATTCTAGGTCAATGAATCACGGCAGCCCGTTCCGCCTATTCTGGCCAATCCTAGGCAGGAGCAAATACATCGGAAACAATAAGGGTATCTTGTTGAACGAGCCTCGTACAAAGGATGTGCTTAAATCAAGCTTCAATTTCGGAAAACCGCTTTTCACATAGCGAAGTTAATACTCGTGCTGTTGTGAAGCACTATTGGCAAGAAGATCGAATTATAGGGGGAGCTCTGACCCGGTTGTTGTCCCCAAACCTCGGTGTTTACCTAACACAAGGCCTGTGGACATGCTCACAGGCGTTGTGGGCATGTTCATGTCATAATATAGAAAAAACTAACAATAAACGAGCGACGTTTATTGTTAGTGCCGGATCTCTCGCGAAAGCAGTCGTCAGAAAAGGTGAGCTTGATCCTCTTTGGCTTTTGTGCTGAGCTGGGCATATGCTCTGTGCGTGCTGGGTTGTTCATGCAGGCCGGAGGGGTAACAAAAGAGCCCCTCCTACCCCTCAGACGAATGGTGAACACGAACTCCAGCCGAACGCTGACACGGCGTTCAATTAAGTAAGCCGAGCGCTAAGTCATTTTTATTTGTTGTCCCCATCCGTGTAGCTCTAAAGTTAGCCGCTTGGGACGCCACGGTCTGATCTCCTCCACAATACTTAGACACAGATTGAGGACGGTAGGAAGTGTCTTCACAACGATAATTTTAAATACTGATACATATACTACTAATTCTAATACTTATAGTAATACATATGCTAATACTATTGAAGCTGGCAAATTAAAGGGTCATGAAATGATTCTCCCACTTTTGCATCGTCAGCTTTCCTCCTCAACTCAAACGCAAAATGAGAAATCCCTTGGTTGAGACATAGCATTCATTGCCCGGTAACTGAAAGTTCTCCCAGCCATTTGGGGTCTCCATGATAAGCCGTCAATTTTTCTTGCATCTGGTGCAATCGTCTTTGAATGCCAAGCTACCATTCTTACCGACCGGGCAATCTGAGTAATGTTTGCTTTTATCAGTGGAAAATTATAGTAGTGTCAGGTTTTTTACTTTGACGGTGTTGGTTTCGGAATGCGATAACTCCCAAGCTTTCACCGCGCTGTGTATCCCTCGAAAGTGATCATAAGTGCCGTCGCGGCATTCAGTGACCCACGGACGCGAATACAAGTATTCGACGACGGATTGATCGTCGACGAGCTCGTTCGTCCGTGTGACCCGACGCTTGTGTCCAATGCGTGAGCTGGGGCCGGCTGACGTGCTTCGGGTACCGAGGACGTATCGCAGTGAAAAGGCGGAGAGCCTTCGAAAGAACGGAGGTACTAAATAGTCCGCCACACCTTCAAATCTTCCTTCCGAAAGACAAGCTTTTGAGTGCCTTCTTTCTTTTCAGACTTCCTCAACTAAGGCGGGACGTGATAAGTCCCGGCCATTTTATTATCGGTCTGCTGTCAATGAGATTGCGTAACTATCCAATGCGGAGCGCAAATTTGTCTACACAGCGGTTGCAGTGACGTCAGAACACCGAATTCTGATTGGCCATCATTGGAAGAATAGTGGCTCGATATCAATGCTACCCACTTTTAGGTCTAGCCACTATCCTTCCAGTTGAAGCCAATCAGATATCGGCCCCCTGCGCAAAAAGCAACCCCTGCGCAAAAAGCGGACGAACTTGCGCTCCGCATAAAAAGGTCAATAAACGAGTCGCGAAGTGAGAATACGAAAATTCCTGCGTTCCGTAATTTGTGTGTGGCTTACCCTTAGCTAGTCAACCGTTTAATTCTGGTACAGTTTGCTATTGTTTACGTCTTCAAAGGAAGCATCAAGGGTAATTAAAAATGTGAAATCGGTTCACAGTACCCCAGTTATGCCTTCAACCATTTAGACTTAGTATTTTTCGTTTATTTTTTAGCGTTTCATATTCCGCAACTCTCTAACAGTGGCCCTAGTGCAACAACATTTACGTTGAAAGTTATTGATAAAGTCAAGTTTACTGAAGCAAATTTAGCTTAGGCTACAATACATCCCTCCAGAAACCACACTCGGGCAACATGATCCGCACAGTGCCCATTCAATCGGTCATTGCTTTCGCCTCATGTGTACTTCACGTGGATCCCGATCTGCGCTAATTTTATGCTCATATCGATTGACTCACTGTTAAAATTAAGGTTGTGGTTTTCTCAGAAAATACGGTTTACTGGTGCCATGAAATGCTGACACTACTCTAGCACACGTGCAGCTTCCACCGATACGAAAAACCCACTAAAAGCGCGTGGGCAAGATGTCAGCTACTGGGGAGGTGCTTGCGCTTTGAATGATTCCATGTCGCCCCGATGGAAGGGAATGCGCTCCCTTGGTCGGCACCTATTCATTTTAACTGCTTTATAAAGTTTTGCTTTTCATCAAATCAATATTAAACAGTTCACAACGCGCGCCACTCCCCCGTCACCTGCCACCATTTTGGTCACTTGAACCTGAGTGGGTATTTCATATTGATGAGTACTGTACTGAGGTAGACTACTGTGATAGCAGGCATAAATATTGTGGCTGGGTCCTAGGAATACCCTGTGGTGCGTAAAGGCCACCCATCAAAGCACTGAGTTAGGAGTTCCGAAGCTAGGTAGCACTAGCGAGCCAGAGGAACGCCCAAATTTCGCGAGCTTTGCAATCCCAGGGACCTAAAACCGACCTAATGCGGGTTTGCTCTAAATCGGTAGTCAATTCCAATATACTATGTTCAAGCATTTGAACGGCTTTTCTCTGGATTGCCCCATAGTGGCCACCAAACATGAGCCAAAGATACCACGTACAAAAAAAAAAAAAAACATTAGTGGAGACTAAATATGTCATTCATATTAAAAATAGCGCAAAAAACGACGGGACAAAAAGGTGAAGAAGCACACAGGACAAGCGCTAACTGGCAAACCACAGTTTATTGAACGCTTCCAACTATGCTATTGCAGCGCACGCTGGTATTTTTATCTCAACCGGGAGTACCGCTAGATCAGGAGATAAAGCCCGCCCACCTCCTGTTCAAAAAGTCGGCAAAACCACAACATCACCCCGCCGCACAACCCGAACGAAGAAAGGAAAGCGCGCAGTGTTAATAATTACAAGCTAGATAGTGCTAACAAAGCTGTACTTTTTGGGTTCCATATACACCGATGCGACGCTAATTCAAACGTCTCTATCGCAAGCATGTATTTTTTCAGCCTCCAGCAACTCTCTTTCTAACCTTCCTTTGTTGCGTCCCTCCACCAGCGCATCGTGCAGCAAGGGGGAACAAACACAACTTTTACAACGCCCCGGCAAGTGAGAACCGTAATTATTGCCAAACGAAGCCGCATGCTTTCGAAGTCCATCGTTTAAGCAACGTCCCGTCTGGCTTATGTAAACACGACCGCAAGTCAAAGGAATCCCGTAAACCACCTCAGTGGCTATTTTTAATATGAATGTAAATTACCAACTTGCCCAGCAGAACAAGCTTTTGCAATACATTCCCAAAGATGTAACTTGTTTGGCGATTTAGGCCCAAAGTTGTCGCGTAAAAACAGAACAACTAGAAGCGAATCCAAGCACTACCACTTGTTTGGCGGCATGTTTGAAAACAGCGAATCATAGCGTTGGCACGTGTTTGGTGAATAAAGGTTGAAATACCCTGACGCCAGCCAAAGAGGGTTAACTTTTGTTCTACATTGTCTTCGTCGGGCATTTTAAGGCCCTACATTCTCAGGCAAAACTCAAGTTTTGGACCAAAGAACTGTGATACCCGAGAGGTTATTGACGAGGCACTGGAGGTACACTGTCTGCGCTTGCTGCGTTGTGACGCTCCTTGGCGTGCTGTGTTCGAACGCGGGCTGCTCGATATCCGGGAATAGCTCGGGGTTGACTAGCTCGGGCGCCGACACTATGGATGCCTCGGGAGATGCCGACCGGCTCCGGCGAGCCCGGGCCAACCCGTGAGAAATAGCCAAAGGGGTCGGCGGCCTGGACTCGGCTGGCTGCGGCCCCCTATACCGGGATGACACTGCAATTGAAGGAAACGAAGAAGAATACGTTGAGACTCTTTCCACCTTTTCGTTAAGTTCAGATACAAAAAGTTAGAATACATGGAGCTAGAAGTAAGTACGAAAATATATAGTTCAGGAATTGCGTGAATCTAAAAAAGACAAAGGCCCAAGGAACCCTGGGAGAGCAAGTAGTCGAAAAATATAAGTCTTATATATTTCTTTATTTTGGTGCCCCAAAATAACCACAGCGGTCTTATGTCTAGTGCACTACATAATTACCAAAAAAAAGTTATCATAACATAATCACAAAAAAAGTTATCAGCAAATTATAAGGTTATTCAATAGATCCTTTGCAAAACGTACAGCGCCACGACGGCAGGAAATTTTGGGAACCCTCGGTACAGATCACGCGCTTTCTCGTTGCGCCTCCGCGACTGCGCGCGCGCCCCGTCAGCTACCGCCAGCAGCCGTTGCAGGCTTGCAGCCATCCGCCACTCCGACCATACGTCGTTGGCGACGTACCGTATGACAGGTGAACTTATTTCAATACGATATTCGTCGTAACTTACCTTCACGTATTGAAGTGTCACCGATTCCATTTAGTTTGCAGCACAACCGTGGCAGATTTCGACCAGGTTCAACAAAGTGTTGGTGTAGCCAACACTTCCTAGTAGACAAGGCCGTAGCGCTCTTCTCGTGACGTCGCGAAGCAAGGCCATCGGGGGCGCGCGTCGAAGCGAAGGCAACGCGCGTGGATCGACCGTCGTATCGCTCTTTTAGTCACATACGCGTGTCTTATTAGCTAAAATGAAAGCTGCACATAGCAACGGGTCTCGAAAACATTTTATTACACGGGGAAAATATTACACCGCTAAATAATCGGTATGAAATGGTACGAGGTAGGCGTAAAAGAGAAAACATTGAGTCACGCAATTATTGCTGTAGGAATACATATTTTACACAGAAATACTTCGACAAAATGGCGAGACACGCAGTGATTGGACACAGCAAAACAGATCACAGTTAAAAATCAGGTAGACGTAGTCAACGCGGACACGGCTAGACAAATGTCACTTACGATCATGTAAGCGATGTTATTGCGTGCAGTCACTGAATTCTTGCATCATACTCCGGCCAGATGGCAAAAGTAATGTAATTTCGATCGAATTACATTATGGGATCGACAAATCAGCTTGCGACGATTGTATAATCACTCAACACCGCGAGATGATTAAGTACCATATCATTTAATGAAAAAATATTAACTTTTCCGTGTGGCAGGGGTACTAAACATTCTAATTATAGTCAACTAATTTACTTCTCCCTATGGGCTCGAGCTGCCTAGAACAAATATCTTATTTTGTATACAATATTACTATTGCCTTAATACAGTTAAGATTCTAGTATAAAAGCGGTAAAGGCAATAACATAACATTAGTATAAATAAACACATAAGCACAAACAACGCACTTTTTATAATCACACAAACTTGTTATTCACCTTCCAGTGAAAACTAGAATATTACCACACAGATTTACAAATGTCGACGCAACCGCGCACGGATAACGATCGAACAAGATGCTATTCTATCACGAAAAACAAAAACAAAACAACCCGACTGCAGCACTTTACTCGCGTCCCACATGACCAAGAAAGCCCGTAGATAAGTTGTTTCTCACCTGTCGATCGTATCCATACGTCCCACAATATCCGTGATGAAAACATTAGAACACGAACTTTAGGTCCCTCTGTCGAGAGGTCTATCGATAATCGACCAGTGTCATCGTTGACTAGTTGCCACACGTCACTCAAACCGTAGCAGGACTTGTTCCGCGAATCCACGTAAATGCCGTAGTATCAAGCGAGCACAAAAAAAAACTACCCGAGCCTGCGCTGACGTCGAAAAAACAACGGGTAGGAGTATCAAAAGAACCACACACACACGCACACGAGAGCAGCGGCCGCAGTGTGGGAGGCTTAACGTTGTCGACCCATCTCTTGCTCGCGTGCGCTCCCTGCGACGATTACTGGATTTGTTTCGATTCCCTTCTCTTCTGAAAGTCTCAGCGTTCCTTTTTAGACAGTCAGCAGCTCACACACAACGTAAATTCACCAGAATCGGAGCCCGTACGAGGGAAGAAAACGTCCCAGCGGACCGGTTCATTCGAAAAGTATGATGATCTGCGGGATTGCACGTAGTCCTGCGGTTACGGGTATAATCATAAATATAAACAATTGGTACTTTCAACCTTGGTAGCGCGTTGTATTTTATGTTTATATTATATATAAAATAAATTGTACAATACTGCGCTTTTAAAACATATATTAATGTCGGATAAACGCTCACGAACCCCTCGCGCCGCTCGACAAGAAACTTTTTTTCACGTCGATGCCCAGAAATTTTTCTCACGTAGTTGCGCGATGGACTTCCTTCTCCGACATTGTGACGTAACGACTCGGAGCGCTGTGGCCTTCTCTTCTAGGGGGTGTTGGTGTAGCGGACGACAGAGCCGGTACAAAGGAGAGGGATGAGAAAGGGGCAGCCGTTGGCTCGTCGCTCGCCCGACTCGGCTGCACAAAAGTTGTTGCCGTGGTAACCTGCACCTGCTCGCGTACGCCACGTGGTCACGTGGTAGCGGGAGGAGGGGCGTTCCGAGGATTCCCATTATTCGTCGCGCGGCGCGCGCGCGGGCTTGTGGGATTTTCGCAAAGGGTCTATTGATGGTGGTAGAATGAAACTGATATACAAAAATCGAAGTGAGGAAGATCGATGCCACTATATAATGTCTGAATCCGAGTAATAGGTGAGGTACAACATGGCGAACGAACGTCAGGGCATACAGGATATCTGGTATGACGGATGTAAATATAAAACTTTACTTTGATAAGCAATGGCGGCGAGTCAGAGACGCCATTTTCAACCCTATGTAAAAATACAAAATCATGAATAGTTGTTCTGCCAGACAAACGTGTCAGCGAAAATAATTTTAGTATAAATTCATAATCATAATACAGGCGCCTGTCCAAATATCTATCATAATCAATACGAATTGGTCTTTTCGGAACATGTTCGATGGTCCTGACTTGTGCTCTAGACATAAAGTTTCATATTATTGAAGCAAATTCCAATCGAAAACCAGTAAAGATTTTGAAGAGATGCAACAAGCAATGAGGAAAATAATCCCTGGAGAAAGAGAACAAGAGGGACAAAAGACAAACATGAATCTCCAACCACAGCTAGGTGACTCGCTTACACTTTTGCATTTAATTGCATTACAACCAAAGCAATGAGGATTTCTAAAACTCTGCGTCAGGCGTGATAACCTTTCAAAGATTCTCATTGAATTTTCTACCAGGTTAGATCGATTGGCGGCAACTAGAGTAACATTCGCTGAAATAGTCGGCGAAAATATTAAAAACCCCATGAGGTGGTGAATGATAATTATAGTTCGCTACACCTTCCCGCAAACAAATACTCCGACTTGCTTCACGGGAGTGGTGTTATAGAAACTTCCAGAACATTTTGGGTCGATGCTTCAAGCTATTTTCTACACAATCAAGATTACATCGTATATCCCGTTGAACAATTGTTTTGCCGCGGCACGATATATGGTAAATTTGGTGTACTAAAGAGTAATCCCAATATTCTTGAATAGCCTGTGAAAATTTTCCTTTTTGCAAAGGTATACTTTGAGTTCTTTTTGAAAACCACTGAGGATATCTGAATGGTTTGTTTGGCAGTTTTGGCATAAAGATATCGATAGACTTTTTTTAACAACTGATGTAAGCACCTCGCTAACACGATCAACATCCGATATAGCTAGTACATTGCCCCCTAAAGGTTGTCGATAAATTTATATTCATTTAAATAATGCCTTTAGGAAAGCAATAAATAGATTTCCTACATGATACTCGCGTCTTAAAGGGACGATAAAACTCTACAATAAAAGGAAATCAAACGAACAATTATTGACATCTCCACGAATTTCGGACTCTATTTCGCTTTTAGAGTTTCCTCTAGGTTTTTCTAACACTTGGAAGTTATATTATGTTATTTTTTTTATTAGAATCTTCGATTATCGTTCGGCCGAAACTCAATAAAGTATTCAATATACACTTTTTTGTCGATTAATGTACATATATAAAAAATGCACCTTAAAAAAGATGCTGACAGATATTACTTTAGAATAACTGCTTTTAGACATCACAAACCTGAAAAGAAAACAGTAATATAAATCTCATAATTTCTGCAGGAACATTTTTTGAAAAAAAAATCCCTCTCTATAGTTTCAGAGTTCCAGTTTAATGCAACTCAATCTTGCTTAAACTACGAATCGTTAATATTGGTTCACAAGGTGACAATTGCAGTTCATTACGACCGCTGACAAATTATACTTCTAAATTCAACAGGAGCGATGCGTGAGCACTTGATTCAAATTCGGTGAAATCCATGCCTCGACAAGGATTCAGGTAGTGACCCGAGCCCTACACCTGTACAGACGGAATAGCCGAACACCAACAATTTCGCGAAAACTGCACGTCGCCTGTGATTTGCCAACCCTTGCACGTGGCTCGTACAATAAACATTGGCGGCACACAGGCAATACGTGATCACGTGGCAGTTTTTTTTGTCTGCTACTTAATGGGTGAATGCTGTTCTTTTGTTTCTGAAACTTCTATTGTGTGGGAAGGGGGAAATGCTCTTGTCTCGTTGGCCGCAAACGTCAATTTTTGATTCTATATTCTTTGATATTCTAAGCCGAGCTGTGTGGAGCACATTCCCGTGCAGCTCATTAGCGCTCCTTGGCCAACGATATTTCGACAAACGCTGATACGAACGCCGGAAAATTAATCATGAAGCTTGATACATGAACATAACAGGGAGCACTTCGCGTTTGTTAGGCTCGAAGTGACATATATAGATATGGGGTATTTACTGAAAGGACACAACTAGATGCTTGAAAGATGTTGAGTCATCAAAATGTAGGTTTTAGAATTGTTTGGCAAATAACGAGTATGACATCTGTTATCATCCGAGAAGGCACGGAAACGCCGAACATGTACTGCTTATTGCGTTAGAGGATTCGGCTTCAATCGATGAAAATCAGTAGGTCGAAATAATGAAAGAAACCGGGCTACACAACTGTGGCTGCGGTAACGGAGGCCTAGAAATGTTTTGACGCGTTGGTTTTGCTAAGTTTCAAATCTTACCGGAGTAACTTGTCTCCTACGTCAGCGGGTAAAATACCACGTGATATAGCGACTAAACGACCCGAGAATGGATTTTGGAACGGCCGGGATTATCGCCTGGATGCTACGCGGATTGACTTTGTCTTGGGCTGCGGCAAATAGAAAACATAGCAGCGATGGCGGAAAAAAGCAGACGACCTGATTTGATTATGGAGCAAACACTCGAACAGACAATAATAATGACCGCTGTGAAGTTTTTTTCGACAGTAACTACGTGGTGTTTTCCGAGGTGGCCACACCAGCTCTTTTGCTTACCCTTTTTTGGGGCTTTATATTGAAACCAAAATCACTTATTCCTTTCAGTTAGACATCCAACATTTTTTTTTATTAATCATCGCAATAGCTGTAAGTTTATTTCAGGTGCCCTAAACGCACATGTTCCACGCATCGTAATTAGCACCGATTACGCTTTGCGTAAATTGCGTCCACTTGGTCTAGCGGCACTGCCCAGGGGGCTCTTTCAGCAGTGATATGCACCTTGCGTACCCTTTTACCGAGATAGAATTAAAAAAATCATAGAGAGAAGTTTCAAACAGCTATTTTTCTTGGGGAATAAGTTAGGGTGGGGTTGTTGACTGGTCATTTACATAAAATCGTCGAAGCTTTCACTGAGTTACAAGAGCTTTTTTCTCACACCCTGATAAAAAAAAAATACTTCCACGTCATCTACTACGTTCGAACGTTTTCAGCCTTGAACGAAGGAATACGAGTTCCCTCCAAGGCAGAAAACGAGGATGCGGAGATGTTCTTGTTTACGCTCGCACTCTGATAATTACAACACCTATACTTTCTTGCGGAAGGTGCACGGTCTGGATGTGGTGCACAGTCAATTCGTGATTTGAAAAGAACAAATCGCAATAACCGCACATAAATGGCTGTTCCCCATTTTCTGTCATTACGAACGTCTGCCACTAAAGTCAACAGAGCAAACCAGCTTTGACTACTCTGGGCACAGAAATCTGATGACGAGCAGAGGGCGAACAGATCACGTGACGTATTTACTCGATTTGATCCGACATCACCCTCCGATCGAGGAGGGTACCGCGAGTAATTACTCCGCTCTAAGCAACCCGGTTCTAGAACGCGAGTTCTGAAGGCGTCGAGTAAGCGCGAGTAAGTTCCGAAACGGAACGAAGCTTTACTCCACAGTCGGATCGAACACATTTTAAAACATAACCATTGTGGCTTCGTGGGTTAGCATTTCAATAAATCAATCAATCAATCAATCAAAGCTTTATTTTCCAGAATACTGAAAGGACTCCCAGACAAAAAGCTGTTGAGACAGCTTGACTGGCTCTGGGACCCTTATTACATTGGCAGCAGCTTGGTAGAACAACACTCTATTAGCGTAACATTTGATGAAACAAAAAAGATTAAAAATTGTAACTTTGTAAACATTATAACACTATGTTAGAGAACAACGAAGATATAAGAGCGCAAGTCTCGTTTGCTAATCGTGAATATGTTTATGTTGCTTGTGAGGCATTTTTTTAACACAAGTGGTACATTATAATATAAAGTTTGTAAGTTGTAGTGCGTACCGGAACAAGGGAGGAGCCATGCTTCTCTGCGGCGTATGTTGACATGACTGTTATGCCTTACAAGCTGAGAAATAGTAAATAAAAAATCTATGAATAGTGTGGAGGAGAAACGAATGGAACAAAGCAAACAATACTCATACATGCGTTCAACCGGAATCATTTAATATTTTAAAAATAAAGGTTCTGTGTGGTCTGTGTAGGAAACTTCAGCAATATATCGTATTATTTTATTTTGTAGTAATAGTATGTTTTTAAGGTTTGTTTTTGTTGTAGTAGCCCATACAAGGTGACAATAACTTAAGTGGGATTGAAATAATGCGTAATAAATTTTAAGCTTAATGTTGAGTGTTAAAACATTGCGGCAACGAGAAACAATACCAACGACCCCAGAGAGTTTGGCTATCAAATAATTTACATGACAATTCCACGTCATATTCTCTGAAAAAAAATACGCCTAAAGTTTTATGCTGGCTGACTATTTCGATTGCTGACGTATCTAGTGAGAGAGTGTAATTTATTTAAATGGGTTTGTTTTTCGATCTGAATAAGATTGCTTTAGACTTCATTGTATTTACCTCAAGGCCGTTAGTATCAGACCACAATGCAAATTTGGTAAGAGTAGAATTGGCTTTGCACAACAGTTTATCAACATCGGCCGCAGAGAAAAACATACTCGTATCGTCCGCATATGTAACGAACTGCACTTGGTTATCGATGTTTACTAGGTCATTTATGTATACGTTAAATAGAAAAGCTCCAAGAATGCTTCCCTGCGGTACACCACAGAGAGCACTTTGGAAAGAAGAGAAAAACCGTCAATAGCTACACACTGTTTCCTATTTGTTAGGTATGAGTGAAGTAAGGCAATTGGTACACCGCCGACGCCATATCGACAAAGTTTCATAAGTAGTACTGTGTGATTTAGGACATCAAACGCTTTACTGATATCAATGAACACACCTAAAGTAATCAACATTTTTTCTATATTTTGTAATATAATTTCCTTTTGATATAACAGGGCGGCTTCCGTAGATTTCCCTTTGCGAAAGCCGAACTGATAGTCTTTTAATATAGAATGTTTACAAAAAAAAAAGTGATCGAGGCGCATAAGAGTAATCTTTTCGAGTA
Source organism: Ixodes persulcatus (assembly GCA_013358835.2). Classification (NCBI taxonomy): domain Eukaryota; kingdom Metazoa; phylum Arthropoda; class Arachnida; order Ixodida; family Ixodidae; genus Ixodes; species Ixodes persulcatus. The sequence continues at coordinate 3,671,654 of JABSTQ010009451.1, forward strand.
CCTTAGAGAAGACAGGTAACGCAGATATTGGCCTAGAGTTATTCACAACATGCTTATCGCCTCCTTTATGTACAACAGTGACTTTAGCCAACTTCATGTTTGTGGGAAACTGACCAGATGATAATGATAAGTTGTATATGTATGCTAAGTGTGGGGCAATTATATCCATTACAAATTTAACTGGCTTTATTTGTAATTTATCAATGTCAATAATTTTGCTGTTTTTAGTCCTAGAAAGATGTTAAACACCTCTACTTCGTCAGTTGGATTGAGAAAAAACGTATCATCAGTATGTTTTACAAAAGAGAGGACATTTTCATCATTTACACTGGCCTGTGCATTGGGTTGTGCATTGGAATAGTTAGCATTAAAATGTTCCGCCAAACGTGCACGTGACATGTTACGACCGTCTATAGTTCATTCGCCAATAGAGGGGGAAACCTTACTATGATTTAAAACTTCATTAATAATTTTCCACACGACGTCAGGGCGTTGTTTAGTAGCCTCGTGAAACTTTTGCTTGTAATATGATGATTTTGCTTTTCTAAGCTCAGATGTCAATTCGTTCCTAAGTTTTTTAAAACATGACAGTTTATTTTGATCCCTCGTCTTTAAAAATGTTTTATATAAGCTAGTTTTCTTCCTCATCATTTTTATGTGTGCTGGGGTTACCCAAGGTTTTCTTATTTTTTTTAGGACGAAGACCACGCCATGTCGCGTGTCTTTTTTGGAACACGTGTCCGCCGCATACGGTTCCGGCTTCTGGTCTGTGACGTCATCCGCCATTCTTTTTTCTAGCAATCAAAACTAAAAATGTTATGTTAAAAATAAATAATTATAAGAACTTATTTATATTACCTTGGCGTATTCTACGTTACATTGGTGATAATATACTCGTTGACCAAAAAAACATTTGTCGTGTGTTTAGAAAAGGGTAGTTTGCTATAAATAGCGCCAACATTCGTATTCAAAATTCGAATTGCATATCATGTTTCAATTCAAAAGAAAAGGAATGTTTTTTTTTGTATTTTTAAAGCGATGTGCTTTTGTTGTTAGCTTAAATTATACATTTAAAAGATAACCAGTTTTTTTTACGTCAATCTGGAATGCATTTTAAATTTATAAATATTCATCAAAACATTTGCTTGAAGAATTATAAAAGCTGGTCTGTACAACTTGATAGCTCATTCAATTAATTTTTTTTTCCATCGGCACTCAATGACCAATCAGAAGATGTGAATAGATGGGTCTTGTTTCTCACACAAAATATAAATTTAAAAGAATCCAACATTGTTTTATTTTTATTATTTTCACAATTACGGCTAAGTGACGTTGTTTGCAGTAGGAGGAAGATTTTTATTCATAGTTTTTTTAACAAAAATAATGTATTTCTCTTTAGTGATGGCGAGGGTAATGTTTCAAACCTTAATCTGTCTCGTACAGGCATTTTAAAAAGCGGTTCCTGAACGATTTTTGTTTCAAATTTCATTTTCCGTTAATATGCCAGCTATTATATTTCAATTGTGAGCGTTTTGTAACGTTAAAGACTGCAGTCTAGCTTTTTATGTTCGCTCTCTGGAGAATCAAGTTTACGAAAGATGTTTTTCTTGCACGGTGATTCACCGAATCTGGGAACGCTGATGATGAAAGGATATAAATGCGATCCGGATTCTGTTTTAGAGAGCTATTTACTTAAAAAAAAAAAAAAACAATTATAAGCTTGTTTAATGGCGCATTTTCCAAACAACTTTTACAGTCAAGATAACACATCCAGTGATAATATTGTTTCAGCGAAACTGATATACAGCATAAACAAATGCGATGGAAACGATCTGGACATCTATTTTGAAATTTAAATTCGGATGTTGGTAAGAAGATCTGCCACTCGCGTGCTGTTTCACAATACAGTTTCGCGTTAACGCGGCGGGCAGGCTGATACCTTAGAAGAAAAGCCTCTGGCTCACGTAAAAAAATCTAATTTATATTCCACCTTTTAAAAAAAAAGCAATACTTTCGACAGAAACCAACTGTCTTGTGGCCTCTCTCTACACGAGCTACTGTCATGTTTGCACAAGTAATTTATTTCGAAAGAAATTATCAAAAATACTGAAAGTGTTGTCAGTGGCGATTTAATTCCAAATTAAAAAATGGTAGGTTTTAAAATCTGGTACGGGAAAATATTTAGTATGTAGTATATAAATTTGTGAGTGAGCCAGTGGCTTAGGCACAAGGGCAGTACGCTCAAAATTTTAAAAGTTGGCACTGAATTCGTTTTTTAACCACTGCTTAGTACAACATGCTTCAATTCCATCCATCTAAAGTTAAGACAAGATCTTTTGTTACTCTATTACTTGATAACAAGAGTGAACTTTCAAACTAAGCAAAGCCGTTGGGGCTTGAATCATATCTTTTTATATGTTTTATTCAGCATGTTTTCTTTTTTTGAAGCACAGGCGCTAGCTGGTGGTCTTGTGTCCGTCTCAACCCTTATCATACCAGCATGCGGTCATGTTACCACTACTGCAATATTTGAGTTACAGAGGCCTGGTTAGCAGTCGTACTGTAGTGGCCAAGTTTCTAATCTAGACCATGCCCGATGGCATTTCAGGCGGACTACTTTCCCACTGTTTTAACGCGTACACGGCAGAGTTCATGTTTGACGTCGGTTAGTGACAATTTAAACACACATAGCTCAAACCGCAACCACACTTAAATAAAAGGCGTGTGGGTTAGGGCTATTTGAGTAACACAAAAATGTGGATAATTACATTCGCCATACAGAACCACTCGAATCGATAGGAACGACCACAATACTACCACAATACGACTTCCACGGCTTGAAAGAGTAAAAAAGAGGCTCTAAACTCTAGGAGGCATCAGCCGTGCTCTGAAAGTGCTCTTGAGAGTCGCTCTATCGTGAACGAAGAGGGAAGACCGAGCGGTAAGGTGTTCCGACCCATCGAAGCACCCAATGTGGTGGGACAGGTGCGAGCGTAGACCGTATGCACAGAAACCACGCACATCGTGCCAATTCCATCGACTCCCATACCAAAGAAAGAAAATCTAAACACGAAAGCATTCCACAATCCCAGAACGAACCTAAACAAGAAAACGGTGCCGGAAACGACGGAGGTCCACGCGACAATAAGGCCAAAAGAGAAACACTTCGTGTACACTGCCAAATCCCCCGAAAAACAGAAACTACGGAGGCGCGTAGAGGTAGGGCCATGAGAGAGCCACGTCGCTTTCGGGTGAGGCGAAACGAGTCTTGGGAGGGCTTCGCTCGAGAAGTCTGCAAACACTGGCGGTGGCGCGAACATTCGGGGCAATCGACAGAGATCGGTGGAAGAATTTCGTCGGCGGGGTTTCGGGTTTTCGGCGAAGACGCTGTTATGACGGTCGTTCCCGAACACAACCGCGCGAGGAAGATGAGCTCTCGTTCTCAGTGGTGGGTGCTTTGGGGTGGAAGTGGCGTCGTGCGCGGTGGATGCTCGTCGTCATTTTCTGCTATGGCAAGAAAAGTGGCCGTTGAGTGTACTGTATGACACGAAAAGTAGGAAATTTCGATCTGGAATTCCGGAAGAGATGTCGGTTGATTAAAGGCACTGATGCGACGTCTGAGATGAAAATTAAGCTCCAATGCTTGCAAACACAAAGACAAATCTTTTCATAATCATAATTAATGGTATGTGTGAGGCTGGCAAGGGGGAGGGGGGGGGGAGGGGAGAGGTTGACAGTGCCTCCTGTTTGTTATACTACAAAAATATTCTGCGTGTACATCGCCCTCCAAGGGGATTAAATGATTGTGTTCAAGAACACAAGAAAACGAAGCATACCGGACATTGTTATAACCCATTTCGGTTGTCAGAACGACAAGCCCGTGTAATCGTTCCAAGAGACTGTTAATTAACTTCACGTGTTGATAGTCATTTTTTGTGGTTTTTATAGGCAGTACTTTTCCTTTTTTTTCACTGGCTTACACAAAAACAGGGGCACAAACATAATAGTTCTAATACTAGGCTGCTTACCAATGTCAAGTTATAATTCCTGAATAATTAAAAGGTTCACATTTAGTCTTTATAGGAAAGCGCGTTGCACTGTACTTTTAAAATTCATCAATAGCTCAAGCTTACACGCACAAAGACCAAGTTTCTCACAAAAGAAAATACGAAACGGCGTAAAAAAAATATATATATATATATATTTATATATATATATATATAAACTCGTGAGACCTGCGTGCAAGTTTATTATCGCACACGGTAACTGCATTTTAAACTAAAATCTTGAAAAGGCAAAAATACGACAAAAGCAGAAAGTGGTCTAGGATTTCTCCTTTTTGCAGGATTATATGTCGTTGCTATCCTGATGAAATATTAACGTGAGACGATTTTTTCGGTACAACAGATTTTATTTGAGGCAGTAAGCCTCACTTCATCATTGACGGAATGCTAGTTTTATGATTAGGGTGGTGTAAATAAGGATTGAATCCCCAAAAGTACTGGTTGATTAACACAGAAGACAAACCATAGAACTACTGAAATAAGGATGACCATTGCACAGAAATGAAACGGACTGGCAAATCTAAAAATAGATTACAATAAAAATCACAAAGCCTGTTTCTAAAAAAAGAAAAAGAAAAGAAACATGTTGCACGTTTATGATGTACGCACGTTTTCGGAATTTGACAGGGCATTTTATTTACAGCCTGTGTAATGTTCAACAGGAAGCATTTTTAAGCCACCAGACTAATTTAAGGCGGACTAAACATAACCATGATCAAAATGGAACTAAAAAACGTTTATTAAAAAAAAAAATAAACTTCAAAACGAGTAGAAAGACTGTGACGGACTTCAAACGCAACACATACTCAAAGGCATGATCTCTCGAGCTGCAGCTTTAAATATCATTTATGTTTGGTATTTTCAACCGATAGCATATCAACATCTTGTAAAACTGCCCCTCATACCTGCTCTACATTTGCACTTGCTAATTTTGAAATGTTTTTTTTTTCTATCAAGATTTAGGTTCGGAGCGATTAAACGAAGATGAAAAGGCAACACAAAGTTTAGAGGGTGGTTATTGGCGGTTTTAGATAGAAATACTGATTGTTCTTTAGTATATTTATAGTAATTTACCATTTAAATAATGTCTACTGACAAAATATATTACTCCACAAATATTCTACGGGCAACCTTCACCTAGCGCTTATGGTCCGAACATCCAACGGGTCATAACATCCAACTAGTCAAAACATCCAACGCGCCAAGACATCCATCCGAGTCGAAACACCCATAGAGTCAAAAAGTCCATCAAGTCAGAACATCCATCCGAGTCGGAACATTCATCCGAGTCAGAACGTGCATCGAGTCAAAACATCCATCCGGTGCCTTGAAAGTTGGGGACCTTGAAAGGTTGAAAGATTAATATATTATTTTTGTTGAGTTGAGTCACTCTGGTGACTCAACTCTATAGCTATAGTATTGTTTTTAACATTTTTCTATAAGGTTTTATGCGTGGACGTATGCATAGTGTTATGAATTGAGCGCATATTTCATTTTACTTAAGTGCCTCATACAAAGACATCGATTGTTTTGAGGCACAAAAAAGTAAATAAATAAATAAATAACTTATAAGATAACGCTTGTAATTTGCGATGACGGTTCCGAGAAGGATGCAATTCACTTTCGCCAGGGATCTGCTCGCTGCTCGGCGACAGGTATGTCCAATAGACGCTGTTCGGCTGAATCAATTTGCCACGTAATTCGACAGCCTCTGGCTTTCTAACAGAGTCGTGAAAAACATCTGGGGCCCCTTTGAGAACGATGGACCACGCACCACCAACATGGTGGAAGGGTGGCATAACGGACTGCCTAGCCGGCAAACTAGTCCTCATCCAAACTTGGCTGAATTCATACAGGTCCTGCAAGTTATCCAACATTCCTCGCAAAACGGGATCCAGGCTTGAGCCCTACACAGGTCCGGGCCAGCCCGAAGGCATGAACCCGGCCCGGGCCATGGGCCGGGCTCGGGCCGGGCTCGGGCCGGGTAGCACGCATTTTTTCGGGTCGGCGCCGGGCTCGGGCTTGAACAAAACATTTTTTGGGCCGTGACAGCCCGGGCCGTGCCTGGGCCGTCCTGTGCCGAAAAGTCTAAATTGTTGATAACAAAAAGTGTGCCCATTAATCCTTTAGGTTCAATGAAAACAAACAAGCGAAGTGCAAGTTCACAACGGAGCCGTTCAAAAGAAGATAAAAAAAGATAACAAAAGACGTGTTACACTTGGAAAGCCTTCAAGTGGATAAAAGAAAATGTATGAACTCCACAAGCATAGTGGGAGAGTGCGCACTTTATGCTTAGACAGTTTTTAGTTTAAAGCATACAAACTTTTTCGGGCTCAAGTTTATAATCTGTTGGTCTCAAACCGGCCTCCGGCTCATATTTAAAAAAAAAGATAACTGTCGGGGTCGGGCCGGGCCGGGCCTACAAATTAAATATTTTGTCGGGCTCATGACGGGCCATGGCCGTTTCTCCAACGGGACGGGTCGGGCCGGGCCTAGAAATTCCGGCCCGTGCCGTGCTCTAATCGAGGCACTGCTTTTGGATCCTTTCGGGGCGGCGTCTGCACCAGCAGTTCAAGGGACCAGACATAACGAGCGGCTGCAGGAGGAAATGGCTATGTTTTCCCGCAACTTGGCGACTGCACTTCCGGTATTTCAAGATGTGCTCAACTACGTTGCTAGGATTTCAATGATTGGAGTCCATCCATGGAACGAACTGACTAGTATATGAGCCGGCTTGCCTGAGAATGACTAAATTTTATTGATGTATGCTTGTGCACGCAATAAATCGTTTTAAATGCCTCGGGCAATACTTTCGTTTTACTCAACGACCTTTCTTAAAATATCATAGCGTCGCATATCGGAGTAAAAGTCGGGGCACAATCTATTCTCCGGTACCCTTTGCCTACGGTGCGGTGGGAGCGCAGTGGAAGCCATCTTTTCACAAGTGCAACCAATGGCATGCTTCTTTTAGCTTGGCATCCTTCTCCCCGCGTGAGCATATACGGAGATAGGGGCGATCACGTGGTGTGACGCCAAAGGGCCTGAGAACGTGCAGTTTAATCTGCACTGTCAACTTTGGGGCGAAAGGAGTGCAGTGTGATAAACCACGACTGATCATATCAGCCTAAACATGTAATTACAGCAATTCGTCAGTCCCCAAATATGGCCTGGAGCATAAAATGTTTTCGGCCTTCCGCCATTACTTTGGCTTCCCGAGCATACGCTACTGCTGCAGGATTCCGGATCATTTGCTCGGATTTAGTTTCGACATTATTAGAGGCACGTGGAGCCCGTTCCCGAGCTTGATGAGTTTCACCGTTCCCTGTGTTTTCTCCGCTTATGGCACCTTACTTCGTGCTATCACAGACACTATTTAGAGCACGTCGCCCGCTTTGCTGGTTCTCCGCATGAGACATGTACTATGCTCGAACCGGTGGAGGAGAATATACACGTTTCAAATTTTTATTAATCATGCACTTAGCTCCAATAAACTGCTGAAATTCCTTCCCCATGTATTTAAAACCATACAATCTTTTTAATTTTTTTGTTTTGGAGCATAGCATTCGCCTTCCTGCATGCTAAAGAATATTTGATGCGCAGTAAGTTTCATACGAGTAATATTGTTTTCAAGCATGCAATCCGCTCCCTGCATTATGAGGTCGTTTCCGCTGCGCATGCCTGTGCCTCCTGGGTGTAATACAGAGCGGAATACTAGAAGCTATTCTCACCAGCTCTGATAAGATACGACAATGGCAGGCTGTACAGCGTAACTAACCAGTGTACTGCGCACTAAAGAGTGACAAAACACAGAGTAGAAAAATTCCACTCATTCTCTGCCCTTAGCTTCTATTTTCTTAAAATGTGAAAACATTATTCGTCTCTTCGTCGTTTATATACGTTTATCGAGGAACATATGGCTTTTGATTAGCATATTTTTAAAAGTCGGTTATACAACAAACAACACTTCCCGGTAAAATAGATCTAACACCCCACAAGCAAACTTTATATATCTGAATGAGAACCGGGATCGCGTCAAAACGTCCAACGAGCCGAAACATCCGCGAATGGATGTTTTGTTTTGACTTCATGTATGTTTAGACTCGATGGATGTTCTGACTCGGAATCGTCACCTGGATGTGTTTGGAGAATATTTTTGTCCTTTGTCCCTCTGGTTTCTCTTCTCCAGGGATCATTATCGTAATTAGTGTCCAGCTCGCTTGCACCTTTGCATTAACTGAATTATTATGATAATTTTAAAACGCAGGCCGTTCACCATTGTTGGTGCTAGAGTGGTGGCAGCTGATAAAACCCAATTGCTTTACTGACTTCTAAATCCTTGTTAGCTGAGTTGGTAGAGCGTTCCAGTGGTGAGGTTCCTGGTTTGATACCAGGACCAGGCGGATTTTTTCGGTAGCTCACCAATCATATTTGAAAAACAGCGTGAATAACACACGGACAAGAAGGGAAGAGAACACACAGGACGAAGCGCTGACTATCAACTATTTACTCAGAAGACATACAGAGAAATACACGCGAGGATTGCTGCTTCTTCTTCCTCTTCTACCAGTCATTCGCCATTACGCGCGCCACATTATAAATGAAATCAAATTAAAACACACCAGCACACTAAAACACACCAGCACAGGTATAAGGCATCGCGTCTTCTTCCTTCTTTCTTCGATCTTCAATCTCGATCTTCAATTCTTTGGTCAACCCATGTCCAAAAAAACTATCTCATTGTCCACTAGGTTGATGGATGGTTGGCTCACGCACCCGGGTTTTCGTTTTGCTATATGATACGCTTCAACTATCTCCCTTGATAGCTGATCTTTGTGTTAAACAGCACGTTTGTGTCCCTAAATCTTGGCTCACACCCACAATCACGGCAGTGGACAGCTAAATGGGAGTACGCGCTACCGTGTAATGAACTGTGGTGTTCGCGTAGACGAATGTTGAGGCAACGCCCCGTCTGACCTATATATGAGTGACCGCATGAAAAAGGTATTTCATAAACTGCCCCCTTGGCACAGGACACGAACTTCATGCCATGGTTGACGCGACATCCAAAAAGTTCTGGCTTACTTTTCCTGCCAGCACGCTTGTTAACCACGTTTATAATCCTGCTTAATTTGTTACGCGCAGAAAAAATTACGTTGACCCCATACCTCGAACCGACGCCCTTTAACCCGTGTGAAAGACGATGAATATAAGGAATAACCGCGACATTCTTTTTGTCTATCTTAGCTTTTTCTTTGTCAGGTTTTCTAGACTCATTCTTTATGAATCGAGTCACCTTATCACAAGCTGAAGTTATAACTGAGTCAGGAAAGTTAGAGTCTCTGCGTCTAGCGACCTGTGCTGCGAAGCTTTCTTTCATCTTATGAAAACAGGTTTTCGTCAACGCTGACTGTAAGCAAGAATACGCAATACCATTCTTCACGAGCTTTGAGTGTGCCGAACGATAATCTAGTAATTTCTTCGTGGATCTGGGGTGGTGCATCCAGCATACGTGATCTTCTTTCACGTCCAATAGGATATCTAAAAACTGAATTTTGTACTCCTTAGGAGTCTCGGAGGTGAAGCGAAGTCCTAACCCTTCCTCCGCGAACGTCCTTAGCACTTCACTCATTGTTCTAGTAAAATCTTTTTTCTCTACGAAAACCAAGTAATCATCAACATATCTAACAACTTTTTTGGTGTTTCTCGCCAGCCTGTGCTCAAGGGCCCTATCAACTTTACCTAGAAAAATACTGCTCAGCATAGGGGCCACTCTTGAACCTATACAAACACCTGACTTTTGAACATATACGTTATCCTGCCAATCGATAAAAGTGGATTTTAAATACGTAGACAAAAGCTCAAGGAACCCTTCTACCGAGATTCCACTTTTGGTCCTAAACCTTGTTTCATCGTTGCGTTCAAAAATACATTCTTTTACGCTCTTCATGAGCTCGTCATGGGGCATAGAGTAATACAACTCTTCCACATCTATGGTAAAGGCGCTGCATCCTTCGGGATTCGTGTCCTTTAAGAATTTTAGAACAGACAATGAGTTTGGAATGTTAAAAGGGTCATCAATCTGCAGTGAGTTGAGGTGGGCTTGCAGATATCCTGAAACTGCCCTGAGCCAGGAATCCCGCTCCGACACTACTGTGCGAAATGGTACTTCTGGTTTATGCGTCTCTGCGGTAAAAAATACCTCTAACATAATGTTACTCGCTCTTTTGGCTTCAGCTAAGACCTTTCCCAGGTTTAAGGTACTTAGAAGCTTTAAGGCTTGAGCTTTAACCTTTGCTGGCTGTTCTGTCACCTGCCTAAAGTTCTTTTGTACAGCTGCGTTAGCCTTCTCGTCAAAATTACCTTCCGGCAGAATAACAAAAAAGCCCTCTTTGTCGGACAACAGAATACGCAACCCATTACTTGTCAGAAAGCCGATAACTGGCTCCAAATTTCTGCTTCTAGGGGGCTTCACCAGTCACCTAACTGCGTTTAGAGATTTGTGTTTGTCCTTTGTCCCCTTGTTCCCTTTAACTAGGGATTATTATCGTCATTCTTGTCAAGCTAGCTTGCACTTTTGCATTAATTTAATTATCAACGTTTTCATGCACTGATGCATGCGTCATGTCATTTCATGGCATTAAAAATATTTATGATTGTTTAAAGAAGAAAAGAAGGGGACTTTGAATGTCACAAGCATACGCACACACACACGCACACGCGCACGCGCACGCATACACACACACACACGCACACACACGAACACACACACACACACACACACACACACACACACACACGCACGCACGCACGCACGCACGCACGCACGCACGCACGCACGCACGCACGCACGCACGCACGCACGCACGCACGCACGCACGCACGCACGCACGCACGCACGCACGCACGCACGCACGCACGCACGCACGCACGCACGCACGCACGCACGCACGCACGCACGCACGCACGCACGCACGCACGCACGCACGCACGCACGCACGCACGCACGCACGCACGCACGCATGCACGCACGCACGTAGTTAAACAGAAGCCAGACGCGCCTAAAAATAACCCATCAAGCTTAAAAGAGGGCCACTTGAAAAGCCTTCAGAAACCACGTAAGTTGACGTGGGAAACGCAAAGGCATATTCCACATGGGGCATAACGCATGCGTTTCGAGCCGGACTCATGTCGCATCGCCTGTTTCTATAAAAATGCAAAACCGACTCGAACTGAATCGGCAAAAAAAAAAAAAAAGAACGAAACCTAGAAACGAGGCCAGATCGCTACAAAAAATAGGAACGCATTTAAAACACGAAAGCTACCACGGCGACCTTAAAACAAAGTAAGAATAAACACTGGAAAAGCTTGACGTATGCTAAGTGGAAACCATTCCGTTCAGGTTATATTTGTTCACTGTTTACGCTCTTCTGGCTGCTTCCGTCGTTTATTTATACAGAAACAAAGCAAAGGGTATTGACAGAATGTAGCACGCTCATTCGGTTGAGGTGGACCTTTTAGAGACGGAAAAGCGGGCGAAATATGAATACGCCCGATTCGGCGAAATCTTCCAATCTCGACACTTTCGAAAAACAGAGTGGCAGAATAACCCCCCCCCCCCCCCTCCCCGACCAAAGGCCACTTCACCGAGTCGCATGGGACCCAAGTTTCAACGAGGAAAACGGGAAGGATGCACGGCGCCCTTGAGGCGCATTTATTTTCGTCTGCTTCTCTCTCTCCTTTTCACCTTCCGAGCCGTCCTTCGAGAGTAACAAAGTCCCAAGACAACGAGAAGAGACGCGCTGTTGTTTTCTGGACGTGTTCCGTTCGTTCGCCTGCTGTCTAATCGGCATGGTCCGTGTTCAAGGAAGACAGACACCACCGTGGTGGGGTCCTGACTTTGTTACAGCTGCCGCGTCATATAATGCTCTTTAGCGTGAAGCACTCACTCTTTCTTCCGTTTGTTACGGTGTGACGTTCGCCGCAGCGAAACTTAAATTTAATCGAGGCGGTCAGAAATTAATTAATTAAATTCAATTAATTGCGTCATCAGAGACTGCAGAGAGAAACTTTATTTAGGAGTTATAAGGTAGCTCATCGCAATAAATAATATTTTTTGCTGGAACATTTACAGAGTGATAGCATCATAGACCATTTTTATTGGTGCTAATCTGCTTCAATCAATGGCGGTCAAAAATCACAGTACGTCAGAAGAACGCAGATTTTGTTTGGATACGAAAGCATTAACTGTCCCATGGAGCGAAGCCGGCGTTGCCCCTGTAACCGTCTGTACCAGAAATACGGCACCTAAATTCGCATTCTAATAAAACACAAAGAAGAACACGGCAACGCAGAGGCTTCGTCACCAAAGCCGGCGGATGCGTTCGAGGTCAAAGTGGACGCGCTTCAGAAATAAAACACAAAGAAAAGCACTGCAACGCAACGCTTCGTCACGGAAACTGTTGTGAAGCCGGCAGAGTTTGCCGCGCCTGCGTAGGGGGGGGGGGGGAGCGTGATGTCACTACCGGAGACCCGTGCGCGACACGAAGGCGTTTCGCGCTACTTGTAGAAATTCGCTGCGTGTAGGAATGCTTTCGCGTTCCTACACGTAAGGAGTCTTAAGTGTCTCTGCCGAATTTTTCGTAAGAAGATATTTGGTGGCTCTTCGTTTCTTATGGGTACCCAAACCGCCGTAGAGATAATAAGGAGTGTAGTAGAAGGTTTTTTTCTTTCCTGCTACGCTCCACGACACAAACACGCCACTACTGCGCATGCGCACAACTTGCGTTGTTTGCAAAATGTCCGAAACTCCACGCAGAAGATCCGAAGAGTGTTGCCGGACGTGGAAACAATCTACAAATGCTCACTAGTTGGTGCTGTTTTTATTTAATTATATTTCCGCTTGCTCGTGTACTCTAATGTAACACAAAGATTTTCCAAGCATCATGGTATTCATTAAACCTGACACAAAAAGAAGGAAATTTCGTATTTCACAGTCCTCTATACTATGCCCATTTTCATTTTCCGAGACGCCTCCTAAGTGTGCATGCATCGCGCTCAAACACAGCCATGTGCACAAAGGATTATGACGAACGAGGGGAAGGAGGAAAGGCAGAATGAAGGATGGCCGAGGATTTTCGAAGGAACAGATCGCATTCCGGTGTGCCATGGTCCGCGCAGCCGCCTGCTCGAAAGCACCCCTCTCTCATAAATGCGGCGGAGGGGCAGGTCACGTGGGCAGCGAAATACTTTCGCCAGAGACTCTCGAGACCTCGTGAGAGCTCAAAGAGGTTGCATGACAGGGACGGAGAGAAGATGTGTGGAGGGGGGAGAGCACGTGATCCCCTCCGGACTCATTAACTGCTCTTCTGATTGCTCGTTGGAGCGCGACCTTTCAGAGCGTCCGATCCTTTCGGAGCGCGCGGTCTAAGCCGGCCCCCTCATTGTTGCCGGGATACATTCTGGAATTAGCTCTCAGAACGTTTAGCAATTTCGTAACTTGACCGAAGTGCTCCTTGTTCGCTGGAGGTCGACTTTCCGTTAACTGTGAAATATTTCAGTGTGCGGTCTGGAGGAAGAATAACGCCCAAGTCAGAGCGGCAGCTTCGACAATTTATATTTAGAAAAAAATGGGCGGCACACTAATTTCGGAGTTTTGGGTTTTGTCAATAGTATCTTGAGTTTAAAACAATCAATACTGCTTTAAACACATAAAAAAAGAATGTTGAGACTCCTTGTTTTTTTGTTTTTTTTTATGGTAGTGTACGTATTGAAACAATTTTTTACCGTATAATTGTACGCCTTGTATTTATTTCATACTGTACGGGTTGTACAAAATGCACTCATTCAAGTGCATAATTAAAAAAAAAAAATTCTTAGACGGTTATATTGCTGGAAAGGAGGATGGCGCCTCATGAGATACATTAGGCCGCCTTTGATCCATCTTCTCAGAATATGATTTTCTAGAGAAACATTCAGTGATACCGATAAAGCATGCTGCTCCAAAGGAACGCTTACTTGTCGAACAATCTCTGACATGCTAGTTTACAGTTGGTGACGCGCAATGACTGAGCAACACGCGGACGCAGAAAAATGTCTTTAAATGCACGTGCATTCTATTTGAACGAACAACTATTGCATATTGCCCATATTCACCGATAGCTTAGAAAACGCAGGGCGACGCGATTCCCGAGTTTATTATTACTCCGCAGTCATGTAGTTGTTGCATTAACCCATAGGAGTGCAGAAGAGCCAATCACGAAGCAAGAAGCATGGACGTCAACAGCTACACCTTGCATTTTAACGTGAAACGTTTCTTGGCTAGTTTCTCCGAATTTCGTGAAGCCGTCGCCTTTGACGTCCGATAATGCAACGCGCGCAGGGTTGTAATATAGGACTTCACATCCCCGCACACCAATTCAGTTTCTCCGCTAAATGTAGCGGGGAAATTGAATTGGTGTATAGGTGTGGGACGTCCGATAGAGCCGGGGTAGCACTGTTGACACATCATAGAGAATACGGTCTGCAAACACCAGTCACCGCAATATCCGTGGTTTGAATGCCGCGTGTCAATTGTTTCTCCTTCAACGCATCACCACCCGGCATTCGAAGCACGCGGATATCGCGGTGACTCGCGTTCGAATCTGTATGTAGACTGACTTTTGTATGATGTGTAAGCAGTGTGACACGGGCTTAGTGCAAACCGCGCAGCGTTGCATTATGGGACGTCACAGACCTACACACCAATTGAGTTTTTTCGTTTAATTTAGTGGGGAAGTTGAATTTGTCGCAGTGACATCTGGTCACGTGACATCTACTTCCCCGCAAAGTTTAGCAGGAAAACAGAATTTTTCTGTAGGTCACGCGACGTTAATATTTCCCGCTAACTTTAGCGGGAAAATTGACGTCACGTGACCTGATGTCACGAGATGCTAGAACGTTTCAGGTGTACAACGCAATTACCCATCAATGCACCATACTTTTAAGTCTCAGGAACTATGGTCACCGGCAGTGTAAGAAATGCGCGTCTTGGCTCACGGTGTAACCCTTAGTTCGTGATTTGCTCTTGGGCCTTCTTTTCGGCTATGGCCGCCATTTCAGTGGTTACGGAGCGATGAAATTATGACCGGAACTCGCCACGACCTGCCTTTCTTAAGTCGGCAGTGACCATACCGTGAATACGACACACTCTATCCTCCCATAAAAAACGAAGTGAATTAACATCGATGTGAGGTTTCAGCTTAACCGGTGAAAGTTTTCAACGAAGAATTTGATTTGCCTTCCCGGCAACAAAAATGACCGTCCAATTCGTATTTTTAAGCAATATTAACACTGTTGCAGTTGGATGGAACGCGATACAATAAGATCATGCCCCGGGAATTTCAATTATTATAAAATAAATCGCGATTTCATATATATATATATATGATTAAAATAAGAACACCGACTTCACATAACAAGAAAAACAACTTCATTAAACGTTTCGCCTCCCATGCGGGAGGCATCATCAGTACATACACAGGAATGAGAGAGCTTCGGTCAACACAGTCCTATTTATCGGGAAGGTCCATATAAGCTTCCGGGAGGGGGCCACGGTTCTTGTTGCACGCCGTCTTATCTCCGCGGATGAACCATGACTCAAGTAGTTTGCGTGGGCCCCACCTATCCTCCTTCGCCAAGGTCGTCGCGGCTGTGAAGTCAAAGGTGTGTCCTGTGGTCCACGCGTGGTCGACCAGCTCCGTCTTGAGACGGGTGGCGTTCGTGGAATACTTGACGTCACGTTGGTGTTCTTTCATCCTGGTTATCTTCTTGCGTCCGGTCTCCCCAATGTACGAAGAGCCGCAGTCCTGGCAGGGGATCTTGTACACAATGCCTTTCTCCGTATCCGCAGGGGTGGGGTCCTTTGGCTTGGACACAATGCTTGCTATAGTTCGGTACGGTTTATACACAGTTCGAATACCTACAGGTTTTAGGGCGCGGCTTAGCGACTCAGACACTCCCTTAACGTACGGAATGCACAAGACATTACGTTCTTTGTCGGCTGGATTGGAGTGCGTTTTTCGTTTCGTCTGGTTGATTACCTCATCTACAAAGCGCCCGGGGTAGTTTCGCTTTTGCAGAGACTCTTGTACACGTGCGAGCTCATTAGCGCAATAGGTCGCGTTAGAGGGCACAGTGTTTGACCTGTGAACGGGATGGTGGCGGGAGGCCGAAGGCGTGGGTATATAACTGGGAAGAAAAAACCCTTGGTGAAAACAGCAACAACGGACGATTTATTCTTCGACGTTTGGCCCGAGTCCTGCCTTCGTGATGAAGAACTTTTACAGATGAACGCGGGTGGTATTTGTACAATGCTACGGTCGAGTCCAAGTTTCAAAAACGGCGGGATGACGGTTGGAGTTTCCAAAGAAGCGTAGGAAGAGTTCCAGATGGGCAAACGTTTATACAATGCTAGGGTCGGGTCCAAATTTCGGCGGGGTGACGCTTGCAGCTTTCGTGAGAGCGAAGCGTAGGGCAGTTCGTATCCGGGTGAAGAAGCTTGACGGTCGGGGCCCAGTTTCAAGGACGGTGGGATGACGGCTGTAGCTTCATGAGAGGGGGTGCAGGGTGACTTTGTGTCCGGGCGGGCAGGGGTGACTTGGACAATAGCTTACAATAGACGAAAGTTACACGCGCAAACTAAAGTGCTGTCTCAAAAAAAAAAAAAAAAAAACGGCACAGTCACGTGTTCTTTTGTGGGGCATGCATGAGTCAAACCTGGAAGGGAACAATGTTAAACCTAGAAATAAAAGGAGAGAAAATGAATATCAAAAACCTGGAAATAAAAAAGAAAAGTTTATGGTCCCGTTCCGGCCACAAACACAGTACCACTGCTAACAATAAGTCTGGGACCTGAAAAAAATGTCCCCTGATCGCTGTTGCTATTCGTCTGTTAGCATTTTAATCGATGCCAGAGTACTGGGGCTTTCATTGACTCCTAGTTTGATTGCGTTGAATCGGTAAATTAGGCAGGATTCACGCTGTTCACGTTCGCGATTTGATTTAAATCCAGATTCTAGGAGCGTCACTGACAATTTATCAAACGAGTGTTTTGGGTGAGCGAGATGTTTGAATAGAGGCAATGTCGGAAGATTTATGGCGTGAGATTTGTGAGTATTAAAGCGCAGTCTAAATGTCGTTCTAGTCTGCCCTATGTATTCCTGGGTTAAGGATCTCCTAGACAAGGGCAGAATAACCGCTAACGAACATAAATTAATAAAACCGGTACAGCCTTCCCCGGGCCACTTCTACATGCTCCCTAAGATTCACAAACCTGGTAACACAGGGCGCCCAATCATGTCCGGTATGAGTACAGTAACCGAACCCATATCAGGATATGTAGACAGTTTAATTAAACATATACCTACAAGTCTCGATTCGTACATTAAAGACACAACTCACTTCTTAAGAGAAACATCAAATTTATGCATACCAAAAAAATCATATCTGGTTACACTTGATGTGTCATCGCTGCATACGAATACCCCACACGATGATGAAATAATTTCTTTAATTGACATGTACGAACTCCACAAACAACGGGATACTCCAGATGGACACGTCGTCGCTACTCTAGCGAGGCTTGTCTTAGAACTCAACACGTTCGAATTTAACAATAAGTACTTTAGGCAGGTTAGCGGAACCGCAATGGGCACCAAAATGGCCCCGAACTATGCCAACGTGTTTATGGGAAAATAAGAATCTCAGTTCTTTTCTGAATGTCCCGTAAAGCCGCTAATATACAAAAGGTTCATAGATGATATATTTATTGTCTGGTCGCACACTGAAGAGGAGCTGGTGGACTTCATAGGTAGATACAACGCTGCTCATCCGAGCATCCGCTTTACACATTCGTTCTCTCAAACCGAAATAAACTTCTTAGACGTCAACGTTAAAATAGTCGAAGGTAAACTCGCCACGAGCCTGTACCGTTACCCAACAGATCGACAGCAATACCTGCATTATCAAAGCGACCACCCACACCATTGCAAGAACAGCATTCCCTATAGCCAAGCTCATCGTTTCAAACGAATTTGTTCCAAAGAGACAAATTTTGATGCAAGCAGCCAAAATTTAAAGTCAGTGCTAGAGAAACAAAAGGATTCACACCGTATAATCGACGATGCAATCAGAAAAGCCAAGCAACTGAACCGAGCAGACCTTATCAGCCCACGCCCCATGCAAAGCGACACACAACGCACAAATCTATATCTAACTTATAGCATGAACCATCCTAATGTAAATAATATCTTAAGACGTCATTATAACATTCTCGAACAAAGCGAGCGCCTTAAACGCGCCTTTCCATCCGCCCCTGTTGTAGTCCACAGACGATCGCGTAACCTCAAAGACGCGCTAGTAAACTCTCGGATAAATTCATCGCCACCACCTAACGAATGTAGGCCTTGCATGCAACCAGGATGTCTTATCTGTAAACAGATGCAGCACACAAACACGGCCTGCAGCACGCACTCGCAGTTCTCGGTCAAAATTAAAGGGTACTTAACATGTGCCCGGTCGAATGTCGTGTACTTATTCGAGTGTACGGTATGTAAAATGCAATACATAGGGCAGACTAGAACGGCATTTAGACTGCGCTTTAATAATCACAAATCTCACGCCATAAATATTCCGACATTGCCTCTATCAAAACATCTCGCCCTATGTATTGCATAGGGCGAGATGTTTTTTTTTTGTTTTGTTTTTTTTCGTTTCCTTCCTTTTTTTTTCTTCCGGCGCCTCAGGTTGTGTTATGTCTGCAAGACATTCCTATGACTTCTTTTCTCGTTTTTCAAGCCACGTTGACCATAAATATTTGATTCTATATGCTACACAGAAATACCAAACAAAATTTATAAAACACTTTAACCACTTTTTGCCACATTTTGATTAGAGTAAAAATGACAAAGTCTGCATCCGATAAACAATAAATCGCCATTTAGTGTAAAAACAGAACAACACTTCTATCACAGCGAGCGGTTTCAAAGAAGATTTACAGTATTTGTATTTAAACAATGCGTGAATATCTAGCTGCGGAACAGATAAAAAAGGTACGTCATAAAGCCAAAGTTAAAGCGGTGCCAAAACACAACTTAAATAAAAACAACTGCACCCGAAGAAATACGAAAACACATAAAACATGGCTACCAGTTTCATTAGCAAATGCAATGAATGTCGCACGACACCCCTCGTTACAAATATAACGCGCATTTTGATTGAGGAGCAAACAAGTAAAAGAAATAAGTATAAAGGTAATAAAGAAAGTTTTCAAGGAAATAGCCAGGACCATGTTCGGGTCGCTCCTTCTTCGCTATAAAATTTAATTTGGAGTCAGATTGCGAAGTGCTGCTGCAAATTTATTTTTATGCTTCTTTTTGTTTGGACTGATAAAGATAACTAAATATTTGACTAAAAACAAAGTTCTTGTTTTCGTTCAAGATATTTGTGCACTGCGTGAATTTTAATGAAGGACATTACATTCGCTGCTCTATTCCCAGGCCTTTGTGCTAACTTGTAACCATCATTGAGACTCTGCTATAATAAAACAAATAATGGTAAAAACATACCTACTCCTTTCTTTAAGAATATGCTGTACGTTGAAGCTATTTGCAGTGGAACTTAAGACCAATGGTTTCAACAAAAAGACCTGTTTTGGTTCATTTCGAAAATTTTATACTTTGTTCATTGTGAAGTTCGGAGTACAAATATTTGTTGTATATAAAAATAGCGTCTTTGTAGGTAAGATCTTACAACGTACCGTATTTTAAATTTACGACATTTATTATTACTGCGACATAACTAAAGACCTTTAAACAGCACACTTTGGTGGGCAATACGTCAGAGGCCCAGCGCATCTACGTTACGTCGGTTGTTTGAAAGTGTAGCATATTGAGATCGGAATGAGTAATCAAGATTATTGCGAGATGAACTGCTTCGCTTTAATATTTACACATTGATTTCATGAGCAGTACCAAACAGCTTCTGGTCTTATTTTTTAACTATGTTTGCACTCACTTGTCATATATTATTTCAAAACTATATTTAATTATTTATATAGATATTAGGCCAATGCCTCCTGCTGCCTCATGACGACCTAAATATGTTTAATTAGTCGATTTTATTTCAGAAATATTCAGCCCCACTTGCATTTAAAATAAAGGAAACTAGGGACAATGCGGCTCTAATAATGAAATCCAGTGACTCTCCCGTTTATTTTTCACATATGATTATTTTATACATCTTTTCTCTGAAAGTTACCTATTTATTATCGACTCCATACACGACGAAATAATCTTCTACATAATACTAATTTAAAAAAAAACTAACCCGCGCTTTTCCAAATTTATTTTACAACTTTCCTTCATAAATATATATATATTTTTTTTTAAAGAGCAGGGGTTTATTTATGCGTTCTGCTCTTCCGAACAACCAAAGCGTACTGAATAAACATGAAACAAACCATACTGAGACACCCCACAAAAACAATCGCATAACCAAACAAACGCACAAATAGATGTAAAGAAAACTTCTCGATTGGTCAACATTAGCATACAAATAAAACCTGAAGGATCAAATTTAATCGAAAACGTGGACGCATACTCGGCTGAGGCGTTCGCTTTGTACTCGCGTTCGATAACCGACCAAAACAATTCCGCACTCTGCGAGGCCTGGCTGTATAACAAGAATGCAGATTGCAATTCCAATCCATGCATGCAATTCTACGTATGTACATCGCGCTCACATTTCATACATCCCTGCCTAAAAGCCGTAAAACACAGCTGAGTAAAAAAAAAATCACTCCAATAAAAAACTTGATTTTCTCTTTATTTCTCAGTTGTTTTTTGGCAGCATTCCTTCTCCCCGTGTTCAGCATTGAAATTTCTCGTCGTTTCGTCATGACTTTTTTCCTACCCTCCCCCCCCCCCTCCCCCCTCTTCACCGGCGCATGCCTTTGAGGTTAATCGGGCCAATTATTTGTCACCATGCCTCCTTCGTTGTATTCCAGCGAAGAACATACCTCCGAAGTGATACAAGAATTTGACACTGGAGCGTGATTTTAGCTCGCAAAATATTTACAGCGGATTCACTCCCATTGCTTGATCGGACACCCCCCTACCATAAATGATTGGTATGGCGTGAAAGGACGCCGGAAATAGAGTAAAAGTGATGGTAATATGTAGCCTTGGTGTTCGTCACTCCGGAGTTATCTAGCTATGACCTATTTTTAGGCGCGTCCCTTTATGAGTATAACGTTCGTAAGTTGGAGTAGCATGGCTTCCTGTCCGTTTATTTACGTAATTAAGGTCGGTTGTTGCACGACGCATTTAACCCATTTACTACAAACGGTTTAAGAATATATAAAAATTCGGCTGTTCAAAGAAGTTGCCTGATTGCGTTAACCAGCTTTCGTATAACACACACCATGACTACCTGCAGCCTAATGGGGTCTCTGAGCCGTTCTAATCAAAGAACTGGGCGGATGTCAGAAGCTGGAAGGCAATCTATGCGAGCGCAAGTTCGTCTGCTCCTTGCACAGGGGTTGCGATGATATTAGAACGCCGAGATCTCGTTGGATGATATAGAAAATAGGGGGTAGACCTCAAGGCACCTAGCATTAAAGTCTACCTACTATTCTTTCAATTGAAGCCAATCAGAGCTCGGCGTTGTTCTGACGTCACCACAACTCCTGCTCAAGACCCAGACGACTTGCTATCCGCATATACGTCCTGTCAGTTCACTGCTCTGCATTTTTGTTTTTTGTGGAACACCAACATATAAAAGAAAAGGCAAGCGTCATGGAGCAAGTTTGAACTCAGAAAGTGTGCCGTCAAATGGCTCTGTTCAGAATATGTTAGCAAAATAATAGTGAAGCACCGGCCTATCCTCCGCATGGATATCAATTTTTATCAGACGTAAACGAAACTGCATAGATATAACTAGGGTTTATAGAGTCAAAGGTAGCCGGAGTCGCAAAACCAAATCCTGAAGGCAGAAGACAGCCTTAGTGAACATCTTGAGAAGGGTTAGGTTCAGTTATTTGTGAATGAAACCGCACTCAGCGTCAAAACTCGGATACAAAATCCGATGACAGACCGGGCGCCAGCATCCGGCACACGATGTCAGTGTTTTATGAGAATGTACCGGCTGCAACCGTCACAAGAAAAATATGTCTCAAACATAAGCACCATAAATGTTTTTTTATTTTGAGATCGAGACGAGCCCTATGATTTTTCTGACCATGTATTTCTTTCAAACATAAGGAGGAAGGTGATTTTGTAAGAACTCGATTGCTATAACAGCCTCGCCGCAATCGATCGCTCGTGGCCTAGAAGGTTTCGTAAAGAGGGAAAAAAATATTAAATCGCTTCTAAATAATGCATTCGAGCACGACGCACCTATGCAAAATATACCCTTTCTAGGACATGCGAAATTCGTCAAACAGAAACAAATGATAGGATACGCTGCTGTATTTTTTAATCAGGTTATGTTTCAAATAGTCGAGAGGGTGAGGCTCTGATTGCAAATACAACCATGCGCCTTATCACGACGCTCGTTTGTAATCACAGACTTGGGCACCCACCGGTATTTGACTATGGTTTGCTACAACTTGAACTATAGAAGCCAGTGGTACCAATATTTGGGAGTGATTAGCACACGATTAGATATTTCGTAAAACTCAGGAAAACAAAAAAATGACAATAAAACAAGTGCTGCATAAACTGATCTAACACAAAAAATCTACGCATTGATGTTTTCGAATCGCGTTCACAAAAGTACTTACCAAAGCTACAGAGTCAGTCCGCGTTCCAATCGTCAAACTCGGCTCACCAAAATATTCACCCCAGCTGCCCTAGTTTGAAATTCGGCTGTTCGAAACACTGCAAAGAGTTACGTATGCACTGTTCACCGACACTACTTACTCACCAAGAAGACAAAGCCTCGATAGGGTTACTTATCCGAACGCTCATCAATGGAATGTCAAACTCTTCTGCATCTGCTGATTATACGCGATTTGGGAAGCGCTCATAGAGCGGTCGCAATGCCGTCAATCTGTCAGACTCGGCTTGGGGGCGGCTTAGAGCACGCCAACACCCCGCTACCAAGCTTTGCTTGGGGCTGATGAGTTGAAGAACGACGCCATCTTCACTCATCACCCCTCCAGCGGGCGAAACGTGAAAGAAAACACCCTTCTTAACTGCGGCCACCCGGTCATTGAAAGAGGTAGATGAACTCCAGCTTGTGTAGTAAATTACGAGCGAGAGCCTCTTGTGTCTCCCTCCACCGTGCAGTCTCTTGAAGAATCTGAATTTTTATCGGGCATGCATCGAGTAAACAAAAGTATATATTTTTTACTGCAAGAATGAGAAATGTCAAAGAATGAGGCGTTATGTTGTAATTGGGAAAACTCGTCAAAAGTGTGTCTCAGAGATATATACCACGCGCTCGAGTCATCTTTTTGAGTCCCGCCTCAATTTAGAGAGAAGGTGCGAGGACGGATTTGGTGGATGAAGGGACACTTACAAATTTTTATGAGCCTTATATTTTTAGCGTGCGTTGTATGGAGTGCAATTTGTTTATTAGAGCCTCCGTCATAATCTGGGTTTTCTCAAGTGTACTTCAAAAAACGGTTTTTGATGGCGGCGATAAATATCGCCGAAAACTACATTATTTATCTGGAGGATGCGAACGTTAAAGTTTGTTTAGATTTTAGCGAAAGCGAAATCAGCAAAATTTGAAGAACGCCAAGTTAAGATAGGCGCCACCGATTTAATGTCCCAGAAAACAGAACTTTGACTACGTAATGATCTTATATATATTGAGTTCTAAGGGTGTCACCGAATGTTTTGAATTAGCTTTCAAAATATTAATTGCATTAAAACGTCAACATGAATTAATTTTTTGGCTCTTTGATTCCTCACGATTGCCGTTATTGGTTTATATATTTCAAATCGAAATATCTCAGTGAGCTACTAAACACGCAAATAATAGCGTAAGAATAGCAAACGCAACTTAAGCGCTTATTACTACACGTCACAACAAAACAACCGCATAAAACAGCAAACACAGTTTGTGAAAATAAGTGCGATATAAAACAAACAAAAAAATTCATATCTCCTAAACCAGGAGTTTCCGAAAAAAAAAAAAAAGAAGAGAGAATAAGCTAAGTGAGAAAGCTTGCACGACTGGTCGTTAGTAACTGTCCGCCGTTTCCGGCCTCACAACCGTTCAGAGAGCACTTTTGCAATAAAAGCCGGGCGGCCACCTACGGTAATTGGTTCCGCCTCATTTTGTCGTTAATTATCGCTCCCGCCTGCTGCCTTGACTTTCGTCTGCTACGAGACCAAGAGGAAACAAAAAAAAAAAAAAAAGTTGGGAACTATGTCCAGAGAAACAACTAGTCAGGATGACGTAACAGTTTACTCACCGTCGCAGCTAATCTGTGTTCGAGGTAAAGGCATGATCGAGCTCGTTTCGAGCCTCCGAGATTTCACAACACACGAGCCGGCAAACACGGACGCAGTGAAAAGTGCAGAAATATTGTGTGTTTGAGAGAAAGCACAACTGCGTTTCTTAAATCGAAAATAAAATTTACAGATCACCGAACTTTCTGTTCCCGCCAAACGTAGCTGTAGCGGTCGGATCGAGGAGTTAAAGTCTCAGAACTGAACGTTATTTGATGAATAAGTTATGAAAGAGTTTCGAAAAAGTTTAATAAAAAATAAGGCCCTTCGCGATAACATACCCAATCTAACTTCATAGATTCGCAGCGTACTTAGCCGCCAGTTTCATAAAGAACCCTTACAAGCATTACTTATGAACCTTGAATCAGATAGCATTTTCTTGTGAAACTTTGGTCTCTACTCCTATACCATAGCGCTCCGTTTGTTTTGTGGCTGAGTGTTCGGCAATGCGTATTTTATCTTCCGCTGTGAGAAAAACTTGGTTAAATTTTGTCATCAAGCGCTCAGCCCGTTTCCACAATTCTAGTGTTTCTGCCGATCACTTTCAATAAATTTCCTCGAAGGAATCACAGGCGCTTCATTATTTTTTAAACCGCTGTAAAATCCCAGAAACTATTGGATGCATATTTATGCTATTTACTCAAGTGTTTACGCAGGTATCCGAGGCAGAAATTATGTCAAAGCAATTATGACTGTTGGATCTTATACATAAAGCAAAAACAAACACCACTCACTATATTGAGTGCTGTGTGCTTTAGAACAAGATATTTGCTACCTTCCAGACAGATTTAAAAACGCATGGCATGACCTAATATGTTTGTGCTTCCTTGCTCGTGAGTCATTCCTTGAAGTCTTTATTAGTTTACGCCGCAGCCTCAATAATGTAAAGAGCTTCAATCTGATGCACGGGGCTCGTTACAATGAAATCACTACTCTGTTTTCGTAGAATTACAAAATCGCTAGAAAAGTAGGAAAAGGTTATGAGTAAAACATAATATTAAAGAACATTCATATACTAGAAGGGGAATCGAAACGTTTCATCAGCACTCATCCTGGCCCTAAGAACTAAAATTTAAATATACTCTTTGGATAAGGCAGCCGCAGTTTATTCACCGTTATGTTGTGCTTTTGCAAGGAAACAATTGCCGCATGTCATTGACTAGTATACAACGCTGTCAAAGCTACTGGCAGGAGCTCGTGGCTTCATCTATATGGTTTCGTTTGGGAGAGAAAAAGTGCAAATGAACCGCGAGATTAAACCCTATGCACGCGCTGGCAGCTTCGACAGCGCTGCACAGTAAGCATGAAACAGAGAAGGCGGAAATTAACATGACGCCATATTTGAGGGCGCCGTTCAGAACGCATGCTGAGAACAAGCTCACATTAATGGGCTGCCAAGACCGGCAATCTTGATGGCGTGGAATGCACGTTGGGAAGGAACCGCGGCACTTTGCCGTCAGCACGCGCTCAGCAGTCGCGCACACAGCTATGGCGCCCCATGAATACTCCCAATTGGGGAGGAGATCAAACAGTCACGCCTCCAGCGTTACGCTTCAGCTGTACGGACAACAAATCAAATGTTCTTGTTTGTTTTTGAACAAAGAAATAGAAGATGACGATTCCAAGGCCTATCCTCGTGCGACCACAATCACTTGTCAGAGCGAAGCGCTCGTGCTCAAACCGTGCTACACTCCGTTTCACCTTATGTTGTACAGCAGAAAAGGCTAGAAGCGCGAGCTCATAGCATTGGGAGCTACTCTTAACGAACGAGAGCTTGTGCCGCCGAGACGTGCCCTAGAGCAAGGAGCTCGCGCTTGTAGCCTTTCCTGCGGTACATCATAAGGTGAAACAGAGTATAAGCGAGTTTCATTTTCTCCTTTATGTTTTGTTAGTAAACACCCGACTGTGGGAACCACAGTCTCGATAAAGTGCCCCCTATAGCTCTATTTCCTGCGCAACAGCCACCGACAAGGTGAGAACTACAGGAAGGAGCTCCAGTTTTCCCGCCTTCAGTGTGAGCTCCCTAGCTTCGCCAACGGTTCTGCGCCTCGAGTACCACGAGCGTTTGGGCACAGCCAAATCAAGGCGAAAGGTAAAAAGCCCGTGCTGGAGGTCGGGCGTTCCAAAGACACGCCCTCCCGCTCTCACGTTTTCATATACTATGCGGGTAGAAACTGGGGGAGAGGAGGGCATCAGAGAGCGCGGGGACGCCAGACAGACGAGCTCAGACTGGAATGAGTAGTGTGGAGACACAAACTTATAGCTGCCTTTCTTTCGACTCGCTCTCCGAATGCATTCGAACGCAAACTTCGAAACGTAGATGGCCACGTTCGCCGTTCAAACGCGTTCGGAGAGTGAGTAGAGAGTCCAGGACTGGGCAGTATCAGATTGTATCCTAGAGATACTTTGGAGTATATGTATCTTTGTATCGAGATACATTCGACAAATGTATTTGTATCTCAGTAGTGGAGTGCATTTACAGTATTATGTATCGGTTGTATCGCGATACTTTGCCAGATTTTGGTATCTCGTTACATTTGGCGTCCTTTTTAAGATACATTTAAAAGAAAAAAAAAAACATCTGTTTAGTGCAAGGCGCTTCGTAGTTTATAACATGAACCTGCCCTATAACATGATTCACGTCAGTCACCGACATTCAAAAAATAGAGTGGTTAGAAAAAACGTTATTGGCAAGAATGACAAAATCAGCTCCTCTCACAAAGCCCTCCGCAGTTTCCAATTTAGAAGAGATAACTTTGTAACGGAGTTGAGTTAAGGAAAAGTACGGTCCTGTTGTTCAATCTTCCTACACAATGGGTGACTCAGAAGCTTATAATACGACAGTTTGAGATGTGCCCTTACAGCAAAACAGGGTTCTTTTTGGGCAGGTGCCTTTTGTCAAGCGTGGCACGCAGTCTTTTCCGTTCTGTAACCATGTGGTTCAACGGGGGTGAGATGTTTTCTATAGCGGCACCAATGATAAATAAAAAAAGTTCTAGGTAAGGGGAACATAACAATATGACGCAAGAAAAGAGCACAAACCTAATTGCCATTCATATTCACCACGAACTACACCCTCCCCACATAGCACCGCTCGAGAACCAATGTATTTCTACAAATATCTGTATTTGTATTCCGGAATACTTTTTCGCCGGTTTTGTATTCCCGAATACTTTTTGGAGTATCTCCGCCCAGCCCTCGTAGATACAAAGGAATTTAGCTTTCCGACTACCAACCAATCACTCCAGTCAGAGCTCGGCACTCTTGTGCACGCTCTCGTATCCTCCTACATTTCAATTTCTATTGTTACAGAGGAACAGTACGGCAGTGTTACAATGCGAGGTTGATCTGCTATTACCATATTTTCATATTTGATTCCCGTGCTCTTCGTAAAAGCGCCGCAATCAGCCGCCGAAAGATGGCGCTAGGATGCCACGTTCCTCCTCCTCGGCGTGTTCTCTTCCCTCTTGTAGCCTTCCTCCCTCTCTCTGTCTCTCTCTCTCTCCGGGATCCTCCCGCGTTCTCGGCCATGCCAGCAGCGCCCGTTATTTAGGTCCTGAGTCTTTCTCGTTGTCCGTTGTCGATGTTTTGGGCTCCTCGGGGATCATGAGGTCCTGGTGACACAGCAGTCGCGCTAGGGCGGCGTCCCACGTGCGATCCCCGCTGCCATTCGATCACCTCTTCACCTTTTACTGGACCCGTGCCTCCCGGTCCTCACCCGCGTGGAAAAACCCTCAGATCGGGCTCCGCTCCAACCGCGTGGTGCACTCCGTGTGCGTTCCGTCTGTGTACGTGGATGGGCGAAACGTGGCTACGGTTTCTGGAACTCGTCCCCGACTGGTGTGTTCCGCATCCTGTTCCGCCCATGCATCGAAAGTGGCCTCGAAGCGGCAACAAATGACGTCATTAAAGCCGGAGTGATTATACTGTCGGGTGTAGCCATCCTTGTGTGCCATAAAAGTTCCGGCAAATAGCAGGAGCAAACGCGAGTGTCACTGTCGTCACGGTGTGCCAACTCCTGGCTGCCGAGGCTTCCGTGAATTGTGACGCTGAAGGTAGACCTGGAGCAGGAGAGGCGACTGCCAAATTCACCACTGCTGATGTGACACCCCCAGGATCGCGTCCGGCTACAACGTCCCGCTTCTTTGAAGTCATCGTGTGGAATTCGAGTGACCGCTTTTTTGGACGCCGTAAACACATCAGCCGGAGCCACGTGCCAGGCACCGTTAGCGAGGAGACCGTTCGCACGCACGTCGGATTCCGCGTTCTTTGGTAGGCGCCAAAGAATCGCAGATGTACATCCGCCAGTGGCAACAATCACATGTCGTCTGGCTTTTCACGTCACTGACTGTACTTGAGCGGCCCAGCAATGTTTACCCCGAGGTAATTAAAATGTTCAGCAAGCCCACGTTGGAAGACGAACTCTGTGTTTTGCCGGTAACAACCTTCACATCAGATCAACTACAAGTAACAAACTTTGCTTGGATGAATGAAAATATCGATTCGTCAGCGATTCCACATGTGACGGTTTTAAGATTATCGAATTCCTGAGATGTGTTTCGCTTATGTTCTAGAATCTTAAGAAGACGACAGCAGCTTCCAGGTTATTATCTGTCATATACTCCCGTTCACGTTCGCACTCTAGCCACTTTGATTGTTTGGTCCATCGTGATGAACCCACAACCGACAAGCACTTTGATTCTTTGAATTGCATTCATTGTTGGTCAGCAACTTGCACGTTACGCTTCCTGGTCGA
The DNA here is from genome assembly GCA_013358835.2 of Ixodes persulcatus. NCBI lineage: Eukaryota > Metazoa > Arthropoda > Arachnida > Ixodida > Ixodidae > Ixodes > Ixodes persulcatus. The sequence continues at coordinate 3,700,972 of JABSTQ010009451.1, forward strand.
GTCTTTTTTGGTAGAAAAGTGTCTAATTTCGGACGTTTATACTTTCTGGTATAATTCCAGCTTTCACATTTAGGTCACAGCTCCCGACCTCTGCTGCTGAAAACTAGGAGCCTTAAAAAGCACTCTCCTACCTGCTCAAAGGACGCTGACACTCTCCTCCTGAATTCCGTTAACCGGTGCCGGTATTTGCCAAGCATCTCTTCCCCTTCACCCGGAAATTCTGGCTTAAGTTATGACTGTCCTTTGATCACTATCTTCTTTTGCAGCAGCTCATGTCTTGAGCCGATTATATTGTTTCCTCATTCAGTGTGATCTCGGGGGTTTAAGTACATATATTGTAAAACATTTTGTGAAAAAGAGAGCATGCGTTGTCTGTTGCTCTGGATTGAAAGACCAGCGATGACGGATGATAAACAGCTTTGCGTAGATTGTGAGATTACTATCGACACGCTTCCCAGTATCTGTTTGGGCCGTGCTAACCTTTCCCGACGCTGGATCTCCATGTATTAAAAGCTGATGTTTTCTTAGCTGCTTGTTTATATACGTTGATTTTGCAGAGACGGTCTTCTCGAGTGCTCCCCTTTAATAAGGAATTCCACCTCCTTCCTCTTGGATAACTCAAGCTCTAGCTTGAACTCCACATCAATTGAGTTCATTCTGCTCCACCGCAATGTCCACTGAAAGATTGGTCCTGATGAGGCTCACATAGAGAGTGGTGTTATATCGCACACCAAATTCACATGAACGCAAGCTTCTAATATTGATCTGGGTATGGTCTTTAAATTCTATATTCCTTAAACATCTTGCTCTGATTTCGCCGTTGAGGTGTTTTGAAGCTTTTCTATGTATTCATGCTGAATGCGTTTCTTATCACCAGAACACTCGGACAGGATTTCTGCGGCATTGCTGAATCACACTGCCGGTACTTTCAGTTCAAAAATGGCAATTGAACGTGGTCAAATCAGTGGGGGGAAGGGGGGGGGGGGGCGCAGGTATAGCAATTACTCAAGTCGAGAGAGCCTGGTGTTGCGAATGACTGCCGCGTCCAGTTTCTCTTAGAAACGTTGACATGGTGCGGGCTCCTCTTGAAACCCCATGGGTTGTATTTTGAGAGCTTCCCTTCTGTTGCCTAAGAAGTCTACTTTTTTTCATCATTGGCTCACCGGTGTGTCGTATTCAGTGTTTTCTATTGGTTTGCAACTCTGCTGTGCTCCTCACTGAGGGCTATAATTATTCAACCTTCTTAATCTGTAACGGCTATATAGCCCGATTCCAGTTCAGCAGTGCTGATATGCGATGTTATTTTCTTGCTGACCTAGGGAAGTTCCTTCTTACTGGCGACCAGTCTGCCCCGCAGGATCTTCAGAGACGAGACTTTATCTGTGCCTGCTGCAGAGAAGTCATGCTCTCGATGATTATTATTGTTTAATGTCTCCTTCGACTTTACGTCTTCCTACTCAACCAGTTCATTCTTGTTTCAATTCTGCGCGTTCTTTACATCAGATGCGCCAAATTTAAATGACATGTCCACGAAACTTTCGTCATCAACAATGAATTTTGAAAAAGCTCCATTTCGAAACACATTGGGAACAGTGTGATATAAGCAGTTAAAAATTATAGTTCTATCTTTTATTTTAATTTAACAAAACCTTGATTTAAATTAAAGTCTAAGTGCTCTGCCTGACCATACATATGATCAGATGGTTAAAGCCAGTTTTTAATATTATATCTTGTTGATTGGGAGAAATAGTTATCCTAAAATTGATACAGCTTTCTGCCCGCTTAGACTCTGGCTAAAAATGATTCGTTTATATATATTAGTGATCTTAATATACTTTTATAGTTCCTGTATAAGTTGAAGTTAAAACAAAAAACATATATGAAAATATTTAAAAGGCGGAACATGACACGATAAAGGAAGATAGACAAAGACGATATGAAAATAATTAAATGCAACAGTAATTGTGAACTCCGCGACAACAATAATATACTTATCTGAACGCCGCTCCTCAAATGGGCGGGTAAGTATCACATTTAAGAGTAAACTGCTCCCCCCCCCCCCCCCCTCAATTTACAAACCTGCTGCTTCATAGAGCGTCAACATTGGCTAAGTAAAAAAAGCAAGCATCTAGAAATAAAATTCTGCTTGAAACACCTTGCTCTCTTGAGCGCAGTGCAACCAATTTTAATTTAGAAGTCAAGGTTTCAGCTGGGTTATTACATTAAATCCGAAACGGTGACTCGGATATAATTCCAGCGGGGAGTTTTGACGTACGAATGCGCCGTTAGTAAAACATGGGTGATATTTTACCCGGTCACACACAGTTATTCAAACTTGTCTTATGCACAATCATTAAAAATAAAAAAAATAAAAAAAAAACTCAGAAGACTTTTCAGATATCATGTTCCCTTCATGATAACAAATGCTTCAATAGGATCAGACGTAACATTTAAAGCTGAAGGCTCTTCGTGAATAATACATGAATGCGTCTCGAAATTATCGCTTTACTTTGCGACGAATAACCTGTTTGACTTTATCTCAATGATAGTAGGCCGATACATGTTGGTGGTCATGACGTGAAAACATAACTGATAAGTTTAAATATGTAACGACACCCTGGGAGCAACGCGCGAAATAATATTTAGCCTCAGTTCTTCCCAGACATATTAAAATAAGGTAGCAATAACACGACTAACTTTCTGGCTGGTAAATTAAGCTATACGGTTGAAAGCGCAGTAGATGCGCCGCCTCTAGTGGGACGTTTCTGCCTTTGATACTCTGTCGCCACAGCACTATACGAAGCGCAAGTTCGTCTGCTTCTTGCGGGGGGGCTGCACTGACGCCAGAACACCGAGCTCTGATTGGCTCTGATGGAGAGATAGTGGGTAGACCTTCATGCTAGCTGCTTTGATGTTTACTCACTACCCTTGTAACCGGAACCAATCAGAGCTGGGCGTTCTGACGTCATCGCTTCCTCAGTTCAAGAAACAGACGACCTTGCACTGCGCATTGAAGGTTACGAACGTGTGTTGGAATGGGAGCCTCTACTGCTTTCTTAACCTGTCAGGAACCATAGGGAAACTTAATTAATTACAGTCTCAAAAACATCGCATTGCTTTGCCTTTGTCCGCAAACTCTTCATTGATTGAGAAGAAACAGAATATGAAAAAGTCACAAAACTCGCTGCGGGATGCGGCCCTGCAGATAATAAAGTTTAAACTAAAGAAAAAAGCTTTTTATAATATATTTTATTTCATTATTGGTAAATATTGAAATTTAATATTTTACTTTGGTGCGTATTGCCTGAAGAATGTTCAAACGTTTATATAGCAGAATGTGTTGAAATTGACTTTATTTTTTATTGCGAATGAACCGGAAATGACCTACCTGCTGTGGGATTTCCCTTGCAACCGGTGTGCTCTGTCGAGGAATGACAGAGCACACCGGTTGAACAACGCGTAAACATTTAATGACCGCTATCGCCTGCGGCGCGATCCCAACAGCCCCCGCGCATACGCTGCGACGGCCCTTTATCAGCGGCGGAGCGCCGCTCGCGTGGCCAGTTGCCCTTGGCCCCCTCGTGGTCAAGATGACCACTCATGACCGTCGTAGGGGCAACCTGGGCCAACCGCTTGGAATCTCCAGGTTGTCCACACTGCTTAAATGACCGCGTGGCCGCAGTCAAGATCGCCGCACTCCTTCACGTTCCGGCGGCCAGGGTCGTGATCGACGGATTCGACGTCAATCGCCGATTTACCGCTTCCCTCGCGAATCCTATTTGCGGGATGAAGGCGAGTTCCTAGCCGGGACCGCTCCATGTCCAAGGCGTTGACGCCATGATGGCTGCTGTCAGAGCGCTTCGCAAATGGCGAATATTTCTTAGATTTTGTTTAATTTCAGGATGAGCAACACCATAGACGCTAGGAACCACGCCAGCCAATCGAGCACTGCAAATATATCACGTAACTAAGCGTCTCGCGCTTCGGCACTCCCCTCAGAGGGTCACATGACACTCAAACGGCTTTGAATTAGGTGAAATGGCTTGTAATGTTTTATTTATGTATGTATTTATTTATTCGAGGTAGTGTTGCCTCCGGCCCACCGTATGTTCAAACACGGTATAGATTCCCAGACTATGAAGGTTTCATGAACGAATGATTGGTATCCCGGACAGACGGGCTAAATTAGTGCACTTCAACGAAGTGCACTTCTCCTTTAGTGTCATTTGTGCAGTGTTCCCGACGAACACACTCGGCTTGACGTGAGTTTGCTTTACTTCTATATCATCTTCTTTGACATTGATCACAATCACCCAGCTATGGTAAATATTGTCAATTAACGTAACGTTTTCCTGTTTCGTGTTTTTATTTAAAAAAGAACTAAATATTCCTGGGACATGAGTTTACCTTAAAATTTTAGGTGTCCAATAGTACTTTATCCATCATTATTGTCACCATCTCTGAGCAACTCTAATTTTTCTCGTTTGTCACCGAAACACTCGAAGTGATATTATGTGAGCTGAAGTGCACTTGGTCGAATTGCACTAAATTATCTCGTCCAACTTGGGCATAAGCTCAGAACAGAACCATGAACTTGGCCCTAAATAGTTCCGTAAGACGCGACGGCCTGCCACGCTTGCTTGCCTGTTGTGATGTTTGATATGGCTGATATTTCAACAATAGCGCTCCTGTGGTGCATGTTTCGGTGAGTTGAGTTTGAAGAATGGATCCTAGACTTGCTCCGCTGCTTTGGTTCGTGGGAGTGCGAAAGCGATTGGCGAACATTAGAACGGCATTCATTCTTCCGTAATGCTAGTTGTTAACTTATTCTGGGCTTTTCTCAAAAAGTAGGGATTGCGGCCCTGATGCTCGGAATGTTGTAACGCGGGTTTCAAAAGCTTTATACTTGGTAAAACCGTGGCTCGGTACCGGCGTGATTCCGAGAAGAATACTACAAAACGCTTCGCCAGAACGTGTGGCTAAGGTGCGTCACCGTAATTTTCGGTCAAGGTCCGAGACGCCGTAGTGCAACGTGGTATAGTGTCACAAAAAATAAACCGTTCTTTAATATTGTCCCATGTGTGAGCGGCCCCGCCATTCACAGAGCACACTCCGTAGATTGGAGCGATGGGTTCTCCCACGTGCCTAGCGGGAGAGCAGACGCTTCAGAATTTCGGAGAGTGCAGATACCGTCGATATTCGTATAAGTGTGTTGGTGCAAATACCAGATGATCGTGAAGTGTCGAATGCACTTCGTTCGCCAACATCCTTGCCAGGACATGCCCCAGCTATGAGCGATCGGTCGCGCGCAGAATTTGCAAATAAATCACGTCCTTTGGGTAATACCTTCCTTAAGAAAAAGACGTGGTTAAACAAAAAAAAGAACGATCGGGTTTCTATCAATTTTAAAATCGAGATAATATCGCACCCGCCCCCTATATACCTTCTTCTTCTTCTGAGAACTTTCGCTGGTGCCTTCCTATGAAACTTTGTCGGCGGGTACCTAATGCTAGAGCCCGATGTGTCATCTGAGTCTTCGATGGTTTTCTACGCTGCAATTTGTGTTTGTGTTTCAAAATGGCTGAAGCATATACATCTGAATACGCTCACAAAGACTAAGTTCTGCCTTCAGGTTTTTCTTTATTAACTCTGGATTTTTGGTGATAACATTTAAACTCTCGGCACTGTCTGCGCACTTGTGGCTATTTTTGAATGAAGATTGATCTCCCTGAGAAACCACAACGAATGCTTCAGGGATTTTTTTTTTTTTAATTTTTATTAACGCTGTCTGGCTGGCTAGGTTTGGAGATTATGTGCCCGGGGTTTGTGTTTGGTCTCCGTCGTGGTATTCCTTTCAAATCTGGACGGGCAACACATACGAGGAAGAGGTTTGGACTGACAGGGCGCATAAATGTCCTTCCGCCTTGCGACCTCCGGTCGGCACTTTGAATGAAGCCAAACACCCCATTACGGCTGCATGGATGCAATGTTCGAGATGCAAGAAAGCTTGTTTTTGCAAACAAGCCACTTTTCTGGGTGATAGAGGTTATATTTCGTAACCCTCCGTGGTCTTTAGGTTAGAATGTTGAATTGCTGGGCTAGTTTGTTAATTGACGCAATCGCAGTAAGGGTTTATATGTCGCACCTGAACGCAGAAAATCGCCCCGAAGTAACAAATATGAAGGAAATGTTAGGAGAACTTTGCAACGTGACAGTCATAAGATGAACAAAAATGCATCAGCAGTTTCATGGTTGTTGTCGCTGGGTTGTGTCGTTAAAAAGCAGTAGCCCAACAAATACCAGGGAAACATATTTATATGGCAGTGAATATGTTTGTCACGTCTTTTCGCAATCAAATGAAACAAAAATTATTTTGTTAGGATTGCGACGGAAAAAGCGACACTAGTGTGTTCATTATATATGTTTTGAGCCCTTGTGTCTCTCTCAGCGTCAAATCTTTTTCTACATTCGGTATTACGTTTTTTTATAAAAGGAACGAACGGAAATCGGAAAACTGTCGTAATTAATTCGTCGCATTAACGCAAATGGAATGCGCGAAGAGAAATGCACACACGACAAAACGGCGGAAACTCTTAATGTAGGAGTGGGGGAGAGACGATGGTCGACCATTAACATCAAGAGATAGTACAGTTTTAGGTTTACTTTGTTTGATAAGTTTTTTGTATTTTTATGGGATCTTAACACGCATGTAGGTCGGGGGGTCGGGGGGAGGGGGGGGAGGTTCTGGATAGTAAGTGGTGTGTTAAGCGAAAATGGGACTTCTGTTCATAGATTTTTCGTACAGGCACTGCCCGCGCGTTTTGCATCTCGCAGACTGCGGCAGCATTTGATGGGTTATCAAACGCGTTCGTCAGAAGATGCCTCTGATAACCTATTGTTTAGGTTTTAATTTCGGTTCGTTTCTTTTCGGTTCTGTTGCGCAAATTGGAAATTTTGTTTTGATTAGCCGTGCGTTTGTCTGGTGAAGTAAGGGGGCCAAGTACAATATCTGTGTGTGTGTGTCTTTTCAATAGTTTATCCATTCGAAACTTCTTTCATTCCAAACGATCAGCAGCTGCTGTACACAGGATGTCTTTTTTTAACGGAGGACATGGGTGCAACAAAGTTAGGATAGAATAGTTTGTCTACTTGCTTTCTGCATGAACGTTGAATAAAACACAATGTATTACATGATGAAAGAAATATCGCAAAAAAAAAAAAGACAGGGACAGCGACAGGTACGGAACACAAAAGACAGACAAGCGCTAACTCACAACTCAGATGTATTATACATCGAAAAGAAGAAAGAAGCAGTAATGTGCCGCAGGTGTGGTTCTTCTTTTCAAACTTATAAAACATTTGAGTTGTGAGTTAGCGCTTTTCTTTGTTTTACTCCTGTCCCAGTCCTCGTGATTTCTACGCTATTTCTTTCACGTTCAACCAGTACGAACTCGCTCAGCTTACCACCTTAACACAATGTTTTAATTTGTGTTGTCGGTAAGTAATAAAGAATATTCAATAAGCAGTTATGTGTTTAAAGACATTAAAATATTAGACGGGTGTATTAAGCTAGTACACTCTATATACTTTTTGTTTTTGTAGATGTATGGGTAATAATTCGAGGAATAGAGTAACCAAATTATTATTGTGGCGTGGGAAGCACAATCGTCAATGCGCGGGACTGCGCGCTGCTGGGGCTGCGACACGAGACTCGACATTTATAGCAGCATAAGGTAGTAATGAAGCTGCATTGCGTTAACAACTGTATAGATGCTTATATGAGAATTTTTGCAGGTGAAATTATATTTCACTTATTTATATGTTATAAAATATTTATGGCAAATTTCTTGGCGATTGTGTTGCATGCGTGAATCTTTCTAGCATCAAAAACGTTTAATGATACTCTAAGTTCCCAGAAGCCAAACGTTCACGTTTACGGCGCGCTTCATCAGATAGTGTAACGCGTACTATGGTTTCACTTGTTAGTTTTTCCTAGAATGAAGCGATACAACTGCTGATTGGGCAGATAAACGTGACGATCTTACGGAATTTCCCATACTCTCGAGCTCCTCTCCGTCAGTGCGCACAGGTTGTCGAGTTTTTCCTCCTCGCTTACCTCTCTGGTAACATGACATCCCCGTTAACCGATCAGAATCGTACATTTCATTTCTCCTATCCTACCCGTCAACTACTCAGTTGAGCCTCGCGGCCACGCTTTTATCTGGGCTTCACAAAATGCCGAGCATATGGCCAAAGAATGTTTGACCCTAATATAACTTACAAGCCCTATAATTGCAATTATATAAAGAAGGAGCGTCAATACTGTATTGCTGCTGAAATGAGACAAATGTATTAATAAATTTTAAACCTGAAAAAGTTAATCGCCCCAAAATGCGAACGTCTACATTCTGACTTGTTGTTATCAAAATTGCAGAGGGGCAGTTATCAAATTGCGCCTCAGTGGACAGTTTTGAAGTATAGCGTCCTGTTTTGTTAAAACTAACCTTAAATACCGCTATGCTATAATACAACATATTTCGATAACGCAGGAGTGCTTTGCGGAACAAAGTAAAGCATCGAAATCGAAATCTATTTTTATTTAAGAATTACAACCAATCTTGCGGTGAGAACACCGTCAACTTACAATTTCTAAATAGTGAAACGAATGGGTATGCTTTCTACCAGCATTCATTTATAACAAAGTCTTAACGAATGAGAAAAGTTCACGCAAAGCCGCCATGGAATCAGTAGAGCTAATTTAATGTCCTTCACAAATATTTCCTCAAGGCAAAAAAATCGCATTTCATAAAAATACATTCTTTAACTTAATTATGAAATTAATGTTCTTTTTTCCATTAAAGCAAAACCAAAATTACAACCAGCCCCTCTCAACTGTGGTAAAAATTAATTTTACTGGTAAGAGGAAACACACCAGAAACCTGGCCTTTGTTCTTTTTATTGTAGATTTATTTAATTTATTGCATTTGTTTTAACGCTCCCCAGACCGAAACGTGTGCAAACTCGAGTCATTCTTGTAACGAGAAGAGTCATATGACATTCATTGCATTTGAAAATGGGTCTAATAGCTGTATTCCTTCTGCCTTGCTTCTTGGCTTGTGATTAGATGCTTTCTAATTTTTGGTTTGTCACCGCAACATTCCAGTTCTCCTTTATTGCCACTAACTAATCATACTTTGAAAAAACGAAATCACTTTTCATAGAGCTTGCAATAAGAAATAGTTTTGTTTTATTGAGAAAGTGGGTTTTTTCTTTTCATTCGATTGACACAGTTATACTTTCAGCTATTCAGGAACCAGTATTTAAAAGTGTACATTTAGCAATTTGTATGGATCCTGAATTTTTTTTCGGTAATATTTTGTTCGTTTGTTTTGCTTCCTTGTGCATTTTGTCTTGTCGAATATCGCAGCAATAGAAAATACTTTCTTCTTCCTATTCATACTCTTTTGTCGCTGTTACTTGTTACTAGAACCCGTTTTACTGTGTAATAGAATAAAAGTATCCTGCATATCGATAGGATTTTTCTGCTGAACCTAAGTCCGCAGTCACCGAGCCGTCCAGGAACAGCACCTGTAATGAAAGCTCTATTTATCTATTTCAGCGGCGCGCCGGCGTCGCGCCGCGGAAATAGAAAAAGAAAAAAAAGGAAAAGAAACACGCAGAGCGCCCGCGCTCTTTGTTTGAACTTTGAACCAGTGTGGCAGTGGCAGCAGTCAGCGATATATATATATATATATATTCTTTTTTTTTAAGTTTACTTTGTGTCTTATGTATTTCTGAGAGTATTTATTTCTCGCTACACTTCTCTTTCGCTTGTTAAAGAGGTAAGTATGGTGTGAGTGAAAAAAAACAAAAAAAAAAACAACAACAACAAAACGGCGCATAAGTAAAACTGACGCGTTGCTAAGGGAGGTTTCACTTTTGTTACTCTTCCGTCAAACTCTTCCTTGAATATCCATGGGCACCTCGAAAGCGGAGGGTCGAGCAGTTCGCGTGATTCGTCCTAACATCGCCGACATTTTTACGCAAAAACCTCCGCGGGCAGTAAAGCTATTTTCTTGCTCTGAAAACAAGCGCAACATGAATCTGTTATTCCATATGCGAGTACTGCTACGCTTTTCTTCACGAAGCTGTTTGCGATAGAAACGTGGTGACGCGTCGCGCACTGTCAGCCCCCAAAATCTTTTACTTTCGTGTTTGACATAGGTAATGGCACACACCAAAGAAAAACAAACAATATATCTATTTCTTTATTTTTTGTATTAAAGTTGCTTTTATTTTACTGTTCTTTTTTCGACGAGACTACGAAAATATGCGAACCGCGTAAGTTTGTTCCTGGTGCTGTATTCGGTGGCTCCGAGGCGAGAGCGCTGGCCTGCGGATCCCCATGTGGCAGGTTCGAATCCCGGCCGAGGCGCCCGCAATTGGACGGAGGCGCATTGCGGAGGATGCGCCGTGTAACCGAGCTTTCGGTTGCACGTCAAGAGATCCCCAGGTGGTCCAAATTAATCCTCAGTCCTCCGCTGCTGCGTGCCAGATGCCCGTCGTTGGTTTGGCACGTAAAACCCCCAAATTTTACTTTTTTGCGCCAGCTGTGCGCCATGTGACGTCACTGCTCCTTGCGCATGCGCAGCACGGGTTTCCAGGCGCCACACGAAACTGCTCAACCTCGGCCAGTGTAGCTCACGCTACAAACAAATGTTTCTTCAACAATGCCTTACAAGACAAACCCTTAAAACATTGGCTAAAGCTCCGGAACTAGCTCAGCTGCTTAATCACGCACGGGTCACTAAATGCCTTTCTCAAAATATACACTTCCTTAAGAACGTTTTATTGAAGCTGCACCGGCTGCTAGAAGCTCTAAAGCTTGTTTCGTTCATATAAAAACTGACTTAGGCCTTCAGAAGCAACCGAGCTCGATGCAGCAGGCAATATCATTCAAAATTTGGCCTGAAGCTGACAGTGTCCTAGCACTTTTAGGTGGATCCACGGTGAGCGTATCTATCCCTTCAGCCTGCCATTCGTACAGACAATTAAGGCACATCGGACGTTACTTAAACTTGTCATAAAATTACCCAACAACACACAGGTCTTCCGTGATTTGAGCACTCTTTAATAGTGCCCTTGCGGTTGTTTCCACACAGGCACTATGGATGATAGCTGCAACCATCAAGCGATATCTTTGGCCGAACGAGAACTCAAGGTGTATCCTTAAAAGAGATTTCTTGAGCCTACCACCTGCAGTCTCTTGTGTGTCTCGTAAGTCAGGGGCACTATACCTCTCTTCATAAATATCCCCCCCCCCCCCTTACCAAAAAGAAAGTATCAGGGATTTGTGTACCGTGCCGCTAAGTGCCAAGTTTCGCAATTCAGAGAAACAAAAACCGAATTCGCGGAGGCTGCTGAGGATACCAATCACATTGACACGTTCAACAGCAGCTCGGCCCATCAAGTGTGATCTATTAGAGAAGGAAATTTCTGTTAGAATCTTGGCATATAATACAATGAACAAAACAAAACCCAGACCAGTAGGCTAAAACACTAGCATGTACACATATATTCAGGGTTTCATGCGTCAATAATGGAGGATTTGAATGGTGGTAGAAAAAACGACATTGAAATAGCTTACTTGCAGCCGAGGAGAGGTAGCGTCTTACAACTGCTATGGCAGTCTCGAGGCTTCCAGTCTGTCGATTGGTTTTCGGCACTGGTAAGCTGCATCTCAGTCTCCAGATTTGAAAGAAAATGCTAAGACGGCGTAAAGAGCATTAGGTATATTTGCTTGCATACAACTCCACAAGAAACTCTGAGGATATTGACCTAAACAATTCATTAATAAAATCATACCATATTCATTATTTTTACCCGACTAGTAGAAACTTGAATACACGGTTTTTCGGAGGGGACTCCACTTTGTCAGGTTTGAGTTATCAAAACACTTCGCGTGTTCTAGTCTTTTTTGATGACGAAAATACATCACCCTCGAAAGCCTCTCTGTAGGGGCTATGTAGTATAGCCAAACCAGACCTGCCCAGGTAGCACGGTTCTCCGGGCAAAACATTTGTTTTTTGTCCGGGAATTTAGGTTTTTAAAAAAAGCCGGAAGAAGCCGAGATGGTTCAAAAATTGATCTTCACTGACCATAGTCTGAATATCTTTGCATTAATTCGCCAAATAAGTGCCAGATTTCGACTTCACTACTGTTTCTCAGGTTTATGCGTGGCATCTTCGTGTGAAGTTACAGTTTGGCAGTTATGTGGTGAGCCAAAAAAAGAGCCATAGAAAAGCCAACTAAAAGTACTCCGGCTAAAACTAACAACGTTCCGGACCGAAACGTGTTAGACCTAAGTTAGGGTCCTAGGATGCCCAAACGTTTGCCAAGTTAGGCGTTTCTCTGGGCACTGACTGCCTTTGTGTGTTTATTTTAAGGATGCATTAAAGATATCCATTCCGCGGCCAACGATTCTCCCATCTTCGCCAAGTATACAAATAAGAAAGCAACATATGGCCGCCTTCGCACACTGTAACGCTCATTGCCCACCTCTGCACGTTGAACCCTATCCTTTCCATGCGCGATGCCGGTTATCTTAACGGCGACTATACTCGGTGCCCCTACAAGCTTCCAATCACGTGCCCACTCGTTGGAACCCATTCTCCGGGTTGTCCTAGTTCGCTCGCGCGGCCAGGCTGAATACGTTCGGCATCGACGAAGGAGGGGGCCATTTGCATAACCGCTACGTGCTCCTAGACACTCAGATTCGCTGAAGGGAGGGCGTCCCTCCGCGCAGACAGGGCCAGAGAAAGGCGCGATTGCGCTCGTGCTGATCGCGGTTTGAATTCTAAGAGGATGGCCTACTGTCGACTCGCGGATATCGGTGAATGGCACGGAAAAAAGAGAAACCCAAGATTTAGTGGGCGCGAGTGGCATTTCTGATTGCCGCCGTGGATTAGACAAATGTGTTTAAGCTCGGCTGAGACCGAGATCCGGTCCTGTACGTTGAAAAAATTTAAACGGCTATTTATTTTTTTATTGTTGTTAAAAGCCTATTTAGGTATAATAAAGTTCTTTGTTAGTTTTTTTTTTGGCTATATTTTTAGCATCATATTCGTGACTATCATAACTTCACATTCTTTAATTATTTTTTTTCTCGGAGAAGCCCCAAGCGCAGCTTTTGGATAATAGTATTAATAATAGTTTGTTGTCCTTAATTCGCCTGTATTTCCGAGCGCGCTTAAAATAGCCTAGTTATTTTTAGTTAATGCTTAACTTTCGTTAGGTTATAGAGAGGAGCAAATATTTATATTCATGTTTCTAGTTAATTGTGCACTACAATAAACTATTTCCATATAAACTCTTGAACGTAATGGCCACATTACATGCAAACGACGTGTTGCGTGTATTGCGATATACCTGATTAAGGCGTTTTTTTTTTCAACATTGCGTATTCGAGTAAATTCCCCAAAAATTTAACTATTCGATTTCATTCGATTAGATGTTTACGAAGTCGGAAACAGAGGGGCAGTCAGTTATTAACTGATTTCTACTCTTCAAACATTTCCGTTGCAGCTGATATACAATTGGAAAAATGCTGGATGGATATGCATGCTGTATAAAAAGAGAAAAAAACATTTACGTACTTTTGATATTTTGCATCGATTTCTGATTTGCGCCTATCTCAAAAAGGTTTCGTTTCCGATAATAGAAAAATTCGCGACGTAAGGCTGTTGACACATGAAATAAACATTGTCGAAACCAAATCTATTTGCTTCCTGTTTAGACTTACGTGCGTTTCATACACCAGAAAGTAATCAGGATCGTTCGATTTTCCCTTAAAAACTGAAATATTTTTTTTTTCGCTTTCAGCGTTGTCTGATTTGTTATTCAAATTTATTACATGGTGCTACAAAAAAGAAAAAGAAAAACCCACTCTCTTTAGAGCTAGTCGTCATAGACTCAGACAGATCACTATCGAAAGCAAGAATATATCCTAGATTATTTGGCTTAAAAAAAAGATGAATCTAAAAGCAAGTGAAGACCAGGTCCCATCCAATCAAGAATTTCCCAGATATTGTTGAGCCGGTGTGCCAGAAAACAGTCTTCCAAACTGTGGGCGACACACGCCCACTGCCCATCTTCGCGTGGTCACCTATCAGTGAAGACGAAACCAGAAAGAATTCAAAATAAGGCGTCCGCATTATGTACGAGAACGACTCGATGTTCATAGATTGAAGTTTGGGTACTGAAGGACCCGTCGGCGGCACTACCACGACGGCGTTTCTCCGTGACAGGGACCAGCGTGTCGACGAGCGACGCCGGTTGACTGGCTCCAAGCGTTATCCAGATTGGAACGGTAATCGGGGCTGGGGCTCCGGCGATGGGAAGCGAGACGGTTGACGATGTTCAAGTGGCGTTTGGCTTACGTACAATGTTTCCTCGAAAATGATTTATAAACCGCGAACTAGAAACCGAGTGTGAATTATTGTCTTTCTTTGGTGATCCCCTTTATTGTCTTTAGGTTCTTAACTACGCTAATATATATTTTTGATCAATAAAATTTAGTTGTGAGTTAGCGCTGTGTTTGTGTCTTTCTTCATCTGATCTCTCGTCCTTTGTGCTGTTTTAAATGTTCACATGAAGATTACCCACTACTAAAAAAAAAGGAATCTGTTTTTCCGCATTCTACAGTTAATGTGGACTATAGCGCGGATATTACGGTAATTTTGATTTCGACTTGGGTTTGACAGTAGGCAAGAGATCACCAGCCATGCTTTTTACGTTTTGCCTGGTTTTGACGTGCAGTGCTAGCGTGTATAAATTCACTATTAGTTTATATAGTCTGTGTTGCGATGAGGACCTATTATTGTTTATATCGTCTCCATATAAAATTTTGTTTGGAGATTTTCCAGCAGGTTAACAATTCGTTCCCACTCTCCCGAAGAAGACAAAGCTAAAGTTTAGGATTGCGGGTTCTGAAAAACAAGCCTCCTTCAAAGTACGACTTACAAATCAATACTAGCGCGTCACGAGTCTTTGATTTCGTACCCGACGCCGTTACCCTGCTCCAAGTTGGAGCAAACTTCAACATAATTAGCCAATTAGTGCCGCTCGTGCGAATATCAAACGCTGATTTAATATGGAAGCGCTCTTGAGTTCAGCGGCGGCATAGGGGGTAGGGACCTTTGCTTTGTTTACAAAAGAGTTAACGGCCCGCACAGAGTAATTAATCTTAGCATATTTGATTCTTGACACGAGGAACGCGAGCCGTTCTCTATCTCCAGATAGGCACGTCTCCATTTCTAGCCCTTTCTCCAGCACCTCTATGTCTTAAAGCAAAAATAACACGAAGCCAACTTTACAGAAACAAAAACACTCTGGAGGATTTATTGTGGTGAAGCAACTAAAGGCAGCGCAGCGGCTCCTTAATAAATGTCCTTTGACGACAAGAGGTACGTTTTGGGGGTCACGATGAATTTGATTACATCAGGCTCTAGCGCGTTCAATTTTCTCTCGTTGAGATGTTTTTCATTGGCGCCACGTGAGGGACGGGGAGGACATTTACACTGGCTAAGCATTGCTACTTTTAGCGCAACTTTTTCTCTCACTGGATGCAGGCCCCGAAACCTTATGGCTGTGAATGGAACCTCGCGATGGCATTTGTTAACAGTGAGAGCGTGCCTATGGGCATTTAAAGGCGAGTTAAGGCACACAGGATAAAATGCTTTTGTCTGTTCAGCTGGTAGCGGATATATTTAATAAATTGCCGGCCGAAGAGGGACTTTGATTTTACCGTTCTGATTCTACAATAATTGAGGCATGGCCGACCTAGATTTTGTTATCGAATGCTTCAGCATTTATTGCCTTGGTCCATGCAGCCATTTTTCGATTTGGACAGTCGTGGTTTGGACTGGACTGGACTGGACGGGTTTCGTGAGGCCGATGCGTGGATCCCGCCGTGCACTTTTGCTTCATTCATTCCTGCCTTACACCCACTTTTGCTCTTACAAGAAGGAAAGAGTATTCTAGAACTCTTCCAATGAAGCGCCGCGGAAGCGGGAGAGGAGAGGATCTAGTGTCCATGTCGGTGGCACAAAGTACGCTACAACGTGAAACTGAAACGCCGCGACGACGCAGTTTGCGCGAAACTGCCGACACTAGGGAGGAAAACTTGTGTCTTCTAAGTAAATATTATACGGCCCGTAGCGAGATTTGAATTCCCATCCTTGGCTGAGTCCGAGCCTCTGTGCCAAATGCTAACGGATTTCGTCGAGAGTCACTCTAGCGACAGAAGCGATTTCGGCATACTTGTTTGACCCTAATCACATCAGATGTTGTATTAGATCAATTTGATTACGTAAACGTTTCTTGAATATTTCATTGCTACTCGATGTAATGTAGTATTTTCTAGAACATTTTAATTATTTTAATATTTTATATACAATTTAAATGGGTCCTCAATTAGTTTATAATAATTTATTTTTTAAATCTATGTCTGAGTAGTCGTCGATATGGTAGTATTAGAAAACGTCTACTTAGACCGCTTTATGGGGATGGGGTGAGGAGAATGAGCCGATGATTTCGAGGCCTGGACTCGTGGTAACGTTAAGTGGGGGAGGGGGCGGTTTATACAGGTGTTTATTGAAATTAAGGTGGCGATGCAGGCTAGTTGGTTCATGACTGAACAAATTGGGAACAGCGCGCAAATAAGACGATGACAACGAAAGTAGAGCACTGGACAAGCGCTGACTAATCACTGAAGATTTTTTGAAAACGGCTCAAAAGAGAAAACACCACAAAGCCAACCAGATAGAGTTTTGCATTGTTTTCTGGAGGGACTGGGGGAAAGATCGATTCCTCCATGAAGGTCACCCCGTTCTTGAGGTTCTTTTTTCTCGTAACCTCAAGACGATTACAGCCCCGTAATAGAGGATCTAGGTGGACCACATGATAGGGCTCCTTGCAGTAGCTGGATGTCGGTGGTGTCCGCGCTTTTTCTCACGCCTCTCTTCTGTTGGGCGTCCAGGCAGTATTTCTAATAATACGCCTCAAGAGCACCTTCATTCTCCCTCCAAAGCTTCGAGGCAGTGGGTTGGAAATGGGTGAAAGATGCTCCCTCAGGACGTTATAAAACAAAAAGATGATTTTTTTTTTTTGTGTGGGTGGGGGGGGGGGGGGGGGGGGGGCCTTTGTCGGCTTTTGTCGTTTTTTTTTTTTTACTTCGTCTTCGTCTTTGTCATCGTCAACTTCGGGCGGCGAAGCCGTGTAGCCGTCAACATGGAGGTTAGTATGGACCCGTTGATATAAAGACTCCAATACAAACACAATTTGTGGAACGAATTCGGTTAATACTTCAACTCTCGTCACGTTAATATAAACGACTCACGGAGGTGTTCATATCAACGAGGAATAACTACATCACTTCTCTCACGCTACTCAACTTAATTTTCTGTTTTATTTTTTTTTTCTTGCACTATGATCTCCAGTTAAGCAAAATGAACGAAGAAGCTTCGGAACGCCCACTATTCCACCATTGTGCAGCTAATTTACTAATCGCCTCATTCCCCTCACTGGTTATACACAAACAATCTTGGTATGATTGTTATTTTCCTTTACGTGCAACTTCATCGAAAATACAAATAGTTAGAAAATATATTTTGGGGAGATAGTACAGGGTGCATGAAATAAGGCAAAAATGTTTACGCAACCCATCGGGAGTTCCAGAGACGCCTAGAGACGCGCTAGAGAAACCTTTTTGCAAAGAAGGCGCGCCTCCTTCTCGCTCTTAAAGTACCCTCATTAAACAATGAGTTGATTTTTAATAGAATAACAGACACAAATAATTTGTATTTAATATATGCTTCCACATTAACGCTGACATTTGGTCCGGACCAAGTTTACCTCGTCTTGTCACGAGAAGCCTTAAAGACCCCAAGAACTTAAGCGTTAAACTCGGCTGGCGCTTGTTGAGCCCTCCAACGCAAACTGCCTTACAGATCAGAGCACTGAAAACTTGAGAAACGCGAAGGTTTCAGAGCATATTATTTAGGGTGTCGAACCGAACCCGAACCCGAAGCGAAAACCGGATCAAAACCGTTATTTTTGACCGAACCGGAACAAAACCGAAACTGAAATCGAACGCTTCATATTGAACCCGAACCGGAACGAAACCATAATCTGATGTGGCGGTTACCGGTTCAACGAAAACGGTTCAGGGCCAATTGCGTCAATAATTGGTCTAAATGGGAAAAATGGCGGGCGTATATTTTTAAGGACAGAACGAGCGGGTTGGTAGGGATAATTAAACTTGAGGAAGAAAACGAGAAGGGACGTACAAACACAAACTTCTAACTGGCAACAACATTTCTTTACACCAAGAGTTTGCTTTTTTACATGAAGAGGAAGGGGCTGAAAAAAGGTGGAAAGGAGGAGCACTATGCCGTCAAGGGTACGTCGCTGTCGGGAACGTGGAGGGGAGAAAGCTCCGGACTTAGAAATCTTATCTCTTTCCTCGAAAGGGCAATGGATGGGGAGCCGATGTTGTCCTTGGATCGACGCCTCCTCCAACCTCCCTTCTCTAAAAAGTGCCATTCTTGCTCCTGCTAAGCAGTACCTATCCATTTTCTTTTCTGCCAAGACACATAAGCCTGGAGTGCCTTTCCGTAGCATTATTTCGGAAACAGGTTGCTGGCAGAAGCCCTTGGCGATGTTCTTACAAAAACATCCGAAACCCTGGACCTTCCTCAACCTTTCCGACTAAAGAATTCCGAGGACCTTATCCCAACTTTAGATAATTTGCATGCCGGTACGGGAACTATTGGAGTGTTCTCTCTTGATGTAGTAGATTTGTATTATAGTCTCAATGTGAAAACCCTTCTGGGGTTCGTGTCTTAAGCTGTGCACTTAAGGGGCGTTATAGATTTTCCAAATTCCTGTGGCATCTCACTCTCAGCTTTTCTTGAGTTGATTCGCTTGTATCTTCAGTCCACCCTAGTCGAACACGAGGGCAAAGTGTTTCTTCAGAAATCCGGTGTGTGCATAGGGTCGTGCCTGGCGCCCATCCTAAGCGAAATCTTAATGTTTTACGTTGACACCAAGGTTCAATGAAACCTTCAGCAGGAATTTCCCGAAGCCAGGGTTTGTCGCTACGTAGATGATTATCTTATCCTTCATTCCACTAATTCGGATACCGCAGCGATTGAAAGCGTTTTCCAGAAGAACTCCTTCGGCCTCACGTTCATAAAAGAGACCCCCTCATCTGAGGGATTACAGTTCCTTGATCTGAGATTGGTCCCCACCAGTGTAGGGATCTGCTGGTCCAATCGCCAGTGGTCTGCGAAGCCTGTTGTGCCGTTCAGCAGCTCGCACTCGAAAAACCGTAAAAACTGGTATTGTCCGAAACTTTATTGCTGCTGCCAAATCCAAGTCGTGTCATCACCTTTCGGAAACTAGTCTGTCCAATCAGATAGGCCACCTTCTCTAGGCAGGTTACCCAAACGACTTGATCGAACTTACCATCAAAAGACTTGTCACAGGGCCTCAATCTAAAAAGTCGCCTCCAAAGTCCCGCTTCGCGTGCATCCCCTACATTCATAACATTTCGCATCGACTGAAATGAATAACGCCGGGCTTCAACACCAACGTGGTTTTCTCGTGTGAGTTTAAATAGGCATCTATTTGCAAAAAAGTCAACAGCCCCGGACCGGCGCCTCCTTGCCAAAAGAACCACAAAACCTGTTACGTTCTAGGGGAACAGAACGAGCGGGTTGGTAGGGATAATTAAACTTGAGGAAGAAAACGAGAAGGGACGGACAAACACAAACTGGAAGTTTGTGTTTGTCCGTCCCTTCTCGTTTTCTTCCTCAAGTTTAATTATCTGTTACGTTCCTTGCCGCAAGGAGCGTGTTTACTCAATTCCTATGTCCTGTGGTGCCCGATACATCGGCCAAACGGGGCGCTGCTTAAACGACCGCCTGAGAAAGCACGCGAACGATGTTAAAAAGGCGGTCTCCAAAGGTTCAGAGGTTATTCACCACCCGATCGCCAAACACGCATACGGGATGTACTTCCTCCTCGGCCATCTTTCCCTCTACTACAAGAATCGGGGGTCACACCTCGAGGTATGGTCGAGAGATACTAGAAGCCTTCGCCTTGCGTCGATCCAAGGACAACATCGGCTCCCATTGCCCTTTCGATGAAAGAGATGAAAGCGACGTACGCTTGACGGCATAGTGCTCCTCCTTTTCACCTTTTTTCACCCCCTTCCTTTTCCTGTATATAAGCAAACTCTTGGTGTAAATAAATGTTGTTGCTAGTTGGAAGTTTGTGTTCGTCCGTCCCTTCTTGTTTTCTTCCTCAAGTTTAACGTATATTTTTCTTACGTTGTGAAGACTAATTCTACACACTGTGAGTTATTCTTACACTTTGTTTTTATCGTATACGTAATAAAAAATACATCACCGTCTGGAGAGCTTCAACTTTCCTTTATTTCTTGGATTTACCCTGGCGGCGCGATAGCGGCGGCGGCGATTTTAAAGACCGTTTGGCCGCTTGGCTACGAAATGTCCAAGTGTCGGAGCGGATTGCGCCACTGTAGGCACGGAGGCCTACGCGTCCGCAAATGTTTGACCTCAAGATGGACAGTGGTTGCAGTCGATGAGCCATTTAGCCAATCGAGCACCGAGAGCGCACCACGTGACCTTCCGCTTGAGTGCAGCGACACCCCAGAGGAAGGGGAGACGAGTACCGCGCTGCATCAGCAGTATAGTTCGTATTGTCGCCTGTGGTCAGTTTCAATGAAAAACAATCCTTTCTTCAACGTGCTCAAAGTGTTGCCTTAAAGAAAAAAAAGAAAAAAAACATGGGTTGTCAGAGGTAACGTTACTCGGCAATGATTCGCCGACGCGCCGCGCCCTGGAAGGAGGCAAGGGGAGGAGGAGTTGAGGGGGGGGGGGGGGGAGAAGAAAATGTGTCTGTTTATTTTTTTTGTAGGTTTGTCAGACTAGCAAGGCCAGCATTTCGCCTGTTCAACTATTTTCTCATTTTTGTTTGAAGTCCTCTTTCATCGTCCTCAACTGAGCATTTGAGAAACGTCGTTCGCTGAGGTCTCAATCCCGGACCTTTGTTCGATGGCTGATATGTACAAATGGCCCAGTCTGAGTCCTTCAGACAGGGTCATTTGCATAGAGCGTTGTTTGCGATAAAAGCCAAATTGACTAGACAAAGCATCGACACGAGATCTTTAGAACAGCGTTTTTTCGCCGGAACCCAAAGCGCTGTCAAGATGTATAGTCACATTTCATTATACGTGCGTGTTCACGTGCCCGGTCATTGACACATCGACCAGCCTGGCCGATGTATACACGACCACAGCTTAACGGGATTCAATAAACTACCCCCATTGCGCACTCGACGTCCCTGTTTCTGTGTTTTACGGCACATTTGTTTCCTCTCGTTCATCTGTCAGCCACTTTGGGGCGTAGCTGTGACAACTTACTAAGAGTTCCTGTATAGACTCCGGGAGCCAACACCTGAACTCTAATCTTACTGGGTTCCGAAAACAGGTAGCATGTATAAAAAAAAACACGTATGTGCAGAGCCAAAGAAACCAAATATATGGATGGCAAGCAATCTAGCTAAAGACCTTTTTACTGTTTAAAAAATCACAGCTCAGCACGTGCGTGTTTGCCGCTTCGGAAATTGAGCAAAGCACGCGCTATACGTCCGAACACTAAAAATGGCACCGGCCAGAATCTCGTTTTTGGAAAGGTGTATAGACCCACCCCTAAAATACGCCCTCTTCTGGTAGGGTTTGAAAGGCTGTACAGCTGCGTGTGCAAAAGACCCCATAAAAATGAAAAACCGATCGCTTATATATTGTTCGCTTAGAAACAGAAATATACAAGTAATAGCCTTGCCATATTAAAGGTGTCTTTTGAGCACGTCAATATGCAGAGTTTTCATATCTGCCTGAAGAGAAAGTTGTATTGGCATGGGTTTATTGCAAGTATCTCGTGCTTAGAAAAGGCTGCAGCAAGTGCTCAATCAATATTCAAAGGTCGAGTTAGGAACCGGTTCGAACCGGTTCGCGCTTATTAAAACCGGTAACCGGAGTAATATTATGTGCGCTACTCAAACCGGAACCGAACCGGAACAAAATGCAAAGCTACTGAACCCGAACCCGAACCGAACCGAAATAATGACCGGTTCGACACCCTGATATTATTATCTCTTTGCAGCCAAAGAGATTGCAGCGTTATTAGAGTAGAGCACCAATGAACGAATCACGAAGCAAGAAACGGGAACATAAGAAATCACACCCTTCCTTTCTTCTGTTGTCACTGACTACGGTTGTGAAACCAACGAAGCTTCCGTCCCTGATTCTCATACATGCGCCATGACTTTGACACTTTATGGGGAATAAATGACCGTGTTTTGCCCGTCTGATGTGGCAGTCGCTTCAACGCAAGTATAGGCCTCCTAAAATCATTGCATCCCCCCCCCTCCCTCCCCTGTTCCCTTTGGCTTAGTTACCACTAAAAGTTGTATCTTTCTTAGCGGGGATGGAACAGTACAATATAGAGTTTTAGGGAACCGTTTTTGCACAAGCGATATGGCACGGTTGGCCTTTCTGTATGAACTGCGCATGCGCAAAGTCACTGCTGCCTTACCATACTCCAGTGTCCGATCCGTAAGCTTCGATCGTGTGGTCAAAGCGGCTGGCACCAGAAGCGTCTCGGCTCTTTTATAAAACGGCTGTTTCGCTGTGGGAAGAGGCTTGACGAAGCATCAAACATTAATGAAAGCATTCGTGGTTGTTCTTGGAAGAAATGTAATGGTGGCGGCTAGAGAGTCAAGTCGAATTCACGACAAATAAGAGAGAAAAGAAACTAAACGTGAACAATACACCAGTCCTTTCTTAGATTCATATTTTTCGTTTGTCTCAGTTTGCAGAAATGTGGCATAGCTCAGTCCTCAATAAAGAAAACAAAATGGCACTGCTCAGTCGGTTAAACGTCGCTCTGCCATTTTGATGAAGACGCCGACGACACAGGCTCAAACCTTGTCCAATGACCCAGACGTTGGTGGTTTTGCTCCGGGATTTCGCAGCGCGGAGTCAAGATGGGCTACGTCATCTCTGTAGATGTGAAGTTGGCGTAGCGCATCCACTCCATTCATCGACGCGAAGTTGCACGTCCCTAGTCTCGCCGTCAACAATCTTCCCCTTTTGGGGGTAGACAAGTCAAATAAAAAAAAAAAAAAACTTTTTCTAAGTTGTTTTTCGAAATGAAGTCAATCCGAAGTCATCATCAAAACGTTCTAGCGCCATGACTGCCTTGAAGATCATATGCTTTTTTAGCAGGCGAACTGTTCAGTCACGGTGGGGACGCAGCCGCCATATTGAGCGCTCGCATTCTAGCAAAACGAGACAAAATATGGTTAGTTCCATAAATTTGACTTCAGGCTATTTTTGAAAATAGAAAGGTTTTTCCCTGAGTTTTGTGAAAGTACTAACCCCCCCCCCCCCTCCCCAACTCACCCCTAAAAAAGTCCCCTTTTTAGCAGCGTTACAAAGCCATTGCGCATTTTCGTTGCCAGGGGGTGCGACCTGCACCGACTGTCTGCAAAAGCTGTTCTCTAAAATCCGTTTTATGAAGAACGATCGCTCTGTGCTCCCGATCCAAGGTACCGATCGTTTGGTCTATCGACAGTCTTTCATTCCGGTTTTCTAAAACTCTCTAATGTCCCTGCTAAGCACCATCCTATTGTAGTACAAGATCAAAAAGAAAGCTGCGCATTTTTGCGTGTTCTGCGCACAAATCCGTGTCAGCGCCAATGGCGTCATTAGAGTTCGGCGACGCTTGACCGATATGAACTTTCTTCCGGTGCCGACCCGCGCTAAGGTTCGGTCTTGGGGGCCTATTTCACTTAATCGATCGGTGGCCCGACACACCGCGTTTGCGACACCAGTGTTGCTTCGATTCGTCAAGACGACATTCATCCTTTCGCCACAGATGGTGGAGCAGTCGCCTTTCGAATGTCGGCACACTTAGTCATTTTCGCCTTCTACCCTTAAAGGCTGGCATCTCACATATGCGTTTGACTTTGACCGACTGCATTGTGTACCTTTTGTTATCACTTAGGACAATGGAACTCACCACATATCAGTGGAAAACACTGGGAGACTTGCACCATTTATCGGGTTGCCCTGCAACCGCGTATAACTGAATTGAAGGCTTTTGTAGTATTAGCCTGAGCACACCTATCTATCATATCGATTAGAATGGCGGCTTATAACAGTTTCCGAAAAAAAGTTTATGCCCATGTTGAAAGAATGATGCGTAAATACTTACGAAATGAAGAGAGATCGGAAATGTTCAAGGCTAATCTGAGAGATGGCACTAGTGTGCGCTCTCGTCATAAGTATTCGCGATGAAGTCTAACTAAATTTGTCACAATCAAACGTAAATATATGAACCAGCCTTAAGAGTCACAAACAGGCCTGCGTGTAACTTTCTGATCGTTTGTAAAGAAGACAGTAGACTTATGTTATTCTAATTTTGTTTTTTTGTTTTTTAATAAAAAAAATAAAGTTGGTTCTTTTGTAGAATACAATTACCATGGTAAGGTTCAGCAAAGTATACCCTGCAGTTAAAAATCTGCAACATGTTTCGATGTATGCTGGACAGGCAATTTAGGAACTCTATTTTTAGATTGAATACAGGTTTTTCTTTAAGATAAGACATAACTTATTAACAAAAAGAAAACTTGTGCAAGGTGTTACTTTTTGGTTTTTCTGGGGCTAAGTTTTTGGCCATGGCTTGAATCGGGGTGTAAATATAAACCAAGTCAAATTACTCGCTATATTTAGTGCGAAAATGTATTGGCGGACGGACGAAGGGACATATTTTTCGAGGTAAGGGGCTTCGTTAAAAAAAGCACCTCAATCAGTGTAGACTGAAGAGCAAGTAATTTAGTGAACAAAATGCTTAAAGGAGCCATAAATCGATTTCCTTACATTCACTAAATACTACTTAGAGTCACTCCCTAACGTTAATAACTGAAAAGAAAATTCACTAAGTTTTTTTTCTAGGCAATAGTACTCGCCAAAAAACAAATAGAGAAATATAAGCATCGTTCATCCCCTTAACTCGAGTCAGAACAAGTGGTCACGTTGCCTGGTGCCTATCCTATGACGACAGCGTTCATCATAGCCACGCGCTGGGGTTTGCAAAGTAGAAAACGCGTGCTGAGCTCCAGGAATTGTTAGAATTCTGCTATGCTTATGACTGCAGATGTTGTACACGAGTCACTATCCGAGTGACCGCCAATCCATTGATTTTTATGAGCCGAAATCGAGCGCTCACGCAGTTCTTGTGTTCAATTCATGATCCACGCTTCACTCTAATCAGGCGGGTGGTTTCAATCCTACAAATATCTCATCAAGCCTTGCGAAGGCAATGCTTAAAAAAAATAGTCCCCTTGCAACCTCGCGAGGGTACGTATAGGTCACCGAAACCTTCGTGTCTAGAATTTCGGGTGCCAGGCTTTCTCCTTGAATTGGTGGCCACGCTTAATATGAAGCACAGATGTGCCGATGACTTGGGGCGCAAGCAGACATTAGCGTTCGTGACAAATCGTAATGTAAGAAAACGGGGCTGCGTGAACCAGGTTAAAGACGAAATATTAAGCAGACCGAGTTCTTCATCTTAGAATCTCGCACGAAACTGAGACCTACTCTGAACGTTTTCCTTGCTAAGGCTGTCACTTATCGCTTGTGCACTTCCAAAGTCTATTCGAAGAAAAAAGAAACTACAACCTTCTGTTTACAAAGTTTCGCAATCAATTATTTTTGTGGAAAACTTCGCTTCAAGCCCTCTTCTGTTTGCCGTCGATAAGACGAATCATAGGTTTTTGGGTATTCTTTTAAGCTCTCACACAGACTCCGAAAGAAGAAAATTAAAAAAAAAATGTTTGTAATTTTCGCTTGTCGGTAAGAAGAAAGTGACTAGAAGCTTGGGTTATTTCGCGGTTTATAACATAGCTTTTCTCACAAAGAATTGAAAAGTGCGAACTCAGCGAAACCTTCGACTTCGATATTTCACGGTTCATTCGAACTGCCATGGCATTTTACACACCAAACTAGCGAGAAATACGAGTACTCGTCTTTAACTCTCTCGCTTTAGTTATTGGCCTTGAGATCGTGGCGAAAGGAGAGCTAGTTTGCGTAATATATTACCTTGGAGTTAATGAATGGGACCATGTTTCAAATCAAAGCCTGGATTCTGATACTCTACCGAATCGAGGAAGAAGCTTGAAAAGGAAAGTAAAAGCAGTGCCTGCCGTTAGTTTTGGCGTGGTATTCTTTTTGGTTGCACAATAATTATACAATGAAATAAAAAAAATACTATTTTATCGACTACGGCATTCGAACCAAAGTAACGGGTTTTCGAGTCACCCACGAGCTGGGATAACGACATTCTAAATGTAGCTTAAATATATTTGTTGCGTATTATAATCGTAATTAAAGCATGACTGATTGTTATTATAATAGACAACTAAACAAAAAAAACGTTGCCCATTTTTTTTTGCGGAAGTCATTCCAAAGGCACGCTAGCGGATCGTGAAATGGATATATTTTTATAAAGTTAATTAAGTTCGTAAACCCTTTTCTTGACTTAAAATAGTGCATTACGGAATTTTCGCAAAAATACAAGGCAATATATTTCCGCCAGAGCGATTTCCTTCTGGTTTGTAATTCTTCAACTTTCAGAAGTTTTAGAATTGAGGTCTTGGGACATCCTGTTCTGCAAATTAAAGAATTATGACGAACAAGTTTCTTTCAATCTTTGCCATTTAAAGCTTCAGATTAGATTGAAAAGTCAAAGGGAGGTAACATTGCATAACACGGTACACAAGTACAGTTAAGCGCCAAAAAGCAAGAACAGAGTGAAGAACGGCCACAATACAAGTCGTCGTTCTTCACTTTGTCCTTTTTTCATAGCGCTTCAATGTATGTAATGAGCCAACTATCCCAACTCACCGATTTTGTTGCTTTACGCCAGGTTTGGACTAGGTTTCCGCGAAGGTTTACAAAAAAGGGAGTTTTTAGCAAAAACTATATTTTGTTTAACCACCTTTTCTTTACCCCAAGAAAAACAACAACAGAAACAAATTGTGTCTACTCATTTGCTCCTTCATATGCTACTAAATGAGATAAACTAAATGTTTTGTGTGAATAGTTTGACAGCAGAAGATAAATCTGATGAAAAATGTGTCACTTCGTAATCTTATTATTACTTCTAGTTTTTCTAATTTAAAGCTGTCGCAGAATAAATACATAGGTCAGAAAAGCCTCTAGAGGTATTCTCACAAATTTTCTCACTCCTAAAACCTCCGACGGCCGACGCCCACCACGTGAAAATCTCTAGGCTACCGAGTTGCTTTAAAATAAAAATAAACTGTAAGTCTAGATTTAGAAATCAAAATATGCCAAAGCTAAGAAACAGTATCAAAAGGAAAACGTCTCATCGGAAGAAGTAAGCTTTATGAGACGATAAAGTTCAACGCACTTTCGCAACACTTCTCGTCTGGAATCCTAACAGGACACTTGAAAACACGTTGGAAAACAGGTGTGCACTCCATCAAAGCTAGCTATAATTCAAGCTTTTACTTCACCTACGAAGTTTTAATCGGATATTCGAAGTAAAATATAAAAAGAGAGTCCCCGGATCCAAAGAGGCATCAAAAGGATCAGTGGTCTGGAACACCTAATTGGGTTATCGGATCAGAATTCCCTTTCCCTCAAGCTCTCCATTCTCTTTCTAATGTCGCCTTCCTTCCCAGCTTACAGACACCAACGTCAGCACTCAAAGAAACTTTATCGATAATGGGGAGTTTTCGTAGACCGCGTTTCCCCCTTCGCTAAGCCCTCCGCTACGAGCAAGCCGCTACTGCGCTTGCGCGCCGATGGCCTTGGCTGTAGAGTTCCGGGTATCATAGCGGGTTTCGGAGAGCGTTGCGGGACAGCGAAAACGATCTACAAAAACTCTCAAATAACTACTTTCGCTGCGCCATCACTGTTGATAACTCGCTTCCTTTCACTCCAGTGGTTCCACGAGAAAAAAACAATAACAGCAATAAAGATTGCAACGCTAGGGAGCGTGGACTTTAGTACCAGAAAGGATGGTGACGAGAGTTTGTCTGTGACAGAGTCTGTCCAGTTTAATGATGGTTTATATGGTCGAGAAATATCCCTCCCCTTTCTTTCTTTATATTAGCGCTGTAACTGGCTTTTATAGTTACACGCTTGCTTTTTTTATTTTATATTTTGTTCACTCGTGACAACCTCCACTATCCCAAAAATTTGTTGCTTCTATGAAATTCAATAAACCGCGAGCTGGATGGCCTTAGGTAAAGCGGAGAAGGTTTACCACGCTCAACCAGTTTTGCACTGGACAAGTCACTTGATATAAATTATTGTGTTTTCCTGCTTGTCTATCGACTCGATGCTGAAAATTGAGCAACGACATTCCCGCTTGAACCAGAAAGAAAAGAAAAAGTTTGATGGTGCCCACTTTTGTTAATCTTTAAATGGTAATGTCGAGACAAAGACTCTCACACCAGACGCCTCACTGGCGAAAAGTTTTAACGAAGCGAAAGTCCCAAAAGTTTTTAATCGTAAAATGAATTCAATATCAGGAGTTCAAACTAAAAGGGCAATAATTCTTTTTGCGCATCTTTTTACTAGTTGAAAAGAGAAACCGGCCCTTTCTAAACTTCCCCAGTGGTTCAACACTTCAACACTGCAGGCTGTGGATATTTCTATACTCTAGTTTGATCGATAGAGGCAAAGTTTAAAAAAGACAGACCACGTTTATTGGGTTGACTCCTATACGTCGTTGTTTAAAAAGGAATAATATTTCATGACGTTCTTTAAAAAGGTCACCCATCGCTAACTTTTGGGAAGATCGTCATCCCAGTTTTTTTCACTCGTTCCTTTATTTTGTTTATCTTTAAGTGCAGAAGTAAATTTACTTTCCAAATTAGTTTTGTGTCTAATAATATTTTATTTTATACGAAAAGACAGAAAACATGTAAACTTAGCACTCCCTCTAAAGGAATTTAAGATGTAAGCTTCACAGAAATGTTGTTTCATTCGTCAGATGGAAAGCTCGGGAGTTTCTGTTTGTATTGTTTATTCCGCAAATACCAAAGACACCAGGGGGCCGAGCGAAGCAGAAATGCTCCACATGGGCTCCAGCCCTTTTTAGGCAGTTAGCGCGGAAGTACCAATATATCCTTATAATCTTCAGTGTCATTCAATTCACCAAGAAAAGCGGCACCGAAGGATACCACAGCTGTGCAAGTGAGTGAAATTTTCGGCCAAATTTCCACCCTGGAAAGATCTACCTCCTATGCGGAGGGCTAAGCCTCACCAGGAATACAGGCGGTCACCATCTTGGCTATATTCAAACACAAGGCACCCGCCGAGGGAAAGACCTAAGCGAGACCCAACGCCGAAACCCGCTTTGCGCGCGGGCGCGCGCGCGCAAATACCAAAGAACACTGTAACCAAAGCAGGAAATGAACAACGAGATAGACATGGAGTACAGCGCGAGTACCAGAACGAGCGGCACGCACATGGAGTTCGATGAAAACAGCGGCAGGACGCTGAGCTAGCCTGGCCCGTGGTACGAAGTTCTCAAAGAAAGAAAAAGCTAGAAAACAGCGGATGAGAACAACATAAAAGGAGACAGCAAGGCGAACAGCGCCCAGAATCTAAACGGAGAGACGAGTGGGCTGACCAATCCAAAGATGCAACCGACCAACAACCAACTGCAGCAACAGCGACGCGGGGACGGAAGAACCCGCGGAGGGAACAACACGCCACCAAGGAAACGCATGTTGCCACCATTACCAGAGGATGAATACAAGGTAGTGTACAGACCAAGAACGGGCCTCAAGCTTTCTACGTGGTCTGATAAAAGCCTCACGCAAGGCATCGCCACAGCAGGCGGTTTTCCATTCAAAGACTTCTACTCGAATGTGACGATCCAGACGCAATGGGCTCAGAACTTGATCATCGCAAGTACCGCGGACGAGGACTACGCCATGAAGCTGAGCATGATCACCCAGATACAGCTTGGCGCAGCCTTGTACGAACTCATGCCTTACTTAAAACCGCTCCCGGGCACCGTACGAGGAGTGGTGCACGGAATAGAAGCAGGAACAACAGAAGATGAACTTAAAGAACTCATCTCAGTCAACGGCTACAGCATTCTGCACGCAATAATGCTTGGAAAATCCAGCTCGGCGCTACTCACGTTCGAGAGACCGCACGTGCCATTCTACGTGAAAGCGGGTAGAGTGTTCACCCGATGCCGGCCCCACCGCAGATCCGTGCAGTACTGCAGGGCCTGCGGGAATGTCGGCCACAGACAGGACGTCTTCCCCAACCCGGACACAAACAGGTGCAACCGATGCGGAGCGGAAAATCCTCAAGACAATCACGAGTGTCAGGCCTAAGTGCAAGCTGTGCTACCAACCCCACGAAACGGCAAGCAAGGAATGCCAGAAACGACTCAAACCAAGTCCCCCACCGTTACACGTGAGGGAAAGAAGCAAATCGCAAAGTAAACAAGCCGCTTGGACGGGAGTTGCAAACGACCGCCCCTCCGAGCAGCAGCAACGGACGCCATTGCCGCAGGACAGAGGGATGAGCTGGCCCCAGCTGGGGTCCCATTCTCCCAATGCTCCAGACCCCTTTCCCCCGCTGCCGGTCAAACAGCAGGATTCAAGTAACGCACATTTCGAGCAGACCATAGACACACTTAAAAAACAGAACGCGGAGCTAATCTGGCGCTTAGAAAACAACGAAAAAAAAAAGCGAAGGCTAGGGAACACGCCCTAGAGCAGAAACTACAACAGTTTATAGAGCAGATGCAGAAAAAGCAGCAACAAGTGCCGCAAACACCGCCGCGAGCTCCGTCACCTCTGCCGGAGGACCTCGAACACAAAATGGAATATCGCATGAACAAATTAGATGAGAGGATCGATCAGAATATTGATCAGACAATGAGCCAGATGACGGAAGCAGTTGAACATAAAATGAACAAAATGATGGAAACCGTGAATAAGGTGTTTGAAAACGTTAATCCAACCATCATCCAAATGAGTACGACCCTCAACGCCAAGATTGATCGAATGGGGGAGACCCTCAATGCCCAGATGAGCAAGATGGGTGATGAGCTCAACCAACGTATTTCCGACCTTGAGAAGGAAAGGGAACAAGCCCGAAAGAAGCCGAAAACGTCGCCAGGAGGGGATGCGCTGACAGAAGAAGCCATCAGAACCCACAATGGAGAGTAAAGAGACGGGAAAGAAAGACGCGGCCCAAATCCTCAAACTCTGGCAGTGGAATTGCCGATCGATCAACCGGAAAAGACAAAATCTACTACAATTTATCAACCTTCATCTACCGGATATCATCGCGCTACAAGAAACAGAAACAGACACCATCAAGATACGGGGCTACGAGACACACATAGCCGAAGGAAGAAACCGGACAGCCATTCTCACCAAGAAACAGCACACGACACAACAACACCAAATCAGCCACAGAATTGAGCACACTTTGATAGAGATGATACCGCAAAAGAAGACAGTACAGAGTCTCTTTATCCTGAATGTTTACAGCCCGCCCTCGGACAACCTAAGGGACTTGGACAAGTTCCTGAGGGAGGTGAAGAAAGTTACCAAAGGGCAGAAGTTACTCCTAGTTGGGGACTTCAACGCACCGCATGTAGCGTGGGGATACCACAAAACCAACAAGAAGGGCAGGATGTGCACAACGCGGCTCAGCACCACCAACTGACGCTGTGGAACGACCCTCAGTGTCCAACCAGGATTGGAAACAGCATCTCCAGGGACACAAGCCCCGAGTTAACCCTCTCGAAGGGCATACGGCAAATCGAATGGACGAGGCTGGAAGAAACCCTGGGAAGCGATCACTATATAATTCAAACCGAGCTCCAACACAACAAGACCCCCTTGAGAAACGGGACGAGCGAAGATCCCAGACTGGACCGCGTTCCGAAAGGTGGAACACCCAGCGGACATGGACGATATTGAAGAATGGACCAGGCAAGTGATGGAAGAGGTAACCAAGCACACCAAGACGATACAACTCACTTCGGATAACCCCGAAGTTGACCCGCACTTACTCCACCTCTGGGAGGCCCGTCAGGGCCTCCTAAAAAGGTGGAAGAAACAAAAGAGAAACCGCAAGCTCAAGATCCGCATTGCCCTGTTGACCAAGCAAGCTGAGGAGTATGCAGAGAAACTCGGAATACAAAACTGGAATCAGTTATGCGAACGGCTACAGGGTACCCTGAGCAATCGCAAAACATGGGCAATACTTAAGTCGCTGCTGGCAAAGGACGGAGTCAAAGAACATCACGGGCCAACATATTCAACGCCTCATCGACAACAATCAGGGTTCAGAGGAAGACGTGCTCGAAGCCATCACTGAAAAATACATTGGCAACCAACAACAACAACAGACGAGGACAATCACTCACCTGGAGTACGAGGGCAAATCCAACCCCGAATTGGACCCATCCTTCAGCAGGGCAGAGATATTTGCGGCGCTCAGGAACTTGGCGAGAAACACGACCCCAGGAAGGGACAGAGTTAACAACAAGACGCTCCGTGACCTGGACGACAGAGCCACGGAGTGTCTCCTTAAGCACATCAATGAGAGCTGGGAGACCGGGAAGATACCGGCATGCTGGAAACACGCGGATGTGACAATGATCCCGAAACCGGGCAAACCGATCACTATGCAGAACCTGAGACCAATATCCCTCACATCGTGCGTGGGGAAGCTCTTCGAGCACATGGTACACAACAGACTATCCCCGTATCTCGAGGAAAACGAATTCCTCCCTAACACAATGTTTGGATTCAGACCTCTTCTATCGACCCAAGACATTCTTCTTCAACTCAAAGAGGATGTAATAGACAACCTCAGCACGCTGCAAAAGAGCGCAATTCTTGCACTGGACGTCAAGGGGGCGTTAGACATCTCCCACAGAGCGGTGCTAGACAGCTTACAGAAGACAAACTGCGGCCAAAAGACATATAATTTCGTCCGTGACTTTCTCACAGACCGGACAGCGACCATAGGCCTGGGAAACCTAAGGACCGAACAGATCAAGGCGCCACAAAAGGGAACCCCTCAGGGATCGGTGATCTCACCGTTGCTCTTCAATATTGCAATGAGGGGTCTCCCGCTCCTTCTAAAAGATATTAAAGGTCTCAGCCATGCAATCTATGCGGACGATCTTACCATATGGACGACATCGGGATCGGCAGGAATGCAGCAAGACGCTCTGCAAGAAGCGGTGAACAGGACCAAGAGATATCTGAACGATTGTGGTCTCTCGTGTGCCCGGATAAATCGCAACTTTTGGTGCTAAGAAAGAGGGCGAGAGGTCGTCCTCCACCGGAAACACAGACCCCGTACTAACTCTACATGAAGATAACATCCCACAAGTCGACGTGCTCCGTGTCCTTGGACTACTATTTCAGAAGGATGGTGCAGGGATCGCCACAGTGCAGAAACTCCAAGAAACAGTCACACAAGTTGCGCACCTAGTAAAACGGGTAACAAACAGAAACCACGGCCTCAAGGAGCAAGACACTTTGAGAATCATTCAAGCACTAGTCATCAGCAGAATAACGTACGGGACCCCGTATCTGGGACTCAAAAACAGCGAGCGCGAGAAGATTAACACACTCATTCGCAAGACGTACAAACTGGCCTTGGGGCTTTCCCCAACAACCTCCACAGAGAAACTACTCCGATTGGGTATACATAACACATAAGAAGAGCTGGCAGAAGCACACAAGGTGAGCCAGGTTGAAAGACTTAAGCTCACCAAGACGGGCAGGGACACCTTAAGAAGACTGGGCTACGCAATCGAAGACGAGTCGAGAAGTAAACAAAGAATTCCATTACAGCTAAGAGACAAAATCACAGTTGCACCCATTCCTCGCAACATGCATCCAGAACACAACAAAGAACGACGAATGGCAAGAGTGAGAGCACTGAGAAAGACCTACGAGAGAGACGATGACCGCGTGCGCTACACAGACGCAGTGAAATACAGGGGAAAGAAAGCACACGCGGTTAGCGTGGTAAACAACAAGGGAGAAGAAATCGCGGCGGCCTCCGTGAGGACCTCAGACACGGACTCGGCAGTGGCGACGGCAATCGCTCTTGCGGCGATGACAGGCAAGGAACTCCTCACGGTCATAACAGACTCACAAGCCGCCTGCAGAAATTACCAACTAGGCCGAATATCACGATTGGCCCTCGAAACTTTAGCAAAAATCAAAGATCCCCCCGAAATAGACATAGTCTGGACCCCAGGACACGAAACCCAAGCGGGTAATCTAGCGGCGCATGCCGCTGCCCGAGAACACTCTTTCCGGGCTACCTCGCTGAGCGACCGTGCTCCTGCGGATACAGACGAGGGCGTTCCAAAAAGATACACCGACATTCTAGCGCATTACAGACTAGGGAGGAGAACCTACCCTCCCCCACACCCCACAATATCCAGAAAGGACGCCGTGACACTTAGACAGCTACAAACTAACACTTTCCCACACGGCACATTATTTTACGCAATGTACCCAACTCAATATGACTACAACTGTAAAAACTGTCGAGTGCCTAACACTCTCTACCATATGGTATGGGAGTGCAAGCACAACACTTCCGTACCCCCCATTTCCCGACCAACCGCGGAGCAGTGGGAGGACCAGCTGACCAGCTCAAAACCTGAGGACCAGTCCCCAACTGGTGAACAGGGCCAGACTGGCAGCGCGGGACCATGGCATCCTGGGCTGAGGCAGCCACCCACCTGGGGACGACCCACAAGCTTTCGTCTGCTCAAGTTACAATAAAGTTAATTCCTCCTCCTCCTCCTAGTTGTAATTTTTATGAACAATTTGTTCCCAAAAAATACGTTTCTTTTAGAGCGCAGCTCTTAGGCGCCCGTTATCGGCTTGAGCGGCGTCGGCGTCGGCGTCGCCGTCGGCGTAACCGCGCGGTGCATTATGGGACGCGTGGCGTCACTAATGACGTCATCAGTGACGTCACTGATGACGTCGTCGGCATCGGCATCGTCACTGATGACGTCATCAGTGACGTCACTGATGACGTCATCAGTGACGTCACTGATGACGTCATCGGCATCCACATCGTCGTCATCACTGATGACGTCATTAATGACGTCACTGATGACGTCATCGGATCGTCATCGTCACCTGAACCCCCAGGTCACGTGACCCAAACCCCCTCAAGGTCGCGTGACCCCCCCCCAAGGTCACTTGACCCACCCTCCCAGTACCCTTCCCTCCTCCTCCTCAAGAGCTGCGCTCTAATTCGGCGTTACAGGGAGTTCTAAACGGCTTTCATTTTTTCCTTTCAACCATAACCAAAAGTGAAAATAAGCTTTCTGGAAAAAACAAAAGGGCATGAATACTTTCTTATATCTGAATATTCTGATATGTACTCTAACATTGATTTATACATAGGCATGTGGTTCCAAGATCTAAGTTCGAGGAGCGTTTGCTGTAAGCAATCTTGTGTTGCATTTGCAAATAGATCGCTCTCTTGTTTTTAAATGGCAATCGTTCGTCCAATTAATATGTTATCTCTGTGCATATTCAAGTTGCAAACATTTTGGCTCAAACAAACTTTTAATGGTGCACGTGATTCTATAGAGTGCTTTCTATATCAGGGTACCAGGGAATGTGTTAAAAAACCGCGGTCGAAGTTGTATATCGAGATGCGTTATAGTTCGCTCCGGTTTCTAGTTTTTCCTGGGTGATTGATAGCATCTGTTAGATTCTTTGGATTTCGAAATCACGCTATACTCTCAGTCACCCGTAGAGGGCTCAGATGCTGCTTTCAAACCTAGAATCAAAACGATAGGGGTCATTGCGAGATATAACTAATTGAAACGGAACCAAAAGCGGTTAAAACCGCGTAAAATGCCTCTTAAAGTTTCTATTTCTCTCAACATATTTTTTAGGAAGGGGAGTGTTTCTACTGCCATGCCTATTTTGAATTTACAAACATTAAACTTGTCATAAGATGTATTTATTTACTATCACGTGATACAGACAAATACAATTTTTCGGCCAACCAAGCATGTTTACCTCTCCCACTTTTGGTGGCCATTATTATAAACAAAAGCGTTCTGATGGTATGGCAACTACAAAAATGCTAGAGCGGTGCTTTAATGGTTTAATATCAACGGTATATATGTCAAAACCGAGGAACACCACCCAAGATTCTGCCCCGCACATATCCGTGTTACACAAAGGACCGCTCTTAAAAGGAACACCATCAGATGCTAGATGCTCCACGCTGTGCCTGCTGCAAGCGCTCGCGGAAGCTCGGCGCATATGCAGTGAGTACCAGAGCTGGATCCTGCCGCGCGTAGTCTGCTACCGCACGCTGCAGCACAGAAGTATTGCAGTGCAGTAATTGTCTACGCGCGGCACTTACCGCCTGTGGCGCGTGGCCTACCATGGGCGGCGTACTAACCTCCCGCGGTATAAACAACTAGCGACTAATTACTTTTGTATTACTTTTGGAGAACGTTCTCTGACAGAAGAAGAAGACGAGAGCTTCTGCTACCCAGTAGTGCCTCCTCATGCGACTCAGTCACCCATGAAAACGAATCCAAGCGGGTCTCAGAACGTTCAAACATATTTTTTAAAGCTTTGGTTAAAGTATTTTGTTTGATTTCTGTAGCTTCACCCAACCGAACGTATTCCTGCCTGAATGTTTACGTTCAAGTTTAAATTTGAACAAAAAGTACAGGATGCAGTCCCGTGGAAGTTGGCGATCTTCACTTCTGGCGAAATTGTCGTGGGCAGTCTCGCAAGATCTCGCCAGGCTCAGACAGAACCGAGAGGGGTCGAATGCGTCAGTTCCGCTGTCAGGAGCACTTGACTTGCGTGACACCACACCAAGCCGTCTCGTCTCGCCTTGGCTTTGTTTTTGTCTTGTCTTGGCTCCAGGATTGGAGCGATTCGTATTTCCTCGGCGGTCTCGTTGGCTGAGCCTGGGACAAGAACGAACCATGCCTGGAGATGTCGAGGAGACGAGAAGTTAGAGGGTCTAATGGGATGCTTCGTTGTGCTTTTGTTTTTCTTTTTGGTTTAAATGGCCTAAAACCAAGGTTTAGAGATCGGGCTGTTGTTTTAAAAGAACTGAATATGAGTAAAAAACAACAAATTGTAAATGTAGCTCCGGTACATTCTTCACGTAAAAGGATAACATTTACTTTATTTTAAAACAAATTTCTGAAATTAATTAAATGACGTGGAATCAAAACACGTTAGCAGCAGGTAAAATATTTTTGTTGAGTCTAATGACATGCATTTTATGACTAATATATACAGTTCAACCTCGTGACGTGTAGGTTTTCAAGTGGAGTAATAAAATGAATCCCTGCTATTTAAGAGGGGTCATGAAACAAATTTTCTACGTTCGCTAAATACTACTTAGAATCACTCCCTGGCGTTAATAACTGAATAAACTTGCCTTGGTTTTTAGCTCTAGGCAATGAAGGTCGCCAAAAAAAGTCGAGCAATATTAGCGTTGTTCAACCCCTCAACTCGGAGCTGGAACCAGCGGTCAGGTGGCCTGGTGCCTATCCTATGCCGCAAGAGTTAATCATAACCAGGCGCTGGGGTTGGCAGCGCAGAAAAAGCTCGCTGAGCTTCAGGCATTGTTCGAGTTCGGCTATTCTCGTCCCGCAGTAATTGGGCACGAGCCACTACCGAGTCCCCGCCGATCTAAAGTCGAGTGGACACGCAGTTCTCGTGTCCATCCCATAGGCAGCCCTCAACTGTTGTCAGACGGTTGGTTTCGATCCTACAATAACGTCATCAAGCTTTGCGAAGGCAAGACTGAAACAAACAGTCCCCATGCATCCTCGCATTTTTACGTAGACAAAAAAAAACTTCTGAATCTATGGCGGTCTGTGTGAATGTACTTAGGCCACACTATGACCAGTATGCATCTGCAAAGTGATAAACATTCCGCCCCGATATCGTTTCGTGACCCCTTTAAAATGTTTATTCCTAAAAGGAAGGTATAGAGGCGCTGTTTGTAGATCTGCCCAAGATTTTGTTTTTTCAGTATTTTCTCTTGTCTTGAGAGAGTGCATTTGCTACGTGGTTATTCTATGTTCGTCAAACAGCACAATACCCTTTGAAAGAAAAACGAAAAAAATGGACCAGTTAGTTTTAAGTTACATAGGTAAAGAAAAATGCAGGATCATTTTTGTCACAAATTTTTAAAGCTGTTTAGTTTAAAACTTTGTTTTGGGATAATTCTCGCTTTTATTCACCAGTAAAGTTTTGAAATAACATACAAAATTGTTTTATAAAAATGCATGACGTCAATTTTTTTTATTTATAAATGAATTAATGTCGAAATAAATCACATCGAATTTCTGCAACACCAATTCGTGTTTTAGTATACCCATGTTCGTGTACTTCGAGCTCAAATTCACGCTATAATAACCTTGTCAACTTACCGCACGATGCGACAAATAATATTATATGATGAGAATTCCCCTAAATAGTAAATGCGAAAGAAAACATAAAGAAAGATACTTTGTGAAAATTAGGGGTAAAAAAAAAAAAAGAGCACGCTTAGAATATTAAATATTCGATCGATCAAAAAGTTTTTATTCCTTAAAATGAAAAAAAAACACACACCAGAATTCAGTAATTTATTTTAGCACTTATTTATTTCTCGTAGAAAGTCATTGTACCTTGTGCTTCGTTTTAAGATCATCTTCGATATTAAATTGAAAAAATAAAAACAACAAAAACAACAGATATTCTAGATTACTTTTCCGACTTTGTTCTTTTCAATATAAGATTTCTATTGCCTTGGCAATAACATTTTAACAAAAATGCCTCCTCGGACTTGTGTTTTATTTTAATGGATTTACTACTACCATACTTGTAGCGAACGAGGCACACTTTGATTGAAGGGGCCCTGCATCTATATTTAAGCGCCTACCTTTTTAGCGGTTTCTACGTCTCTTGGGGTTCGGGCAAGCCAGCGCGCATGGAGAGAGTAACTAAATATCCGTGCGTCATATTTTAACCGGATGACGCGAAAACCTCCTCCACCTACGGGGGCAACCCGCGGTTCCGAAAGCGCGCAATATGTGACGACATCGTGACGTTTTAGGTCCTTGCCTTCCTACTGGTCAGAGCCGCTAAAAGCTTCTCGTTTTAGTCGAAATGCAAAATATAAGTGGCACGAGCCGTTTCAATTATTTATAAAAGTAGTTTTTGTTCAGTATTTTATATCAGAAAATAAACAAATGCAGTGTATAAGGTACGGAAGCAAGAAATGACCCGTCGACATACCCGCCACCAAGCGGTAGAAAAGGCGGCGCATACTAGAAAGGTGTAGTGGGATCAGGCACCCACGAGCGGAGAGCGTAGAAAGGTCCCGGATGTACGCGGTGGCGCAGGAGTCGAGGATTCGACCGTTTCCGAGCGTTCCGAAGGCCTTCGGCGAGAACCTTTGGCTTGCGGTTTGGCCTTTTGGCGGTATGGCAGCACGAAGTGGCTCCCGTTCTGAAGTGATCTTTTTACCCCGTTTTTGCTGTCGTTTGAGGTTAATAAAGTGTCATGCCGAATTAGTGTTTAATCGCGCAGCAAATGCAATACGAGCCACCCTGGCGGCCCGCTTCATATGGCCTATCCAGAACATGCTTCAGTGGCGCCCTCTCGAGCCGTCGACACGGAGTGCGGCAGCCGTCACCGCTCGCTGAGCTGGCTGAGCTCACTACTCCTCCTCTAGTTCACGGCCACTCAAGCAAACAAGGATGACATGAAGGAGGTTATTTTTTGCTTATGCTTATTTTATTTTGCCTAAAACTTTTAAAATAATGCGAAATTCGAGAAAAGAAAGGTTTCACTAAGTTACTACGTTCATTGCGCTTAGGTTCGGTGCAAAATGAAAACCAGTAAAGAAAGTCCTTGCAAGGCCCCTTTAAGCCAACAAATTGCAAATATTCTGCGCGCTAATTCAAGAATTTATCCCGGCAACAATGAGGACGACCAGCTTAGCTTGTGTGCTCCGATGGACTCGGACGCACTAGATGGTCACGCACCAATGAGCAATCAGGAAAGCAGATAATGAGTTTGAAGAAAATCACGTGCCCCTTCCTCGTCTTCCCGCCTCTTCTGTTACGCTGTTAAGCAGCCTCTTTGAGCTCTCGCGTAAGTCTCGTGAGAATCTCGTGCGAAAATCAGACTGCGAGAACCGCCTCTAGAGTGTGATCTGTTCCTTGGAACATTCTGCGACTACTATTTGTTCACTTTTATTAGCATCAATATTAATGGCGCCCTGGTTGTGTTTTAGCCGAGTGCATGCGTAAACTCCAGCTTGTAGAAGTATTTTAATAATATCTAGATTTTGTATTTTCTAGCTCAGAGAATGCGACAACGTCTCGGAAAGTCTGAGTCACTTCAAATGAAACGCGTTTGCAACAATAGAGTAATAGCAGTAAAACACATATCTGTTGGGAGTCACGACTTTAGATTCGACTTAGTTTGTTCCTACGTACCAGATGTGAGTTTCCGATCCACTTCCTTACTTATTACAACATCCCTCCGTTTTAATGACACGCTTTCTTTCTTTTGGGAATAGTTTTGTCGGAAACTTAAATTGATATATATGAGAAATGTTCCTTCTAGCGTATACATTCACTAAGTATAAATTCGAGCTAAAATTAATTCTCCCAGGGTAATTAACTCCTTAGTAACTTGTAGAGTAACTTCTACGATACAGCATCACACAGATCTATTATTTATCATGTAATTTATTCATTACTTTGTTACGGCACCTCTTACATGAAGGTTTCGCACCGGCGGGCGTCACGCCGTGACAAACGAAGACGGAGGTCTTCGCGCTGAGGAGCGTTACTTAACGCAGGATCCGTAACGAAGCTAAGACCCCGCCGCGGTCTTTTCTGTCTCCCGCGAACACGGCTCGCGCTGAGCAGACAGCCCGCCGAAGAAGCGGAACACGCCCAGAAAACACAACTGCGCGTCACCTTTCGTTGTCTTGGGGCTTTGTCACT
This sequence comes from Ixodes persulcatus, assembly GCA_013358835.2. NCBI lineage: Eukaryota > Metazoa > Arthropoda > Arachnida > Ixodida > Ixodidae > Ixodes > Ixodes persulcatus. Next base: position 3,742,188 of record JABSTQ010009451.1, read on the forward strand.
CTCAAAGGAAGCCTCGGCGTGTAAGAGGGAGAAATAGAGAGACCCTCACAAAAACAAATGGGCCTTCAGAGCCTCTTCCATTTTCCCCACTATCCCCCTTCCGTCCCAGGGTCAGTGACAAGTCTTGAAGTGGTTTCCAATCTAGGGAGTATTTCGTGTCACTGTTTTCTTGCGAAAGATTTGAGATCGGAAGATTTGCAGGGACCGGACGCATCTTACTTCGACATTCTTGCCGTCACATCACTATGTGTATCCCAGCAGCACGCATGTGCTACCTTTCTCCCCTCCTTTCCATCTTTTTATGAACAAATAAATAACGGAAGCAGGAAAATAGAGCGTATACTTTGAACAAATAAAACAGAGACGCTTTTCAGACAGAGCGGTTTCCGCTTAGCAAACGTTACGATATTCGAAATGAATACCTTCCTGTTTAGCGTTTTAAATCTGCGTCACATTTTTTTTTTTCTTTTTAAAACGCACTTATACACAATTACAATACAACACAATACAATTATATACAATTTTGTATTTTAGTTTTTGTTTAGTGGGTCAAATCAAATATAAAATATAACTTGTGATGGGGTTCATATTTCACTCTCCAGAAAAGACACCAGCAGTTTTTGTGTTTTGTAATCTTGTCATAAATCAGAAGTGACAAGGTGTTAATAAGAAAGGAGAAAATAAACTCTTTTATCTGGCAAACGTGTGCTGACAAATGTAAATGAAAAAACTAGAGCGCCGATCGTTGATTTTCACATCACAGCCAAAGTGAACGCTGCAGACAGGGCGAGAAAGGAAAGACTTTCATTAGAAACACGGTGGTCGGCGAGACCTCTGTGCCGGCATGCTACGCAGTAAAAAAAAAATAGTACACTATACTCTAATCTGACTAACATTGAGACACATAGGTAAAATATAACAAGTTAAAGAAATAATAAAATAGACCGTAAACGCGCACACATTACACAACAAAACAAATTTCCCAGTCAGTAAAAAAATGAAAAAAGAAAGCCCCCTAAACACCAATAAAAAAAAGCTTCGGTAAGCATTATGGGATGCTGTAGATATAGTACTGCATAAATTAGCTATGTTTAGTGAAAATAGCGAGGGTTTCACAATATGAAAATTGAAATAAGTTCTAATGAATCCCGGTTTCTTTCTTTTCTTCCCAAAGAAACATGAAACACCGACATTTGCCTTTATGTGAGGGCAATATCAATGCCGAGACTATTACAATCTACATTATGTGAGGGTAATGCCAATGCGGAAACTATTACACCCTTACCTTATGTCAACATCAGTCATTATTTTTCTTGAAGCTCGCGATATTATTATCCCAGACTCACCGTTATTGCCCATGCATCGTTTCGTTATAAGTCTGGACTCAGTTGAAGGCAACTACGAACACACATACACTAAAAGAGCAAACCACTGGGCCTTCTGTGTGGTGGATTGGTCTAGCTAGATAACAGAACACGTACAGAAACATGTCGAACACCATTACGTTGCGCTTTTGAAGCTGTTTTGATCGGTCCTATCGGCTAGTAGGTGTCGGCTGGGTCCGGACGATAAGTGAAAGTATAATCCTGAAGGCGATATATCCTCAAGTTGCAGCTACGGTGGTACCGCGGTGTGGCAATAACTTTTCCTAATTATGGGATGATAGACTTCAGCATAAAGATTGTCGCCAACAAATTCTCTTAGAAGAAATAATATTGTTAAGGTTTAATGGCGCTCAAAGCGGACAAAATTTCGATCACTTGTGCCTTCCGAACCGGCCCACGTTCTACTCTTGCACGTTGATCACCCACATGACAGCCTTTCAGGGGATACCTCGAATCACAGTTCACTGTTCCCGATCTTGGGTGCTCCCAGGACACCTCGATGGCTACATCTAGTACCAAAATGACGAAGATGCTGTGGGTACAAATTGAGCCTGTGGCTTCTCCGGAACCCGCCATTGAGAACGAGCTTATCTCCTACGACTTGTTGTATGCGTACGTGCAATATCGGGACCAACCGCCGTAACAGCGCCTTCGCAGAAAACCTGAGCCCGCAGACGAACCCTTCCACCTTTGGCTGTCCATTGCCCCGAATGGCGGCACAACCAACAGTGTTTGCAGGCTTCTCGAGCGAAGCCCTCACGATGTTCGGCTCGCTTCAACCGAGACTCCGCTATTCATCGTTTTGCCGCTATGAGCTAACACAGTTTGGGTTGTTGGGAGGATTTTCGGTGTAAACAAAGTGTTCCTTTGCTGGGCCTTAGTTTCAAGAGTTCCTTTTTCGTTTCTGCCTATTTCTCTTCTTTTTTAAGTTTTTTGGAGTACTGGAATGCGTTGTGTGTGTGTGTGTTTTTGCGTGTGTTTGTAACAGCCAAGGCAATCGGTGCGAAGTGTGGTTTTGTGTGCGTCTGGTCTTCGGAGCTATTACCTTTTCCACTTACTTGGGTGCTACGATGCGTCGGCAAACCTGACCTCTCGGGCGTCTCTCCGCGTCCACGAAGAGCGACTCTCTGAAGTGCCCTCCCAAACGCGCCTAATTTATCTGAGAATTGGGAGAGAAGGTGTATCGTGGTAACTTTTGCAGGCAACGTCGTACGTATTTTTTTTTTTAAATTTAATTTACAAGCATTGTTGTGTATTCTTTAAATTCCAAGAATGTTGCCCCCCCCCCCCCCCCCAATCTAACAAAGGTTGCAACCTTTGTCACATTTAAAATATGTGTTCCAAATATTGCCTCCCTTTGGAGTAACATTAGATCTTGTTTGTCCAGAAGGTTATTACGAATCAATTAATGAGTGCCTACACTAAAAATGCATGATTGGCAAATTTGAGAGTTTAGTGTTGTGAGTAAAAATTTATTTTTATTTTCTAATCATCTCGCTCTCTCAATTAAGTGCTATACCATGCAGCAATTCTCATGGCACAGAACAACTGGCAGCTGACCCAAATAAAATTTTGAAAGAATGGTTCAGAAGAACGTTTGACTGCTCCCCGATTCTCTCTTCGTGCAATGTCGTTGCACCTCAACCTGAGTTGATTGTGTGTCAAAACCACAACGGCTTGTTCGACAAATTTATGCAATATGCAGAGTGACACCATGACATTTTGCTTTCCTTGGTCAGCAGAAATACTCAGATTATCACAGGCATTTCATTGCTAATCTTCAGAATTTTTTTCTTTTACTTCATATTTCACATTATTCTTCTAATTTTTTTCTTCTTTTTTTCTCTGCGATTTCCTCACCTTCACAACGACAATGACGAAAATCATCCCTGGAGAAGGGGAACAAGAGGGACAGAGGAGAAACACAAATCTCCAAACACAGCTAGGAGACGGGTGCGCAACCGAAAAAATCCGCCTGATCCGGGTATCAAACCCGAACCAGGCGGATCTTTTCGGTCGCGCACTAGTCACCTAGGTGGGTTTGGAGATTTGTGTTCGCCCCCTGTATCTCTTGTTCCTCTCCTCCAGGGATTATTTTCGTCAATTTTGTCCAGCTCGTTTGCACCTTTGCTGTTAATTCCATTATAATGTCACGAATGACAAGTGATGAGGCGGCGAATAACTGAGTAAACGGAACGTTTAATGGGGCTCACTTGTGCCCAAAAACTAAAAGCAAACATAATATATTAGCAGAGCGTCGCGGGTGTCAAAGTTGGCGTAACAGCAGGTTCGAGCGCTGGGCCGAGACTGACCCGGCTGGCCACGCGGAGCCCTTGTACACACGTGGGCTTCTAGAGGTTTGGTGCGTAGAGCATTCAAACCTCGAATCAGCAAGACGGTTCTCAAATTTACCAGAACATCACATTACAGCGTCAACAGAAATGTGTAGACGCGGTCAGGAATTGAACCCCGGCCTTCTGCATGGAAGGCAAGCGCGATGACCGTTAGGCCACGGGCGCGTTGCTTACTTGGTCACCTGCGCTCGTGGCATTATTACCCCCCTTAAAAAAGTGCACCGTCCCGATGCAACACAAAACGAAAAACACAAATCCACAACAAAATGACAGCAGATTCGCTAGACACATTTCACATTTCACAGTTCACTCGTCGACGAGAGTGGAAAGTTCTATCGTTCGTAATACGGCTTCAGCCGGACGACGTGCACCACCTCAGGTCGCGGCTGACGTCTTGTTGATGGTCGTATTCCGTCGGGAAGAACTTCATAGTTCAGATCTCCGAGGCGTCGGATGATCTTGTCAGGACCAAAGTAGCACTTCAGCAGTTGTTCGCTGAAACCGCGCTCAACGTTACTATATCAATTCAGTTGTGAAACCTTCCATAGACGCTGTAGATTGGAGGGAGTACGAAACCGTGTCCGATTCTTTTGCGGCGAGGTGGCGCTGCCGGCGCATTAATCCGCGCATTTTCGCCTGCTACTGCTCCGTGGCTGCCAACCGCTGCAACTGTTTGCGAGTCCCAACCCGACTCCTCGGCGACCAGCATGGTTTACGGTTGGTTTTCGCCCTTTCGCCAGTAAAAATACAACTTGAGCATGGTAAGCGGTAGGACCATGATGGCATGCGCTTTGTATTATTTCAAAACGCCGCCGCCTTAGCTGTGCTGACAGCACGAAGCGTTTCGTACAACCCAAATTCCTCGGCGCCACAATCCGGTGGCTACAATCAGGGAAAGTTCGTACATACTGTAATAGTAGATGTGCCGTCTTACCAAGGCAATTCCATTGCTGGCCGTGATCGCAGCACACCAATACGAGCGTAAGTATCCGAACGCTTCAATTGCGTTGGGGGCATTGCTTTCGTTCTGTCGCCGTTATTATCTTGGACACGCTGATTTGATGGACGAGCTAAGTTCAGCACGCCTGATTCTCTGCCTACCTGGAGCTTTTTCGGTGGCGTTTTGCGCCGACAGCAGACGGCACTTGGAATGTGGTTCAGAGTCAACAGGAACACAGATTCAATGTTTGATTGGTGAAAACAAATATCGAAATTTTTTCATATGTGACTACCAACTGCCGCAGAAACAATTTGAAAGTCGTCTGCTACTGTCAGAAAAAGCGCCACGAACATCCGTAAGCCCACTCAGTAGGCCAGATGCAACGGCCGAAAGCGCGCCGTCAATGATGATGATTGCGAGTATTAATGCAAAGCGCGCGCCCTCTAACAGGCGCCACGCAAAGGGACCCCCCTCCGGAGCGGAGTTCCAGAACTGAGTTGGTTCTAATAACGTTGACCGCGCCGACGTATCGGCGGCCATACCCACACTCTTTCTCCGATCTGGAAGTGGACGGCGCGGCGACGAATGTTGTACCCGCGAGCGTCGACACGCTGTTGATCGTGGATTTGAAGGCGGGCTAGTTGGCGTGTCTCTTCGGCTTTCTGACTGACCGCATGGGCATCGTCGCATCCGTCATCCACTGGGTCATGGGGCAGCATCGTGTCCAGCACGGTTGCCACTTTTCTGCCATGCACAAGCTCGTATGGTGTAAACCCGGTTGTTTCTTGAGCTGCGGTGTTGTAGGCGAACATGACGTATTTTAATACCTCGTCCCAAGTCTTGTGCTCTACGTCGACGTACATGAAGATCATGTCGGCGATCGTCTTGTTGAGCCTCTCCGTTAGTCCGTTGGTCTGCGGATGGTACCTGGTGGTCCGACGATGGCTGATGTGGCTGAACCGAATGATCTGTTGCGTGAGTTGAGCTAAGAACGATGATCCTCGGTCGGATATCAAGACTTCGGGGGCGCTATGTGGAAGGAGAGTAGATTTGACGAAAAACATGGCGACTTCCACCGCTGTTCCCGACGGAAGGGCTTTTGTCTCGGCGTATCTTGTAAGAGAATCAGTCGCGACAATAAGCCAACGGTTTCCTTGCGTCGATGTTGGGAACGGCCCAAGTAAATTCATTCCGACCTGCTGGAAGGGTGCAGTCGGGGCAGATATCGGCTGCAAGGGTCCTGCTGGCTTCGTCGGAGGCTTCTTACGTCGTTGTCACTCATGCCACGACCGTGTATACAAATGGACTGTTTTCGGGAGTCTCGGCCAATAGTACTTCTCACGAATCCGGGCGAGCGTCCTGCTGTAGCCAAGGTGTCCAGCCGTCGGGTCGTCGTGGCATGCTTAAAGATTTCTTCTCGCAGGCTGGCAGGAACAACCAGCAGCCAGGCAGGGTTGCTGGTTCCGAAGTTCTTCTTGAAGAGCACGCCTCGCCGCAGAACGAAACTTGACAAGTCTCGGGCCAAGAATTGCGGAACGGAACTTCCTTGACCTTGGAGGTGGTCGATCACGGCACGAAGTTCGGGGTCGTCTCGTTGAAGTGCTCCCATGTCGGTGTCTGTAATTGCTCCGAGAAAACGGGCGTCATCGTCGTCTTCGGTGCTGTCGGGAGGAGATTCGACTGGGACCCTGGACAAACAATCGGCGTCATTATACTTGCGGCCAGACTTGTGCACAATGGTCACGTCGAAGTCTTGCAGTCAAAGGCTCCAGCGGGCGAGGCGTCCTGACGGGTCCTTGAGGTTGGTGAGCTAACAAAGATCATGGTGGTCCGTGACAACAAGGAACGGGATCCCGTACAGATACGGGCGGAACTTGGTTAACGCCCAGACGATAGCGAGACATTCCTTGTCGGTCGGTGAGTAATTTTTTCTCTGCCTTGGACAGTGCCCGGCTTGGGTAAGGGATCACCTTCTCTGCTCCGTCTTGTATTTGGACGAGCACCGCGACTAGTCCGGCGTTGCTGGCATCGGTGTGAACTTCCGTTTCCGCTGATAGATCGAAGTGTCCGAGGAAAGGGGGTGACTGGAATCTTTCCTTCAGTTCGCTGAACGCTTGTTCCTTCTCCTCGCCCCACTGGAAGTTCACGTCGTCCTTCGTCAGGTGCGTAAGCGGTGCAGAAATCTTGGCAAAATCACGAACGAAACGTCTGTTGTAAGCGCACAGCCCAAGACATCTTCGTACGGTTTTCTTGCCTGATGGCTTCGGAAATTCGGCGACAACGGATGTCTTTGCACGGTCAGGACTTACACCTTGAGCACTCACGACATGGCCCAGACATTTGAGAGTGCAGTAAGCGAACCGACATTTTGACGCCTTCAGTGCCAGTTCACCATTCTGGATAGCCTGTAGCACGGCTCGCAAACGTCTCAGGTGCTCGTCGAAGTCACTTGCGAATACCACGACGTCGTCGAGATAGACGAGACAGCTATGTCATTTCAAGTCTGAAAGAACGGTGTCCATTACGCGCTGGAACGTCGCCGGTGCTGTGCACAGTCCGAACGGCATCACTTTAAAATCATACAGCCCGTCCGGCGTGACGAAGGCAGTCTTTTCGCGATCCTGTTCGTCGACCTCGATCTGAGAGTACCCGCTCTTCAGGTCCATCGACGAAAAGTATCGGGCGTGGCGCAGCCGGTCCAGAGTGTCGTTGGTGCGTGGCAGCGGGTAGACGTCCTTTTTTGTTACGGCGTTCAGTCGGCGATAGTCCACGCAGAACCGAAGAGTCGCGTCTTTATCACCAGGACTACCGGTGAAGCCCACGGCCTGCTTGAGGGCTGAATAATGTCGTCATCGAGCATTTCTTCGACTTGCTTCTGGATTATCTCTCTCTCTTTCACAGAGACATGGTACGGCGACCAATGAACATGAAGCACATCGTCTTCAGTAACAATTGGATGTTTTGCAACGCTCGTTTGGCCCACCTTTGACGACGTGGACAAGCACTCGTTGAACTCGGCGAGAAGGTCACTGAGTTGTCGTCGTTGTGGGGTAGGCAGGGTTGGGTCGATGTCGAACTGCGAAGGCGGCGTTGTCTTGGGTGGCCACGAAGAGAGGTCTTTCGATATTCCGGCGATTGCGGCTGAGTCCTGGAGTTCCTCAGCGTGACCCACGGCGGCGAGTTTCGTAAGGTGCTGCGCCTCCTGTCGGAAGTTCGTTACGAGTGCGACAGTGTGTCCGTCTTTGAGCTCCGCGATGCCTCTTGCGACGCCGATCTCTCTTCCTAGAAGCAACTGGAGGCTTCCTTCGAGCAGAACTTCGCCGCAGAAAGCCTCATCGTTCCCGACGGGTACAAAAACACTCGACCGCGGCAGTAAGTTCACGTGTTTTGCGAGGACTCGTACTGCGGATGACGTCGCGTTGGGTTCCTCCGGTGGTGGAGCAGGTTTTCTTAGCGTCAGCCGGTTCGCTACGAGGTCGATGACGGCGCCATGCTCGCAGAGAAAGTTCATTCCGAGGATAACGTCCCTCGCACAGTCTTGCAGAACGACGAACTTGACAGGGCACGTCTGAGCGTAGATCTCGACGCGAGCAGTGGAGATCCCCACTGGTCTGATGAGAAGTCCGCCGGCAGTTCGTATCTGCGGTCCGTCCCACGACGTTATAATTTTCCGAAGGCGACGAGAGAGTCTCCCACTAAAACAGAGTAGTCTGCTCCGGTGTCGACGAGCGCCGTCGCGTCGTGGCTGTCGATGATAACGTTGAGGTTATTCGACACTCTTGCAGAAACGTCGTTTCGGGGCGTTGCGGTGTTAGAGGAAGAGAGCTCAGACGATCTTGGAGGATCTTGGCATCGATCGTCTTCGGCAACACCACCTCCCGGCATTGCCGCTCCTAGTTTTTCCGACGTGAAGCGATGGGTGACAGGCTGTCTCGACGAGAACGGCGGAAGGGCGATGGCGAGCGTCGCGGAGACGGTGAACGGAATCCTCAGCGGGGAGACGACTCAGGTGATGACGAGCGGCGGAGGTAGTCCTCGATGTCCCGAGGTCGCTCTCTAAGACGTGGTCGAGGGTTGCTAGGCCCAAACCCTCGTAGGCCAAGCTGGCGGTAGGGGCATCGACGGTAAATGTGGTCCGCTTCACCGCAGTGGTAGCACAGCGGGCGTCGATCGGCCGTGCGCCACACATACGTCTTTCTAGGCGCCGGTTGTTCAGTACGGACGAGCTGGGGCTGCCCTTCCCGGCGTCCGAAGGTCTGCGGCTCTGGCTCACGTCGCGGCGGCGTAGACTACTGCCAAGCAGCTGGCGCCGGTCTCCGAGCTACTGCCGCGTAGGTCAGGAAGGGCTCCTTGGGTGCTGCTACGCTGGTTGGAACCTCCGGATGAATTGCCCGCTGAAATTCTTTCCGTACCACTTCGGCTATCCCCCGCAGGGGGCACCTGTGAAAGCAGGTGTTTGGAGAGTGGCGACTCCACGGACCCCAGCTACGTGGGCCACCATACCCGCACGCAGGGGGCACCTGCCTTGGTAGGTGCTTGGTGAGTGGCGTCACTACGAACCCCGAGCTATGTGGGTTCGCCCACCCACGTCTGGCTGTGCGTGGCGTACCCGTGTCCGGGGAAAAGGGGACCCTGGTGGTTGAGCTGAGCCCGGGGTTTGTTTGGACCCTTCGGGGCCCCCCGGGCGAGGCAATACACCGCTTCGGCCCCTGCTTCTCGTAGACGGGTGTCCTGGCTTGGCCCGACCAGGATGATTCAGTCAGTCGCCTCTTCTACCCTCTTCTTCCTTCTTTCACTTTTCCTCCCACCTCTTTCTCTTTTCTTCTTCGCTCTCTTCTTTCCATTTTCACCCTCTTAGGCGGCAAGGGCTAACCTTGAGTGGAAATAGGTCCTGTCCCTGCATCCACACTAGGGTATAGTGCCCGGGCAGCACTGGTAGAGTAATTGTGTCAGCCAAGCCTTTCTTGCTATGGCACATTACCTACCCCCTTGTTGGGCTCCGTGGTGGGCGGTGCACCCGGGCACTGAACTTTCTTTCCCATCTTTATGGGTCTGCAAAACAAAACCTTTCTCGATCGGGCTCCGAAAAGAGTCCGCACCGAAGCACGTACACTTGATGTTCCTGTAGTAGTTACTCCACAGTATCCAAAGTTTTTGGTGCTGCACTCAGAAACTGAGAAACCATTAAGTAAACTGTCCCCTTTTCTTGTCGCAAAAACTCTAGAGGGTGTCGTTGGGAAGACTTTTCAGGCTAAGAAGATGACATCAGGTGACCTCCTCGTTGAGGTCCACACAAAGCTCCAGAGTGATGCTCTACTAGCACTGAACTCGGTCTCCGACTACAAAGTTACCGTAACCTCCCACCGCACACTAAATACAGTACAAGGTGTAATTTCTGAAGATGACTTATTAGAAACTCCAGAAGCGGAAATTGTAGAGGGCCTCTCCAGCCAAGGTGTGATCGCCGCACGGCGCATCACACTTCGACGTGACGGCATGGAACACAAAACGAAACACATCGTACTAACCTTCGCAATGACTACCCTTCCACAAGCTGTCAAGGCAGGTTACTTGCACTGCCGCGTTCGGCCATACGTACCGAACCCGCTGCGCTGCTTCAAGTGCCAGCGGTTCGGCCACGGCTCGCGGAGCTGTCGTGGATCTGACACGTGTGCGAGGTGCTCTAGCAAAGAGCATCTCGCAGATCACTGCGAGAATGATCCCAAGTGCACTAATTGCGAAGGGAAGCACGCTGCATACTCCCGGTCTTGTTCTCTCTGGAAGCAAGAAAAAGAAATACTTACATTGAAGGTCCAAGAGAACATTCCATACCACGAGGCAAAGAAGCGTGTCTTGTTTGCCTCACGTGATTCGTATGCAGAGGCCGTGCGCAGGGGACCTGCACGGCCAATGGTGTCCACGGGGACGCAGACATCTGCGGATGACCTGCGTGTCCCGTCGGGGTCCCCCTCCACCTCGGGAGTGGTGCGGCAAACACCGCCCCCGAGCACTAGGAAAGATGTGGGCGTGCCCACACCCAGTAAGGAGCAGGGCTTGGCGACCCTTGCTCCTCCCACTGCCCTGCCCCCCAAAGGACGGGGTGTGACACCCCGTCCTTCTGGTACCCAGAGGATCCCTGGCCTGCCAACCAAGCCAGCGGCATCCAAGGGTCAGCCATTGGCGACAACCACCGACGAGCCAATGGATCAAAGTGGGCTCAAGTCCGACGAGGACAGGTCCATGTCGGGGTCGGAGTGTTCCCTTCCCGGCACTGGTGGATCCACCAGTGAGCAGAAGGGTGCCACTAGAAAGAAAAACACTCCTCGTATGAAAATTGATTTTAAAACCTGAAAATATATTTTTTGTCTCTACTTAAGCTTTCCTTCACTTTTACATTTTTAGCTTTTTAGATTTCACCTTTTTTAAATTATGGCCTGCATTATGCAGTGGAACTGCAGAGGTCTTTTTTGTAATTTAGATGATGTAAAGCTCTTGTTGCAGAGGCATGAACCCTCTGCATTTTGCCTGCAAGAGACCTACCTCAAACCACCCAACAGCAACTTTCTTAGATCATACCAAGTCTACAGGAAGGACCGCGTGACTACCTCTGGCACTTCCGGTGGAGTTGCTATTGTTGTAGACAGTGGCACTCCTGCCTGTGTGGTCCCCCTAGACACGCCTCTGGAGGCCGTTGCGGTGAGGTTGCTACAGCAACGCCTTATTACAATTTGCTCCATTTACATCCCCCCTTCATTTGCCCTGGAGCTCGGCCAACTTGAAGCTTTAGTTGATCAGCTACCTGAACCTTTTATTTTAATGGGCGATTTTAATGCACACAACCCCCTCTGGGGCAGTGTCCGAACTGACACTCGAGGTTCGGTTGTGGCGCGGTTTTTATCTCTCAGAGAAGTATGTGTACTAAATACAGGAGAGCCAACATATTTTAGTTCTGCTAATCGCTCCTTCTCTTGCATCGACCTCACTATTTGTTCTGCTGTACTTTTTACAGATTTTAGTTGGAACGTATTGGATAACCCTTATGGAAGCGACCATTTTCCGGTGTATCTTACCCCCTTAGAAGTCCTGCCCAGGCTGCCTTGTCGTTCTCCCCGTTGGAAGATCTCATCAGCAGATTGGGACCTTTTTCAGTCAAATATCCCTTCTTCCCTCGATCTTTCACAAGCGACCTCTGTGGACGAAAAAAATGCTCTCATAACAACAACAATAGTTGAGGCAGCCCGTCTGTCTATCCCACAGACATCCGGCAAGCTGCCGAGACGTCCAAAACCATGGTGGGATAATGAGTGTAAAGAATCTCGAAACCGCCAAAACTGTTCTTGGGCAAGATTTAGGAGGTATCCCACTTCCACAAACCTCTTGGCATTTAAGCACTTACGTGCAAAAGCCCGCTATATTAGGAAACGGGCAAAAAGGAGATCCTTTTGCTCGTATGCATCTTCTATTAATAGTTTCACGCCAACGAAGATTGTCTGGGACAGAGTGGGTAGAATGGATGGTGACTACCATCCTTTCTCAATCCCCTTGCTGTTAGATGAGAAGGGAGAAGCATTTCCATCATTATATGAACAAGCCAACGCACTGGGTAGGCACTTTGCACAAGTCTCTAGTTCTGAAAATTACACTGCAGAGTTTCTGCAGTTTAAGTCCAAGTGCGAGAGAATTCCAATTCGTAGGTCGGAGGATTGCACTGAAGAATATAATTGTCCTTTTTCTCTTGTTGAGCTTCGTCGAGCTCTTGCTGCGGCAAAGCCTACATCCCCTGGGCTTGATGCAATTCACCCTAGCATGCTTTCTCATCTACCTGAAACATTTCTAGTCATTCTCCTCCAGTTTTTTAACATCATCTGGGCAAAAGGGACATTTCCTAGCACCTGGAAACAGGCTATTGTCGTCCCCATTTTAAAACAAGGAAAGGACAGAAGTAAAGCCACAAGCTACAGGCCAATTGCTCTTACTAGCTGTTTAGGGAAAACTTTTGAGCGGCTGGTTAACAACAGGCTAATTACATACTAGAAAAAAAGAGACTACTAAGCAATTTCCAGTGTGGTTTCCGCACTTCCAGGTCTACAGTTGACCACCTGGTACGTCTTGAGACGACGGTCCGCGAGGCTTTCATAAATAAGCAATTTTGCCTGTCTGTATTTTTCGACCTTGAAAAAGCTTACGACACCGCCTGGCGGTACGGCATACTCCAGGACCTTATCTCGATGGACATAAAAGGGAGAATGTTCAACTGCATAGCTGACTTTCTGCAGGATCGTAGCTTTCAGGTACGCCTGGGAGCTGCGATCTCCGACCCTTTCCCCCAGGAGAATGGCGTGCCGCAGGGCTGTGTCTTAAGCGTCACTTTGTTCATTATAAAGATAAATTCTCTATCTCAAGTAATTCCACCCACGATCTCTCATTCTCTTTACGTCGACGATGTCCAGGTTTGTTTCTCTTCATGCAACTTAGCTATCTGTGAGCGTCAAGTTCAACTTACGGTAAACAGGATGAGTAGGTGGGCTGACCAGAATGGCTTTCGGTTTTCTGCCGAGAAGACTGTGGCTGTTTGTTTCGCTCGAAAACGAGGAATGTCTCCCGAGCCATCATTGTATATTAAAGGTACACCCATCCCTGTTAAATCGGAGCATAAGTTTTTAGGCCTAGTATTCGATAATAAATTAACTTTTGGCCCTCATATAAAGGAACTAAGACTAAAATGTCAGCGAAAGTCGAATCTTCTTAAGGTCCTTGCACACCGTTCTTGGGGTTCGGACCGTGTCTGCCTTTTGCGAATCTACAGGGCTTGTGTTCGCTCAGTTTTGGATTATGGAAGCATTGTTTACGGTTCTGCCAAACCCTCTACGCTTAAAATGTTGGACCCAATCCATCACCAGGGGATCCGGCTTTCAACCGGAGCCTTTCGAACGTCCCCCGTGCCCAGCTTGTATGCTGAGTCAAATGAGTGGTCGCTTGATAAACGGAGGTTTTATCTTAGCACGCAGTACTTTTTAAGACTCCGCACTCTCCCACAGCATCCAAATTTTTCTTTGATTGAAAGCATAAAATATGAGCAGGCCTTTCAAAACAAGCCATCCGTAACGCGCCCCTTTGCACTTCGTGTGAAAGATGCTGCAGCGACTTATAGTTTTGATATATCCTGTTCTGTCATGGAAACTGAGCAAAGACGTGCTCCTTGGGATGACCTAGCTATAACATGCGACCTCTCTTTGACAAAATATAACAAGAAAGTTGCCGCCGCTAGCGTTATAAAACAAGAATTTTTTGAGATTGCTAGTCGTTACGAGACGGACAAAAGTTTTTTTACTGATGGGACGAAAGGTTCTGGCTATGCTGGCTGTGCTGCGGTTGGGCAGTCCTTCCAACATGTTATTCGAATCAATGCCAATGCATCTGTGTTTACTGCTGAGCTTCATGGACTCTTATTGATGGTAGACGAAATTATCAAACGAAAATACAGATTATCTGTTATATTTACAGACTCGCTCAGTTCCCTCCTCGCCCTTAACTCTGCAACATCCTGGAAACATCCCCTCGTTTCTTTGCTTCGTGCTAAACTAACAAATGCTATAAAGCAAAACATCACTATTCACTTTTGCTGGGTTCCTAGCCATATAGGAATACACGGCAATGAGGAAGCCGACCGAGCCGCAGGTGCATGTGTAAACAGGCCCATTGAAATTCACAGTCTCCCAGTTACAGACTATAGAACTACACTACGAAATAAAATAAAAGAATCCTGGCAAGTAGAGTGGGACTCTGATCCTCGCAATAAGCTACATGGAGTTAAACCTGTTTTAAGTGAATGGCGCAGCGCCAGACATCGGGAAAGGTTCTATGAGGTCATCTTATGTCGACTGAGGATAGGCCACACACACTTGACTCACGGCTACCTTTTAAGAAACGACGACCCACCAATGTGCGACTACTGCTCAGAAACCTTAAGTGTACTTCACATCCTTTTAGTATGCCCACAATTTAATAATGAACGCCGCTCCTACTTTCCTATCTTTTTCAGAAAACATATACCTTTCCACTTGGCACTTTTGCTTGGAGACGAGCCTGTTACTTCGTACAGACAAGTTTTTAACTTTTTAGAAAACATTAATATTTTACATCGACTTTAAACTACAGTCTTTTAAAGTTATTTTGATATTTTGATCCATTGCAATAATAAACCTTTAGTCGTGTGATATTTACTCACCCTGTGTTTGGCGCACTATGGCCTACGTTGCTGCTGCGCCAGAAAACCCCAAATTCATTCATTCACTTCGGCTATCGACAGCAAAACCGGCTGGTGGGCAGCAGGCAGCAGCTTCCTGAGCTTTTCCCGGACGACGTCTCGAATTCCCTCGCGAATGTTTGGGATACTGGAGCCGAGGTCGGAGCTGAACGGCGCGAAGGCAGCGAGGCCGGGTGGTCGATGGTAGTGACTGGATCGGGCTTGCAGGGCACGCTCGATGTTTGTCGCCTCGGTGACAAAATCTTCGACTGTTGTCGGAGGGCTACGAACAAGGCCGCCGAAGATGTTGTCTCTCACGCCCCGCATGAGGATCCTAATCTTCTTCTATTCTGTAGCCTGATGGTCGGCACGGGCGGTCAGGCGCAGAACATCTTCCACGAAGCCGGTGATGTTCTCGTTGGGGCCTTGAGTTCTGGTACGAAGTAAGTATTCGGCTCTCTCGGCGGTGCTGGTTGACAAATGTCGCCTTCAGCTGGCTCTTGAAAACGTCCCACGATGTAAACGAAGACTCGTGATTTTGATACCAGTACCTGGCAGTCCCCTCGAGCGAGAAATACACGTTTTGCAGTTGTTGCTCGTTGGGCCAGCCATTGTGGCGGGCGACGCGTTCGTACTGGTCGATCCAATCTTCGACGTCTTCGTGGAGTTCACCGCGGAACGGAGCAGCCGCCCGTGGTGCGACGGGCCGGTAAATGACGGCAGAAGTGGCCTGCGTCTGGACTCGTAGGCCATCCTCGTCATCTTCGGCTTGGGTTTGTCCGGAAGCAGACCCAATACAGGGGACTGACATCTGGTACGACGGCATCTTCGGGCTTCGGTGTCCTCGGCGAAGGGTAGCTTTCCAGGGCTGAGCACGTCGATTGGCCGGGATGTCTTTGGAGGGGTACGATTAACGGGCATATAATGCAATACCCCGCACCTCCACCAAAATGTCACGAATTGCAAGTGATGAGGCGGCGTATAACTGAGTAAACGAAACGTTTCATTGGGCGAACAATTGTGCTCAATACTAAAAGGAAACAGAAGATAAGAGCAGAGCGTCGCGGGCGTCAAAGTCGGCGTAACAGCAGGTTCGAGCGCTGGGGTGAGACTGACCCGGCTGGCCACGCGGAGCCCCTTTGTAGACACGTGGGCTTCCAGACCATTCGGCGTAGAAGGGTCGGTGCGTAGAACATTCAAACCTCGAATTAGCACGAGGGCTCTTGAATTTACGAGAACATCACATTACAGCGTCACCAAAAATGTGTGGACCCGCCCAGGAATCGAACCCTGGCCTTCTGCGTGGAAGGCAAGCGCTATAACGTTAGGCAACGGTCGTGCTGCCTGCTTGGTCAGCGGCGCTCGCGGCAATAATCATAACCTTAAAATGCAAGCCTTTTACTCTTGTTAGTGTTAGACTGGTGGCAGATGATAAAATTTGCTCGCTTTACTGACGTCTAACCCCTAGTTAGCTCAGTTCGTAAAGCGCTCCATTGGGAATGAAGAGGTCCTGGGTTCAATACCTGGACCAGGTGGATTTTTTCGGTCGCGCACCAGTCACCTAGCTGTGTTTGGAGATTTGTGTTAGTCCTCTGTCCCTCTTGTTCCCGTTTTCCAGAGATTATTTTCGTCATTCTTGTCCAGCTCACTTGCACCTTTGCATTTAATTGCTTTATAAGCCTTATAATCCTCATCTTTCTTACTTTTCTTCTACTACTTTTATATTTATTTGTGTAATATGAATAGTGAAAGAACTATTATTAAGTTGTATCTATTATTTAGGGTATCAAAATGCGTAATAACATTTTAGTTATATTTGAAGTGATTAACTTTCCAATAAACGTTTCAAACTAGATTCTAAAATCGGGTTCCGTATAACCGCGTTTGGAGTTTCTATACTGTTTATTACTTCTATAACGACAAGACAATTCGACTGGAGTAGAGGCCGCGATCTATAATCACTTTAGGAATTTGGTTTTTGTACTTCCACCTCAAGTGTGATTCTAAAATACATTTTAAAATTACTGAAGGAAGGGTCCGGTGTCTTTTTACGTGCCTTATAAATTGAGGCTTACAACAAAAGTTGAGATTGCACGAATGTTATCTTTTTGTTTTTGGTTTTGCATCAATTATCTTTAAAGGGGTAGTGCTACGATTTTCAGACTTTGGCCAATTAACTGCGGAAATTAATCTGCGTCACATATGGAACGAAAAACCGAAAGCCGCATTTTCTTGCGAGTGCTAGTTCTTATTTAAAAAAAAAAAAGAAACAAATCGAAGGTCGAAGTGCCTGAACTCTCCACGCCGACTTTCGAGTGACGTACTCTGGTGGTTCACGTGGTTTCCCCTTGGGCCCTCTCTTCAGAGACCCCAGCCGCTTCCTCCGCGATTGTCGACTTTCAAAGGATTAGCCTCGTCGAAGGTCGCGGCGCGCGATGGACACAAAGGACGGATCGCCACGGGGCTGACTGCGAGTGTAGCAGCGGAGGGGTACAGGGTTTGTTGACTTCCGTGTACCCCCAGAGACGCTGTCGTTTTAGTTCCCGTAGCCACCACAGGCGGCTGCAGATCGGCAAATAATTCGTTTTTTGCCTTGCGATTACGCAGCAGAATAGCAGTTTTTCGGGGAAAGGTGTCGCGTTTTCGGTCACTTGGGCTTGCATAAACAATATAAAAAATGCAAACTGGCAATTCTTTCAAGATTGAAACCGTTACACCACCCTTTTAAGATATCATTTTGCTCAGATGTCGCCTGAACTGTGAAAAACGTTTAGTCGGTAAATCATAATCAAATTGTAAGTGTTGCTTCAATATGGATAACTGTCTCATCTTTAGCAGCATTGGCAATTTCAATAAATGTCTTGGTTTCCAATATCACAATTTAGAGAAATTAGAGGAATAGCATATACAACTTGATATATTTCGCATACATAATCCTCCAGACAACGAATATAAAAACAATTGTGATCTTGCTGATTAAGAAACAAATCTGGAAAATGAAATATAATACCGTGCATGTTGTTCTATGATTGAATTGGTAAAAATATTTCAAAAGCCACGTTTTGAAAAGACGGGACTGAGCCAAGATTAGAATCTAAAACATTACCCTTTGCAACATCAATCCAGAAAGAGTTTGTATCTAATTTAATATTTACGCAAAAACTTATTACGACCTTTGTTTTCTTCACACAAAAAAAAAACAAAAAAAAATCTTTTTGTAGTGGCAGCATCCAAAACGGAATAGGCTTGCGTAACGTGCGCAAGGCAAACTTAAGAGGCAGAAGACTGGCGGCGCAAAATCCCGGATGATAATATTATTATCCGCGCTTTCGCGATTCCAGCCTTGCACTAGTTGCATAATGTATTGGTCACGTCATCGAACTACGGCGCTTCCCATTGGCTTCATATCTTTCTAAAATTGAGTAAATAAGAGGTTTTTGATGACAATAAACAAGTTCCCAATTCGGCCTATCTTTTGTTTCAGTAATTAAAATTTTATTAACAAGTATAATACAATTATTCGGCTTATTGTGACGATTAGATCCTTTATTATTTTGCCCTTCGCTTTAAAAAGAAGAAAAATGGTTTAATCTTTTGCTTACGATTTGGCAGAGTGTCTTGACTCATTGACCTACTCTGCGAGCAATGTGAATTGATTAAAAAAAACGCAACTTCTTGGACGGAATTTCACCTTAAGCATGTTCCTTTGCCGTCCAATGGGATGAAAAATGACGGATCCCGTGAATGTCAAGAACATGTCTCTCAGGTCACCATGCCACATTCCGTCGATGCGTTCCTGGTCACACTGCCGCATATCGCTTCTCTCACCGGATGTAACCCAACGTACCTCTACCCTCGCTAAGAAAAAAACAATCACTAAGAAAAGTTTAGACTTTTTGACCGAAGCGGCTTTTGAAACTGCTCGCAGGCTGTTTCTAATGATCGCCCCATTCACAAAGTTTCGGCTATAGCGCACCCCCATATACGGCATCATGAGTCTAACAGTCTTCCTCGAATGACTTTTTACTCTTACGCCGCGGGAACGCCGGAGTGTCTGTAGAAGGTGACTTTGGGGGAAGAGCGGTGATATTTTGTGGCGTCCCTCTTTTGCGGTCTGCACAAAAGACCCGTGTCGAAAGCAGGTGGTAGCGGCAGCCACTAACATGTTTGCTGGCCGGCTACGTCTGTGATGTACCCGAGCTTTTTTTTTTCCAGTCGTTATTACTTTTGGGACCCGCTTTTTGCCCCTAAATTTCTCGTGCAAAGACAATGGGAGAAGGCTGAGAAGAGGTAAACCACTGTCCACGTTGCGCTCGCTTCGTCGCAATGCTATCCGGTGTAGTGCAAAAGCTCCTACTTTCTTTTTCTCAGGTGGGAGTTTAAATATTCTTCTCTTTGTTGGATGCGGACTACACGCGTGGCCATTGGAGGGTCCGGTTTGTGAACTGGTTGAAGGAGAGGAATGTTGCCAAGACCCTACACAAAAGTTTACTCGAAACAATAAACTAAAAAACGTTAATGTAGCATTTTCGAAGATAAGACGAAAGTACGCGGGTAGTTTTCATCAGCGCTGAAATTAGGTGAGGGTACGCGTCATAGTTTTTTTTTTCTGCATTGCTACGAAACGTTACTTACGAGCATAGTACAATTTGAGCATGATTGTCTATCTTGTAGAAGTAGAGCTATCAAATATTTCCGGGTGTTTTCTCCACTACGCCGAGGTGTCGCAACGAATAACATTTTTTGTGTGTAACATATATTTGTTTAATATTCAAGAAAATTAATCCATTGTTTTATAGACGCCCATACTGTGCAAACGAAAAGATATCACCTCTCTGTTTACTCTTAAAAATCTATACATGCAGACGCTCTTGTGAACGTTAAGTAGGTAACAACGTTGTATTAGCCATAGAAAAAAAACTACCCTGATTTAATAGGTGCTTGCGTTGCTTACGCTAGAAACACGCATACATGTCGCTTGGTTCCCAGGTGTTACCAATTCATGCTGTTTTATGTTTTGCCTAAAGAATGTTCGACATTTTCTTGTTAAACGATAATTTGACTTAAAGGGCAACTCCGCTCAATTCCGAAAAATTTAGGTTTACATGTGATTCCATTTCACAAAGCACTACTAAACAGCTCTACGTCTTCGGATTCGCGAAATGTGAAGTATTATTCGTGTAATCGTAATTTAAACATCTGCTGATACCGAAACCGAAACTTCGGTTGCGTCAGGCAACATTGGTCTCGTGTCGTCAGAGTCATGGCCACGTCACGTCGAACCACGTGGTCTTGTGAAATTCGTGGGGGCGAAGGACATGACACGCGACGCGGGCAGGTCGCTTCGCATGGCGTGGACGGTGATGGCCCGGGGGAGAGGGGGAAGGGGAGAAGACGAGGGAGAGGGGGAGCGGAGAAACAGACCGATAAGCGCGCAGGGCAGCGCAAACTAGCGCATCCGCGTTACGGTGATCACGTGGACGCCGTTGAGCCAACACCGGGAGGAGAAACTCATGACGTCACCGTTCAATTTCGCTCTAAGAAGTAAAAACAAACAAAACGTGAGAATGACGTAGTCATGCCTCTGACGAAGTGGGTCAACGTTAGCCGCTCCAACTCCGCCGCATTGACTGCGCTGACGATTGCGCCTCGCGTCGCACGCTAGAGTTGGCAGATTTCGGCGAATTGGCTCATTTGAAAGTTTGCTGGCCAGTTTATTAAATATATAGACGGAATTAGATTGTAATATTTGACATGGGGTCTTCCTACATGATACTGAAGAGGGCTGCATAGTTTTCTAAATATCAAAAATGAAGCGGAGTTGCCCTTTAATGGGTAACCAGCTTTTATATAATATTTTGACAAGCTCTTCATAAAAACCGAGCGTTGTCATGTAACGTGCTTGACTAATCGCTTCCTTTAAAAACGTTGCAATAGACGAGAGACATTAGGCTCATCTCAATATTTCATAGATTTCACGTCGCAGATATATTTGAAGGAGCGAACGCTCCTTGGGAATCCCTGCCCTCGACATACTGCGTAAACAATGCGGCAATTCCAGCTGTGGAAGTATTCTAGAAGATTGGTTCAGCCGACGAGGCATTAGCTCGAGGAAAATAAATAAGCAAATTAAATAAAGGGAAAGAGGGAGGAAAATAGATAGTGTTACGTGGTGTCTCTTTACAAAGCACTTCGTGTGAGGTGAGGTTTGATAGCATCTTATCGCTTTCCAAATGAACGCCTCGCTCCTGGATTGGCAGTTATTTTAGACTTGAGTTAACTGGTGAACCAAGATTCATTGTTTGTCGCCCAATCGGTTTTCGAAATGTCAGATAGAAAGTGTTGCTAGTTTTCCCTGGACGAGGTACGACACGATCAGGAAGCGAGAACAATGAATGGATGCAACAATTGGTCTATGTCTTTATTGTGGGTATTACTGCCTACTTCGATTATAAACTGTAACATACAAACGAATAAACTGTGCTCAGCGACTCCATGAAGCGGTGAAACCAAAAAATGAACAAGTGATTCGTTAACTTTTTCTGTTCTAGGATTTCTGAGATTTCAGATCTCAATTACAGGTTCTTCTTCGAATGAAATCGAGTCGGTATGGAATGTATTTGTGTTATTAGGTGGCATGTCTCAGTTCACACTGAGTGCCATGGAAGGCGGAACCTAGCTACTTTTATTTCTAAACCAGCTTCAGTACAGTTTTTCGGAAAAAAAAATGGTTTGAATTGAGAAAAACAAAAGATTATCAGTTAAATGAAAAACGAAATATGTTATTTGATGCTCGAAATGCTGCACTAGAAGCCGCTGTCCGGCGAACGAAGTCGTTAATAGACAGGTAACATAATTGCGTTTACTCTATCGCAATGTTAACATACCGCGCAAGGCGGTTATGATTACATGACGTTCTGGGGCAAAACATTAAAAGAAAACAGTATATTTGTTTAAGGTGGACAAAAGTTTAACTTGGTCTTGATGAAATAGGCAATGAATAGATAACGCGTTTAACCACCTCTTCGAGCACAGACAACCTGAACTTCCATTCTTTGCTTATCGTGAGAGATGCACTTTGACCATTCATTTCTTCTCTGTAATAATTCCCGAGCAAGTATTACCTCTTCAATCACAAGAAGAGAAATGTAATGTGTTGAGACGGTAAAACCTATTTGGATACTCTTTATATAGCCTAAATGTACGTGTCTTTTGTGGTCGAATTATTTTTTCTTCCACTTGAACTGCCTTTACCTTCACTTTCTAAACGACATCGTTACGTTCTCTGCTCTTTCGAATTGCGTCTCAGAATATTGCCTAAGATAAAAATTCTTTCTTTTTATTTTCACGAGTATTATCTTATGATCGAAAGCGTCGTCATCGCTTTGTCGATTTCAGTATCGAACACTAATACATAAATATAATTTTCTACTTTGGAATATCTTTTTTCTCTCGCTTTTACTCGTTTGTCTCTCCCACTTTCATTCTCTGTTCCACCGATGGCGCGAGCACAAGCGGAACTCATCAGACACCCGAGGCAGCGGCCACAACAACACCAATAACACAACGTAACACAATACAAAACTAGTGCAGAGGTAACGCGCCAGAAATTTTAGCCTACACGCGCAGCAACGAAAAATTTGTAGCGCAGAGAATAAAAAATAAATCTACCGTATAATGATGGGGGGACTCGACGATGCAAAATCAACTGCGCGTAAAAAGAACAGAACGCGAGCGAGCGATGAAGACCGAACCTGGAGGGAGGAGTGGAGTTCCGACGGAAACTTCCGCCCCTTGCGCTTTGAGACGCTTAGAGCAGTTGCAGCATTTTTTTTTATTGCCCGGAAGGTAGGAGAGCGTCTTTAGTCTCGACAGGGTGAAGAGTACCTCGGCAACATTTACCTCTTTCACCGTTGGTCGTACTGCATATCGGCATTTTGTTCTGGTTCCTTCTCTACTTCCGTCGTTCGACGTATTTCTAGATCGTCGATGGAGCTCCGGGGGTTAAAAATTTATTCCCGACTCTTGATGGTGTGAGTGTGCCAAGAAAGGGTTTTTTCGCTGTGTCGTAAGAACAGGCACACTTGGTGGGAATGAAGTTCTGTGAAGCGAGAAAGAGCAAACTGCAAATTTGGTCAAACGTGAACGTAGGAACAGGATATCTGGCGGGGTTGGAACAGAGGAACTCAGTTTGTGAGATAAAATGGAATTCAAACAATGGAGAAAAAAAAGAGCAAAAGCGTTCGACTGGGGCTTGATTTTAATTAGGATTTCATAAAAAAAAAACAGGAGAAGAAAATTCAGATAGCCAGAGTGTCATTCCCACAGCAAAGGCATCAATCCAAGATGAACGACGGACCAAGGATACCTTAGCTAATATTTTATAACAAGCAACCATTTTACAGAACTAATAAAACTTTCGCTGAATCATATCTATTTCTATGGATTGTAACCACTCCTCCTTTTATTGTCTGACGCCACTAATGTATGAAAGTGATTGTAAATAATATAACATGAAATGACAAGAATGAGCAGGGAGAGAAAAAGGAAGTCGAAGGAGGGAATAGAAGAAATATTTGATATTATGTTAAATATTTTCTGAAAGATAGATTTATAGGTGCCGAGAGTTTTAGACACACAAGGTCTACATGAATGCTACTACCTGGGCAAAAAGTGTCGGATTTAAATTGATTTCTTTTTTACCAGCGCCACTCGAGTATCGGTTCTGCCAACCCGCTGTGCCTTTTTCCTGCTGCCACGTCGAATGACGACACAAGGCATTACACATTTGAGAATAAGTCGTCTTGTATACATCAGCCATAATACAAGTAATATAAAAATAGGCGCATTTGTTCATACGCCATAGTATCCACTTTTAGTGCGCCCGGAAATACGGTATTTACCTTGATTGCGTAAGATGCTGCCAGTAGCACGCGTCTTGGTTTATATGCATGTGCATTATAATTACGCGTGATATCGTTTTCAAATCTACTTTTGTGTGGAACAACTTAAGCATAGGCGGCTTATCAGACTATCAACATCAGAACGCCAAATTTACTCGTAGTTTAGCTTCTTTACTTAAAAATGGACCTCGTCGATAAAAATATTACAATCAAGTCTAGGATAAAATTGAAATTTGAAAATACCCTTCACAACTAAAAGCGCTGACCACAATATACTCTACGTTTTCGCTTTAAAGATATTGATAATCCGACTCAATCGTCCGAGTCCTCCTTAATCCCCCAAATGAAGCGTAATCCTCAATTTTATCTACAGCTTAAAACGTTCTACCTTAAAAAAGAGCCTTGGCGTTTAAGGCTGGAGGAAGAAAGTTTAATTTCTAGCTGGTATGAGTTATGTGACGGAATATATAGCAAAAAGAAAGGAAATGAATGTATTTTTCAAAAAAATAATTTGGTTAACTAAGTGGATGTTGAGTTCAAAAATATCCATACGGAATAAATCAATATACAAAACAAAGCCCGTAAAAAGATTAAATGACGAAAAAGATTACAGCTTTCTACGAATCTGTTATGTATTAATCCTCAAAGTTTATAATACCCAAGACGTGCGCTTTCGGTTTTTGATCCGAGCACGAGCGGTCACAGGAAGACATCAAGTGAAATCAAGAAGCATAAGCGTTTTAAATATCTTCCGGAAAGCATGTTCTGAGCTCCTCGTAAGACTCGGAAAGGAAACAGCTTGAGGTTCTAGTTTCTATTTACAGCGCCAACGCTCTTCACACCAACGCGCACGTGATGGCGATGCTCGGTGCCCGTGCCGTTCTGTAAACATCATCAGATTTTGGGCGATTTTCTTCACCATTCTAATTAATCACGAACATGATCCAAAATAAAAACACACTTATTTAATGCATCCGAGCCGAGCGTTAAAGCGATGACCATATGCAATTCGTGTGCGGGTCTGTAATGCAGTGTTCTAATCAATATTTAGGCCAAAAACGTATCACGACGAAGCAAAAAAAAAAACAAAAAAAAACTTACTCAAGGAAAAAAAAACTATTTCTGTAAAAACTTGTAAATGGCACAAAGAAAATCTGACTGTCTTCAACACAATCTTTATCTTCAAATCTAGAACCCAAAATATGTGATCGACGACTAGATAGGTATTACAATGAAGCATACAATTCAGGGTTTGAAAAAGAAATATCTATGCATTATAAATTTCTTTTTTTTACCCCAAGCGATAGAGCATTAAAAAAGTACTCTGTAGATTTTTATGAAAACAATTGTGAACTAGGCTCACCGCTCTTGTTGTCTAACCGCAGTTAAGCAAACACAGACATAGTGCCGCACACAAAACCGCAATGTGTCCGCCGTTTGTGTGAAAAGCTATTGCAATTGCTATGGCGTTTCAATGGGGAAGAAGTTCAATCCGAGCAGACGACCGGGTAGAATGAAAATTCCAGAAATATCAACAAAGTGGAACGCGTGCCGAAAGGCTCTGGGAGGTGACATGTTTCCGGATGTAGCCGGGTATTTCGCAGGACAAAAAAAGTGAGGACAAATGGAAGAAACGTAACTAGTGCCAAACAGTTTCAAAGCGGGCGGGCTGGAATTGAGACACCTTTTGACGCAGCGCCCAAACGTAATCCCAATGTTTTTTTTTTTTTTTTTTGTTTAAACAAAATGTACAGACACGTATCCGCTTTTACTTTAAAAAAACGTTTCTTGGTTAGACATACGATTGTATGGAAGACATCTGGATGTGAAACAGTCGGTACGAGTTAGAAGGCCTACCTTGTATAAAAAAGGATTTGGAATAAAAAAAGTAAGCGTAGATTTCGGCAATAGTGTTTCTGTTTTGCAAAAGCACACACACACAAAAAAAAACGTTGAAAAGTTTGTTAGATTCCCGCCAATATTTCACAATACTTGTTTTTACACGTTTGCCACATTCTAGGTGGAAACGGTAAATCTCTGATCAAATTCCTTTTTTTTTATTCAATTGTTTTATTCATTGCCTTTTTTTCCAACTTTATCTGTCGCATTTTCGTTGTTTTTTTTGTTTTTTGTTCTCACACGTTCTTAATTTGTTCTCTTTAAATTTCGTTATGCAAGCATTGTGTGCTATTAGTTTATATTCCCCTTATTGAAGCACTCACTGTCCCCGATGACATGCTTCGTTTGGTCCCCAGAATAACTCTGGAAGATCAGTCGTCAATCTGTACAAACGGTCCTCCTAATACGCACACAGGGGAGACATATCAAACACCTCACACCGGTCTAACAAAGCAGCCAAGCTTGTAGTCTGCTCGTCTTCGCGAGACTCCACACTTCTCGAGAGCGACACGGACTGTGTTAAACGCGCCGGACCGGCCTACCCCTCTGGAATATATTTAGTTCCGCTATTTCTCGTGCACGTCGAGAACTGTCGACGAAGCTCATCTCCGAATCTGCGAGCCACTCCTTCCCACTCTACTTTGTTATCTGCCTTTTCGCCGCTGATGCCGGTCCCTAAGAATCACCAGGACAACTTACATAAAGAAAGCGCCTCACGGCTCCTCTCATAACTGCTCCGGTCGTACTTTTAATATGATGTTCTCTAAGCAGAAACTTCTTGCTTTTATCTTGTTCATAAAAGAGAGTCGTTGGTGAGGTCGCTATTTATCAGTAGCCCCGGATTAATACAGCACTGCAGCTACCCACTCTAGGGATGTTGAAGAACACTGAGTACAAGGAACATTTATTCATTCTTAAGGTAGTAGGTATAGCTTACAAAAAAGGTCCGACAATCAAGGCTGTAAATTCACTCTAATTTTAACATATCATCATCTGAATTCACGAAGCATGATGAAAAGCTGAGCTTTTAAATTTATGAAGTACTTTAAATATACTCATCTTAGCTATTTTAACGTACTCCATTAAATATGTATAACCTAAACCTTAAAAAATAGGCATGTCACGGCCCAAGAATAAGTGGGTGTTCACGTGAGATTGTTTGAGGCAATGCCTTAGTGCGTTTTACTGGAGTTCTATCTTTCATTAATAATTTTCTCTTCTTCTTTAACACTGACTAAAATGAGTGAAACCCTTTCATTTCGCAGAGTGGTTCAGCCGTTTTAAAATCACGTGGCCCCAATCCTCACTATATAAAGCTTCGCCCTATCACACTTTATCGATTGCAGTCTCCGTTTCGACACTAGCGCAGATCAGTAACTTTCTGCGTCTACAATTTCAAGTCTTGTTTGAAGCTCTAACCCATTTTCCTCCCACCTCTTTTTTTTTTTTTCTTTTGTCACTTCGCTATTTGCACTACGCCCGAACGGCAATATTTCAGTAAACTACGTGTACAAGGAGTCGTCGCATAGTTTTTGTTCTTTTCGATTCCACTCTTTCGATTTCTAGATTGCATCATTGTAACTACACTCGCGATTCGCTTATCGCAGAAACGCGTCCCATTTTAAGCAAAATAGCAAAACAGCAAACATAAAACAAAAATAGAAATAGTGAACGTCCATCGAGGGAACAAGTATGTCCCCCTTCCTCTTTTGCGACGCACGAAAAAAAAATTAATGGTTCCTTTCTGTGTGTGTATTTTTTACCACTAGTTCGCTTTCCCTTTTTCTTCACCCCTCCCGACATTACATCAGAGATTGTGGTCTCGTATTCAGTGGCCTCCGTCTATACCGGGGAACGAATCGCAGTGCAACGAACCTTGATCAAATGACGCGTGAACTCGTTTAACGGTTTGACTCACTCGTTTAAGCTACGAACAACGAACCGGCTGACCTTTTTCTCCTTCCTAGGTTTTGTTTCTGTTCTTCGTTTCTATATTGCAATCGAATATTAGCAGTGAGGCAGCAGCCTCACCCGGAAATCGAAGAACGGGTTAGCGATGAGCCAATGCGAACATGGAACTGACTGCGTATTAATAATGAAGCCAGAAAAATGTGGCAAAAACAACAGAAGAGTCAAGAACTACCGTTTAGAAAAGAACTGCGGACCGCGCACCGCTGTTTTTTACAAGCTGCCACGGGTGCCGCCCCTATTAAGGCACCGGTCCTTATTCGATGAGTGTTCGGTTGGGCGCATATTTTTGATTACCTGATTCTAGGATCTACAGTAATCGGTAACTGTTACGTGTTCAGTATATTTTTTGTGCACTATCATGTAAGATTGTTGAAAACAATAAGCTTAATGAAAAACAGTGAACGTGCCAGCAAACGACACGGAAAAAATATTGCAGTTTAAATTTGTTTTTGTCGGTTATTCCGTACTCTCACGAAAACGGACGCAGGCTTGATATCTCCTCGAGTTCGGAACGCATGTATTTTGTCGCGTCGTGAGCAGGGTCAATGTGTATTTTTTGTTTTTGTTTTTAAACATATTATGCACTGAGAAAAGCTAGCAATGTTTGTTTGCACTTTAGTTTATTCAGAGAAAGAATTAGGAGGGTTTTTGTGTAGATTTATTTTCAATTCTCAGTACTAGGCATAATGTAGAGTCTGAAGATTAAATGGCAAAGACCTACTGCCTTAATATTACCCTACGAGGACACCTTAACCCGATTCAATCCGATCTCTCCCAACAAGACTTCTCGTAGAACCTAGAAAACGAACTAAATGGCCTTTTTTGGAATATTTACCATATTCAAGTAAAATACAAGTTTTAATCATGAACCGAATGCCTAGCAACTAGTAATGATTAAGTATAATTTACAAAGTTATATCTACCACTATTTGTACTCCTCAGTGGTGACAAATTGTGTTGCAAGCAGCAGCGAAATCAAGTAAGCGCTAAACGTCCATAGTTAGCCTAGGTAAACTATTAACATTGTAGATGGGCGGTGAGCTGGTCTAGTTGGTACGCATTATACATGGTTAAATTCAGCGAGCAACGTGAGGAAGCTGTAGAAGAATACATGATATTGTATTCTTCTGTATTCTTCAACAGGTTCTCACGTTGTTCGCCGAATTTAACCATGTATAAAACTATTGAACCTTCTTAAACATAATATTTTGTTTGTTTGTTATATATGTACATTTTCTGACGTAATGCAAAGACATTCCCAAGCACGTATTAGTCGGGGTACTACGCTAACTCCGAGATCTATATCAAAGCTCATTTCCTTGAACAAAGCCTTTATTTTCGCACGAGACTACTGTCGAAGTTAGACATATTTTTTTGTTAAAGAGTATTAACTTCTAATGTTATATTTTAGTTGTGTAAGGTAGTCACCGCTGTCACAATAATTTAAATTGGCATATATTGAAACGCCATTGTTCACCCATGGTTCGACACTCAACAGGGTTAGGTTCAGTGTCTTGTTTGACACAGAACAATCCATCACTTTATTAACTATACACGGTTTATGGTTAGATCCTTACTATGAGAATACAAATAATCTGCACCGGCGTTTAACTGGATTAACTTACGGAAGGCTCAAAAAGCACCATCCTCCCAGCAGCGAGACAGTAATGGAGCGAGCGAAATGTCCTCGTTTGGAATGTTGTCCAAATTAATACGCTAGGGGTTTCCTCTTGACGCGTGGGTTCTAAAAGTAAATATTTCTTCTGGTACCTCCAAACGCTTGGAATATTTATGACGTTGTTTTCGCTACTTATTTTTTGTTCTACTAATAAAGACATCAAAAGTTTTAAGAAAGAAAACGTTGCACGACAATTTAATGCGCACAAATGCTTTTTTGTTTGGCAGTGTAAAAAAAAAAAAAATACCTGGAATTCTACAAACGACACGAACACTTCTGCTGTCTCTCGAATTTTTGCGGGTTTCGATTTCGCATAAAAACTAATCCGTAGCTTCAATTTTAAATATGGTCATTGGACGTTTACCAATTGCTGGTTAAGAGTGTCTAACTCGGTAAAATGGAAAGTGTGCTTTTTTAAATGTAATATTAACTAGATTGCATCTATGGGAACGCAATACTTGCGTAATCTTTTGAAAAGTAGATAGATGAAATTGCGTTAAAATTAGCAAAGTTGAGAAATCTAGCTTTTCAAGACGTGACCTTGACCAGAAACCCCGTGACTTCACCACAAACTAGAAATTATGTTTTTCAAGCTTGTTTCTTACTCAAAATGTTTTTGAAAACATTTTTCTGTCTGCCGTTCAGGTTTGCATAGCTGCTGTTGTGGCATAATTGTATTGAAGTTTGAATGACTTATTGCAAAATAAATAGCACGCCGCTATTTGTTCATATGATATAAATGCAGATTAATCTGATAAAACGTATCAGGTAATAAAAGAAGACAAATCTCATGAGAAAAAAAAACAACTTATGTAATGGCTAAACATACAGATCTATCCTCATTTCTTAACTTGCAATCTGAATGTAACCTCCCCATATGCCAGCTATATCATTTCGCTTCTCTGCTTTATTTAAATGTGGGGTAGAAATACATAATCATCTCGACTCATTATGTCGCATATTAAAATACTCCAAGTAAACACGCCCAACGCTGTAATATCACATATATGTGGTGTAAAATGTAATATGATTTCGAACCTAATAAAAGGCAGCCACAAAACGTACATGAAAGTGTCTTGAATTATTAAGAAGACGGAAAGCTGAGGACGCCTTAAAACATGCTTATGAGAAGCGAGCGTATGTTTTGGCAAAGTACGCGCGCCCAGCCGGCCGTGAGTTAGCGCACACATAATTCTGAGCGCGTGAAGCTTCCTACAGTGATCTAATTATGCAATCTGCTACCGGATATTATCGAGTTAACAGCAATACTCGCTATCTTGCCTGGTCAGAAAGACGCTTCTGCACCACGTTCTATGTGAAACGACAGAAAATAATAGACTAATATTGCTTATTTAATTTTTTTCTCTGGTAGTGCGACACATTTATTTGTTTATTGAGCTAGTGAACATTACATTTTGGAAGCGCACAAAGGCCCGCGCGGAGGGCTAGAGTTTCATGTTTACCTCGAGACTAGTTTTTCGAATTGAGCCTTTATGTGAAGGGCTGGTTGCCTCTTCCCAAATTTTTGCGCCCTCTAAAGCTTCATATGTTTGGTCTGTTTCGCGATAAATTTGAGGGATGCTTTCAGAACTTAGGCTAAGTGTTTTTAAACGAGTTTATGTAGTAACTGGCTTATTATAACAATAATTAGTATATAGCTACTCCCCCCAAAAAAAAAAAAAAAAAACGAATGCGTCTTGATAATAGCGAAAGAAAGAACATCGCGTGGCAAGACCAAGTCAGCTCGGTTAGTGTATAGATCGTGACATATTCGGGTCATATGAGTGACTTTTATCAAGCAACGTTTGTCACACAATTAAAGCGCATTGCACTGACATCCGCTCCAGCTTATATGGCGTTATGAATATGACACGATTTTTCATCTAATAGTTACGATTGCCGTGTTTCTCACCATGGCAAGATGCTTAGCTCCGTAGGTCAGTTTCACCCATCTAGGTTTGTGGTACAATTTCTGGAATTCGGTAGCCTTATCATTCAGAATATTTAAGGTAATTAACATTTCGGAGTTTAGAAATCTAGTCGCCTCTTTTGGATGTGTGCCATAAAACAACTTTGTTAACGATGCAGTTATAGCTTTTTTTTCTCATATCTTCTGCGTGTTTACGTGACTTTCACTTCCTTTGGAGCGGTAACAGGATATTAAATGGTGTATTGATTTTTTAGTTTAGGCGCTCTTGTACTTTCTAAGCAGTGTTCAACTATGCACGAATGCATCTTGGTGTCGGTGATTATGGAGCATGCCGGCGCGAGCCTGGTTCCCTAATGGAGCCTGTAATAGTGGAAACTGCGACGTAGAAAACGACGCGCTCGGACCACGCCAAAACATAGGACCAGCGTCATTTTTCTCCAGACATTGTTTCTTAGTCAAATATTTATTGCACTTTTATAATTTTGCTACACTTGACTCCTTATTTCACTCGTACCTTTGGTATTATTTTATTTTTGTTTAGGTTTTAATCATTCGATTATTAGGTTTTTGTTTTGGATTTTATTTGGTGTAGCGGTGCACGCTGTCGTCAGCCGAGTTGGAAAACACGTTTGTCATCGTGAAGGATGGTGTGTCACCAAATTCGAATAACTTTTTTTTTCAGGAGAGGGTGTGTTTGGGATAGGTTTGGCATGTTGTCGCGTTAGCGCATCAAAGACCACTTGTTGTTTTTAGGTGAATGGTCTCCTTGCTTTTACAGTGATGTCTCGTTAATATGGACGCCTCCGTTCCCCAAAAAATCATCCATAATGCGAGTTGTTCATATTAACGAGACAAAAATGCATATATTTTCCCAGTTTGTCCCCGAAACTGGTGTCCACATAGCGGTGTATTCATATTAACGGGGTCCATATTAACGAGACATGACTGTATTTTACATAAGCGTGGTCTTGTATTTGTTTGCGAACGTAACGTTTGTTAAATGTCACAGGGGCACGCCACCATGATTCTGACAGCCGGCTAAATAATTCCATCTTATGTGGTACATAATCGTCCACGCTCGCCATGTTTTGTCATAAATGTGACCTGTTCGGACGAGGAGGCACGTGAAAGCTTTTTAAACCAGGGGTTGTACAATTATGTTTTTTTTTTTTTATGAGCATACATATTACTAGGTTCTCTTTTGCTTGCTATGAAGAAATGCCTGTCTTGAGTAATCTATTTTATCTTCTAAGGCTGAAGTAGTTTAAAATTAGGAAATTATATCTTGTTTTATCTTAGGTCGAAAGGCACTGGACACAATCAAGCTTCTACAGGCATACTAAACGTTCAACTCACAACAAAATGATTGCGCTTGCGTGGTTGGGCAGGTGAACGCGCACGGTAAACAAAATGCTGAATGTCATCACTTTGCGCTTTTGGCGCTATGAAACAGGTCCCATTGGCACGTAGGGTCAGCTGCGTTCCGACTTTAGGTTAATTGCGTTGGAGATAAGTCTCTTTCGAAATAGAGAACAAGTGATCTTCATTGGAAAGCTGCGTTTTACCACGTGGACCTGTCCTGCCTTTATAGCAGAGTTGACACTTCTGGCTTAGTGCTGCCTGAAAAAAACAAACAAAAAAAACAAGAAAGCAAGAGAGGTTGAAATAAACATATATATACATTTGAGCTCTGCTGTGTATACCTTTTTTTTAAGTATAAGTGTGATTCGTACTCAGCAACAGTAAAAACAATGGGGCACCGAGGCCGCTCATATTGGAGGTTTTTAAATCGTAAGTTTTAATTCTTCTCGAGTCGATTTACATACAGAAAGTCATTGACCGGCATGCTGTAATCTAATCACTACTAATTTTTGAGTTTGTAAATTTTGAAGCTAAAATAGCACTCCACTGTTCAAGTTATCTCTATAGAGTGAATGATTTAGACGCCATGTTATCCAGAACTAACATCAAAATTAAATTTTATTTTTAGATTTTCCTAGAGCCCACTAGAGAATGAATTGCTTAAAAGGGCTTCGAACACATTAATTATGATAGTGTAAATAAAATAAATAGTAGATGTGTTACTATCGGATATATGCTTGGTAAAATAAGCTCGCCTAACGCCCTGAATAGATGAGTTCTTTTGTTTAGCGCGCTCTGCCCCCCAGTCAGTAAAGGCGCGCGTCGCTGGATGTCCCTCGCAACAATACGACGCGGGGGCCGGCGCCGACATCTGGCACGGGCAGATATCGGCTCGAAGCGACGCGCGCCGACGCGAGGTGACCCTGACGCGGGCGAATCGCGCGAAAAACGTCCTACTTTGTTGGGCCCTAATGCGGACCGCAAATGGTTGAAAATCAACAACGGCAAATCAATCGCGTTGTATCGAGATATGCTTTCACGCACAGCTCCGCTGCGATAGGGGGTGCGTAATTTACAGAGCAGTTTTTTTTTTTCCTTTCATAACACGCTGTAGTGTTACTATGTTTAGACATCGAAGTCATTTGATTAGCTATTGTACACAATATGAACATAACAACAAAACCAAAAAAACTGTATCTTTGTTCAATGTTGTGTGCACTTTCTGTGAAAATATGAAAATGTTGAGAAACAGCGCTATTACATGCACTGTCCAGCCGCTTGGAATAAGCCTAAAAATAAAGTTAGATTTTAATATTGACAGGTTTGGTTAGCGCAATCTCTTCACGCGATAAATATACATTTGTAAATGTCAACAATAAATGAAACATATGATACTGATATCTGAATGTTGACATATGGTTGTTCTTACCATCGTGAAAAAAGCACTGCTCATAGAGATATTATGTTCTCTAACTACAGAATCTCAAGTATTTATCAATTCATCTTTTTTTTTTCAAACGACTCCACCCATACATGATTTATTAAAAGAAAAACATACATGCAACCTTTTTTTTTGTATCGCAGTGGTGGTCCTACTTTTGGCCATCCGTCTTGTCGCTTGGTTAATCCCCTGCTACCAGGCAGCGGGTGTTTCTTCCCCTTTCCTGTCGTGGTTGTAAGGCCACCATCGACTTTGACAAATCGCCTCGCAAACAGGGCTCTTGCTTCTTTGTCTTTCGAAGCCAAGACCCGAACAAAGTCGACTTCCTTCCTTTTCCCGGGAGATCCTTTAAAGTGCTTCCTTGGGACCGAGATAGCCCTTATGATATACGACATTTGTTTTCACAAATCCTCCGGCTTAGAGAAAGGGAGCGTCGGGTTGTGGAAACTATCTTTGTTATGGATTTGGATTCAGTCACATGCGTAAGCAAGTTTATCTAGTCAAACAGTGTTCTATGAATTTCTGTTGCGTGTTGTTATTATCGATTTTTGTTTTCTAATTACCCTTCCCTTATCAGTTAGAGCTTTCAGTCTTTGAAAGGATGCACCATCGGCCTAATAAATACATGCACTGAATTGAATATATATATATATTTATATATATACTATATATATATATATATATATATATTGTTACGAAGACGACGACGCACATCTTTGGGCAATAGGAGCGCGAGCTGCATGCTTGGGCACACGAGCTGGGAGCGATTCGGCTGTTCCGCCTTTGATCGCCTCTGGTCTTCCCACATCGCACCATCAAATACATCTCTCATAAACACCCTCACAAGTGGTGGAGGTGCGGGGTAGACAAGCGGGGGGGGGGGGGGGGGGGGCGACAAATGTTCCGAAAGAGTTGCGATGTGGTGTACGTAGTACATGGTCATATTGGCGACACGAGTGTTCCGGGGAAGTATTTGCGACACCGTAGATGCGATGATGAGGCAAAGACAAACACTGTCTTCTACTAGGGACACGATGGAGTATGGGACGACAATACCTTTCTTCGCAAATAGTGATTCAATAGGTTCCACTCGTCCAGATGTGCCTATAAACGACGGGTCGGCTGTGAGCGCTACGGCAACGGCAGATAGTGGTGGCAAAAGAAGGTCATCGTTTGTGCGAAGTTCATGTTCACGACGCACATC